>VWZK01002452.1:0-79329 GCA_013396935.1 Baryphthengus martii | reverse complement strand
CTCTCCCCCTCCTTCCCAGAGCACTCTGGGAAATGCAGTCCGGTGCCGCTGCCGTGGAACAAAAGGGAGCCGGGGCCGTGTCGGGAGGGTCTCGCTACCGCGGCCCTTTCCCGCAGGCCCCGCGCAGGGCAACTTGCCGAGGGCATCGTGGCAAAGCGGGCGAGCGCGGAGGAAGAGAAGAGGCCGCAGGAAAGATCGCTCCCTCAAAGCACCTTGGTTTCATTGTTCTTGGAGCTTGGACAACTTCGGGAAAAAGCCTCGTCCGCACAGGCATACTGCTGTGGGATGCTAGAACCGGGGCAGGGATATGACGTGCCGCCCGGCTCGGTGCCTTAGGGCTTGGGCAACGGGAATTGCTGCTCCTAGTCCTAGGGTTGCCAAACGGGAAAACTTTCACCCTTCTTTTTGTTCGAATGTACAAGAGGTATTTAATTTAAACGGCAGCATGAAAACCTCTCCTTCAGATTTGATTTCATTTTTACACCTCCGACTTTTCGTCTTGCTAGGACAATACAACATTCTTCTCAATTGTTAACAGATTCATTTAAATATTTCTAAATGAAAAATTAAGGAAGTGTTCTTTTACGGTTATTGATGGTGTTTTTAACCTACACCCTGTTACATGATTATCCCCTATACCACTACTACTGCTCATCATCTATTTTTGTATTATTTTCTAGCTAGAAAAAAAAAAAAAAAGAAAAAGTGAAGTAGTTTCTTCCTTTCAGCCTGTCGGGCAAGCAACTGTGGGAATAGAAAAGGCAAATTCTTGGAAGCCCTCTGGGATTATTATTTTTTATTGTTTTTTTTTTAAGAAAATCAGGTGCTCAGCCTCGTGGTTTTAAAGATGAGGGACATTGGCTCTCTGCGACGCAAAGGCTTTTGCTGATGCAGAGCCAAGAGTTTTCCTAGTGATTCTTTCCCAGCGATTGCAGCACATGCAAGGCAATAGCCCAGATCTCTTTCTCTCGCTCTCTCTTTTGCCTTGGTAATTACTTTAAGTTTCAGCTCCCCATCCCCCCGCCCTGTTAACCTTGGATCCATAGTTTCTGCTGATGACTCTTTGCTCCTTCCCTTCAGTACATCAGCTGTTACTTTTCATTTCATGGCTCACTGGTGAAACTCTTGAACTCTTTTTCTCTTTACATGTCCAACCTGTTTTCTTCCCTGGATGCTTTTGACTTTTATCAAGGTCTCGTCTTTTATCACATTAAAGCCACTGGATGCGTGTGCTTTAGCGGGGCAAAGGGAGAAGAAGGAGAAAGAGAAGGAGGAGGAAGAGGCGGAGGAGGAGGAGGAGGAGGAGGAGGAGGAGGGGAAGAAGGAGGAGGAAGGACAACCAGATGGGGATGCCAGATCCACTGGGCAGCAGGGAAAGCCTCCAGGGGAAAGATGTTCTGGCCTCTCCTCTTTGCTTAGTTGTGGGAGGTGGGAGAGGAGGGGGCGCATGGCCACAGGTCACCAGGATGGGCGCTTTGTTCTAGACCTAGGGCTGACAAAGTGTGCCCAAGTTCAGCCCTCCTCTTATGCACTGACACCACAGCCCTGGGCTTGCTCAGGACTGCCGCAACTCGAAGAAAGCAGAGAAAAGACAGCTCCGCCTTCTCCAGGTCCACAGGAATAATTTTACACTACCACTCCTCCTCTCCATCCTTCGGTCTCCGCGGAGGGGTGTGGATGAGTCTGGTGAAACACTGCACCACCGTCGGATCTTTGCTGCTATTAGTAATGTCTGAGGGTACCGCTCCAGCCATAAAGGTGGGAGCAGCAGAGGGCTTGCTTGGGTTTGGTTGTTGGGTTTTTTTTGTTTTTCAATAACCGAAGCGGCAACCTTCAGAGACTACATGAAAGGAATGATCAGCAGGCACTCATCGGCACCGTGTCAGGTGGGGGAAGGGAGACACATCCGACTGATTTAGTGACTGGCTGGGGAAAACAAGCTTTGACTGGGGAAAGAGTCTGTTTGGGGGGAAGGGAGAGAGAGGAAGGGTTAAGGAAGGAACATCTGCTGAGATGAGCAGGCAGCCCTGGGAAAGAAACTATGCCCCACACTCCCTGAACTGGGGCTGCACAAGCATCCGCAAAGCAGCTCTGCCTCTCAGTCACTGCTTAGGGGAGCCGGGAGCCCATGTCAGCACAGAAAAGTCATGAATCTCCAGCTTAGAAGAAACTGTGAGGACTCCCACCAACTTTGTTCATCAGACAGAGCCCCGCTGCCACCAGCCTTGCTCAGAGCTCCTGAGAGCACTCAGCAGGCAGGGTGGGTGTGTGGGTACCACCTCCTGTTCTCATTTCAGGGCTACTCCAGTTTTTACATGAATTACAAACCTTGCATTCAAAATGAGATGAAGATTGGGATTGCTCAATTTCTCCCACCCGGGCCCCACCCAAAACCCCAAATAAACGCTGCTGTTTTCAGTGTGTACTTAGATACTTTTTCTGTTGTTAATCAATAGTCTTTCTTCCCTTTCCCAGGCAGTATCAGAGACTCAGCGTTGCTTAGAGATGCAAGCTGAAGCCATGGACTGACTGTGGAGTAACCAGGACAAGGCAGTGACAATGCTGCCTTCAACCACACACTTCAATGGTGAGAAGTGTTGAGCACACAACTGGGAAATCACCTTCCTATGGAGCAAAAGCCATACTGCATTGGAGAGCAGAGCAGGCAGAGCGGGTCATTGCAGTGGGATTACGGGAGAGGGTAGGTCACAAACCCGTAGGGAAATGGTATTTCTACCATCTACAGTTTGCTGAGGGAGAGACATTGTACGTCTGCCTCAAGGGGACACTTCTAAATTTAAGTCCAAAGGGTCCTTAATGCTGCCTGAGACATCCTGGACTTGAACAGAGGTGGGATTTAAGAAGTGCCTCTCCTCAGAGCTTCTTGTTAGCCTTAAGCAGATTCTGTTCCTCTTGTTGACCCGGGTGGATTTTATTTGAAGGCTCCCTAGCTCTTCAAGCCCACATTGCATTTGTAACCCAGCATTGCACCTAAAAGGCTGCAAGTTCCACTCTGTTGCTGGGCCCAGAGAAATTAGGTATGGAAGGACTTGACTTCACATTGGAGAGCCACCTCCACCATAGAGGTGGGTGCTGCACCACAGAAGCGCCTTAGCTGGGAGTACCATGCTTTATCTCCTGCTTCCATTCACACACTTCTGTTCCCCATCACTACCTTCCCTGCAGCAGTGGCTCTTTAGGGTTATGCGGTTAGTCAGTTCAGAGTGGATCCAGACAATCACTACCCTCTCAGAAATATAAACTGCTGTTCAAAGCTTCGCCCTTCCCCTCCTCCCCACGTTCTCATCCCTTTAAAGTGCTTAACATTAACACCAGCCATGGAAACATGGTCATCTGGGGAGTCACCAACTACAGGAAGAAATTACCAGTTACACTGAAGATGACAGTTCCCTTGTTAGCATTAAAGGAAATTCAATCTCTCTTCCTTACTTGTTCCTTTTATCCAGATGTGTGAAGTAGCACATTTCCACATATCAAGGTGCTGCTAAGCGTGATGTGTATTAGCAACTTACAGTACTTCGTTATACCTTCCTTATTCTAATTCTGTACCACCCTTAAGATACAGCTGTACTTTGGTGACAAAAATAAGAATTTCTGAACACAGTGTTCAGTACACACAGCTACAGCATTCCAAATGGTGACAGCAAGTGCAACCTTTTAGCAGAAACAAATAAGAAAAACAGGCTTCTCATAATTATAACTTCGTTAAGAAAAAACTAACAACCCTGAAACCACTTGTCATGCGGGTCCAATAAAGAGTCTCTGACATTTTTAAAAGGGGCAAAAATCCCATCTTCCAACTAGTAGACCCGCCCTCTGCATGCTGTAGAAGTAAGTGTGTATAGGATAGATCTAATAATAGGTAGCTGTCATGGTGATGAGTGCCCAGAATAACTAGTATACCCCCTCTGCCTCTCTGCTTTCCTCCCAATCTCCCACTTATTTATCCTGTATGTCTCCCCAGCCTCTCCTCATTGAACTCAGCAGAGACCCTGGACTACCTCATCTGGCCCTATTAGCACAACTGGATCCTAAAAGGGTGATGTACTGGCAGTGAGCCTAGACTACCAAGATAAATTTGGCATAGGCTGTCTGTACAGAGATAAATCACACAGGCACAGTAGCTGAAGGAAGTCACAGAGCTGCTCCACTTGATGAACACTCAGTAGATGCAAAATTAGTGGAGGCCAGGTCAGGCTGACCAGCTCAGGCTCTCGTGGTGTTAGAGCAAGAAAAGGAACATGTGCTGTGCAAAAAGGGATAGGGAAACAAGAGAGAAAAGTGTAAGATTTCCTCCGGCAATCCTAAGGAAATGTCTTCCCTGTGCAAAGACAAACTTCAGTGTAATTTTTGCATTTTCCTACAAAATCAGACAACTCCTACTTCTCTGTCTCTCTCTTTTAAGGACATCAGTATTTTCAGTCATAAAAGCGTCTTTATAATGTACTCATTTTGTGAGGCCTTTTGTTACCTCCGTGTAATTCTTCCAGACAATTATTGTCACAGCCATTGTTACACAATCCAGTTAAAGTAGTTCTTCTGCGCCTCCGTTTCCTTCTCCCACTACAAAATGAAATGTTTGAATGAAGAGTTACATTCCTCAAGATAATGAACTCTCTAAAAGGAAGATAATGGAAAGTATATATTAATTAGCAATTGCGGAATGGTATTTACATCACATTGATATATTAGCAATGGAGAAAAAAGGAGTTTAGTTTGTTTTCTCTGGCCTGGGCCATCTTATAAAGAAAAAAAAAAAAAAAAGATAAAAAACTCAACCCAAACCACCAATACATAAACTGTTTCTCCTATTCAGTTTGTCTGCAAAAAATGAGTAGTGTACGCATTTCCTGTCAGTTGATGACTCCCTAGAGGATGCTGCATCACTGACCACCGACAAGTGAGAAATTTTCAAATCCTCTCCTAGACATATCATAATATCTTACCAAGGACATTTTACTTTGCTTTCTGCATCACTGGAATAGACAGGAGAATTACAAAAGCTTCACTGCGTCTAGGTTTGAGGCAACACTGTCCCTTGTGGTTAGACTCACAGGGGTAGAAGGTATGCGCTTCCTCTCTATTTAGATAGCACTCCCCACAAAGAGTGGTCCGAGACTGGATCTAGGAACAGCACAGTACACCCAGGCACAAGCACAAGCCTTTTCAAATCACATTAATTATATATACCTGCCATTTTCATTCCACGTTTTCCAGGTATACCTGGAAAAGTTAGCTGCACCACCGCTGGCAAAAACATCGTCCTCTTCCTGTGAGGACACCAGCCCCATTGAGGAGCATGTGAAGGGTGCTCTAGACTCTAGTTCAAAAGAGTCTGCAGTCAATAGAACTCTTAAATTCCAGAAGTTTAGATCAGATCAGTGCTCGAAAGCCTTGTCCAAACCACAGAGCATTTTTTCACACTGCCCTACCACCATAGTCATATTTCTTGTGCTGCCTCAAGCAGATACAGCAACCTGCCAAAAGGAAATGTAGCTGCAACCACACCGAGAGTGTTGTGAGGACTGTGGTATCAACACCCCCCAGCACACAAAGCACTATAACAGCAAAGTGAATAAATTCATATTCGATTAGCAAATTGAGATACTTTCAGATAATGTCTTCAGAACACAAAGTTGTCATGTTTAGGCCATTTAGGGTTTCAGTTTCAGCTGCCATGAACTCTTACTAGTCACCTCAACATGTGGGCTTTTGAACATGGAGAACTTCTCTGCTAAAGATATCTCAGTTTGGAACACACCTTCAAGATGTTTCTTTTTATTCAAGTCAGGCTTTTTTCACTATGCAACTGTGTTGACATAACTCTAGCAAGAGAAGACTTTGAAAGCTTTAATGTCTTCCACACTTAAACTCAGCAATTTCTCAGCCAGAAAATTTTTCAAAAATTGAGAAAACACTCATGTGCCTAAGACGGACCTTTTCTTTTCAATTATAGCATTTATTCTGAACAAAGATTCTGTATCAAGTTTATATTTCCATACCATGCAATGATGCTGCAGCTATAACATGGACAGAGGCCATCTCCTCCATATTCACAAACTGGGTAACTATTTGTGGCTATACATTAAAAGCTGGCATGGTTTCAACCTGTTTTAAACTCTATGGGAAACCTTGCTTGAGTAGTGGAGAGCAGGTACTACTTTTCATTACACCAGGCAAATTCTGTGATGTGACTCCAGAGTATATCCAACAGGCAAGCAGGACTCCGGTTTATTTGAATGTTGCAATTATAGTCTTTCTGACTGAGGATGATCCCGATGAGTGTAGCTGCTATAGACATCAATCTATAGATAAACATACTACATGTGACTGTATGGCAGATGTCAATTTGCTGTTTAAACCCTGCTCTCCCTGTGACTTGTAAAGAAGAAATAAGTGATCAGAGGAAGAGGGAGGCTCCAAGATCTTATGCATTTAATCGTACGCATAGTAAAATCTCCTTGCAGAAATTCCTAAAAATGAGTAACGGTAGTTGAATGGCATGGTGAATGCACACCTGAAGACCAGAGTGATATTATGAACTAACTTTGTTTCATTTTCGTCTTTAAAGTTTACTTGTCCCCCAAATAAAAGGAGAGCAGGATGATGTGCAACCCTGTCCAGCTGGCATTAGTGTGGACCAGCTGACAGTGCCACTTAAAAGAGGAGCTCTCTCTCCTGTGGCATGAGAGCATGGTTCAAATAGAGCAGAAACTGGGGAGATTGTGCACTGCAGTATTAGGGCAGAAGTGAAATTAGGGATAGAATGTTTCCATTTTTTGTACTATATCTTCAAGATATATTGCAGCATAATGACTTAAATTAAAAATAATCCCAACAGTAAATGAGCCATAGGTTAAATACTGAAGAAAATCTAATGCAATATAGTAGACTATACCAGTGATTTTTAATCTATATGCCTTTTATCCTTAATTCCCCAAAACAAGGTTGCTTACGAGAGACACAATTAAAATAGATACTAATGTAAATAGTAAAAGTCTGTTATTGATAACCTTGATTTCTTCTTTTTGTTGTTGTTGTTGTTTTCTGCTAGGAAATACTGCCCTGAAGCAAATGCCCTCTAAAAAAGACATCCTATCTGCATGTCAGTTTTAGAGAGAAACACATTATTTTGCTGTAGAGAGGCAAATTTTACACTGCCTTATATTTCCTTCAAATATATTAATCTCAAAGGGTCCCTGGCCTGGCAGAATTTTCTAGAATGATGGATTCCAACTCAGACTTGTCAAGAGGAGTGGAAGAGAGGAAGCAGTGTATGGGAAGCACTGTATCCCCTGTACTTCTGTGGTGAGAGCTGTGGGTAATAGTAGCAACAAAATCATGGAGATGAAGCTTTAATTCTGCCTTACAAAATATCTGTGTATCCACAGGACCCAGGAAGACGGTCGCACAGGTCTTAGATGGCATCTGCCCTGGCTTTCTTATAGTGGGTACAGGCTGCTGATCCAGGGAAACACACACCCACCCAGGTATCAATATGGACTTTGCCCTTTCCCCTTGCCTTTTTCATGCAAATAATCATGTTGGCTTCATGGAGTAACGAAAAGGGTTTCATCAGTGATGTGCGATTCCCCCTGACAGTGCTAAAAAAAAAGAAAAAGGACCTTCTGCTTGCTGTTTTTTTCCCCCGTGTAGTAAAAAAAAAGTGTGATGGCATCATGGAAGTTATTTTGGTTTACATTGAAGAAGAATTCAATCAGAATCTGCCCCATTGTATCAGATAACCTAATAACTTACAGACAGTGTTGACATTTGTACTGCTTACTCTTTATCATTATTTTGTTCTATGAAGTTATCAGCCAATAAAACAGTTCCTCTCTTGGAGAAATTGCCCAAAATTGTTTTCACTGATGACTCCATCATTTAAACTTGCTTTCTAGTGCAGATATAAAGTTACTATTTTCATTCATATATAAAATACTTTCACTACTTCTGTATAGTGTTATAACCTTAACAGTTTTCCTTGTATTCTAATGTATTATACCTGAGCCTGGTTCAGCTGCATGAATGCTGAAGCAAGAAATGCTTCTCTAGGTACTTAACTCAGCTTTATTTCAAAAATTTTACCTGTTTTCTTTGACATAGCCAGGAACTGCAAATTTTAACGAGGGACCAGCTTTAACCTGTTATTGGATAAACCTTAAATGTTAATATATGCTAACAGAAAATGTATGTTGTTTTTCCTTAAATAAAAGTTTGTCTGTGAGCCTCTTTGTCTAAGTACAGAATTTATGTCACTAGAGGGAATCAATAACATCAGACTTAAGGCTTACCTAAACATAGAAGTTCTGTTACTTTAATCTAAAAAACAAATTATAGAAATATCATCACAAACAACTAAGTGAAAATATCTTAAGGTGATACCAGAAAGATAAATCAGATAAGTTCACTTTACTTTGTATTTTACTTTGCACATGGTCAATTGTCACATCTCAGCTGAGGGGTGGTTACTTCCTAAAGCACTGGATTTCAATTGTTGAGGACCATTTGACCAGATCAAACTAATTTTTTTTTTTTTTCAGTATGATAGAAAAAAGGTAAAAACTTGCTTTGTGTTCCCTTAAATGCACACCTTTTATTAACCAAGCCATGTCCCCAGAACAAAAAATCCTGTACTGGACAGAGCTGAAAACTGTATTTTCTGTGTCAAAATAAATATTTAGCTCAAGCTGAAATATTTTGTTTTCCTGTCCTATTCATCTTATAAAATGTGCTTAACAGCGTTATTTATAAATGTAAGGTAGCAACTTCGGTAGTTAAAAACACCCAGATTTTCCTACTTTTTCAGGCAAAATGTCACTTTTCAATACGTAAATTCCGTGTGTGAAAATTTTACTTGTTCTGCCACTGAGAGATCTTTTATAAAATACCATTTTTCTATGCAAACACTTTACCTCATTTACAATCAAAGGAACATTGACCTGAGCTGTCAGTCAAACTTAAAAGGGCCATTTGTGATAAAATTAGAGACACCCCATGGGAAGATTTTGTCATTCTGATAACAAAGGCCTTGAAGCATGACTTTGCCTTAAGAATGGGTACTTTTAGGATTGAATTTGTGATGCACAGTCTCTCAGACACATTTATCAGAAATGTTTTGTTTCAGTTAGAATAATCTTGATTTTCTCTTTCTGTAACTAAACAGAATTATAAGGCCTGCCAACAATTTTCAATATTTATCTCCTTTCTCAAAGGTAGTTTTGTAGGGCTTTCAGCAGAGAAAAGCTAAAGAAGATTTAAAAACATTGATGCTGTGCGGACTGGTCATTATTTCTAAATTGCTTACATAGTTATTTAAGTGTTAAATGCCAACTGTCAACACAAAAATAGGCTAAACAGAGTTACACACCCTCCATCCTTGGTGTTTACAAACTTGACTTGCTCCATAACATCCATACCTTTTTTTTGCTGGGATGGTTTTCTGTCAGATCATAGGAAAGTGGCAGAAAAAAAAGGAGAGGACAGCAAGGGAGATTAATAAATTGCAAAGACTCGTTATCTAGGCTACGTATCTTAAAGGCTGCTCTTCCCCCAGTGCTGTGGTAAACCCAGAAATAAGCAGGCCACAGTCAGCAGCAGCAGGGAGAAAACATTTCCCACAGCCTGGAGATGACAAGTCCCTTCCCAACTGTCTGTGGGTCTGGAACGTGGAATTCCTAAAGCACCTGTCAGAAGGAGCAGTCTCCAAGTACCCAGGTGACATCCTCCATGGGAAAAACGGGGAAATTCTTACACCATCTAAAGGGGTTGTGCAGCACACCTGGGGGCTTCTCACAAAACTGAATGAGAAGGTTAAAGAGCATTGTAAATATAAAAAAAACCAAACCAAAACAACAAACAAACAAACAACAACAAAAAGAAAACAGAGAGAGAGAAAAGAGTTCAGACAGCATCAAGAGAAGTGAGTGGAAGGATCCAATCCAGCCTCCGTGCACTCTACTGTGAAAACTCCTGTCAACACCAACCAGGAGCAATGCCGGACTCAAAGGAGAAGAGTGACTCAGAGCACTCTCCACTTTATGAAAACATTTCCCTATCAGCAGTTTCACAGTCCATTTGCTTTGCCTTTTGGGGTGGGTTTTTTCCCATCTTCTCTTTCACGTAATTTTTGGAGTTTTTCCTACTTCAGCTGAATGGTATGAAGAGCTGAGGTTGCTTTTTTTTTCTTGCTTGCAAAACAGTTTAAAATATTGCAGGGCAGGAGCCAATCAGAGCAGAGAGATTACAACAACCAGTTAAATGAGAGAGATTCACATATTTTCCATCTCATTAAAGAAATAGCAAATCCCTGTGCTCTAGCTATTAAAGGTGCCAGAGCACCAGGCTGTCACTGAGAGCTACACAAATTAAACACAGAGCTACCTGCAAAGAAAAGCAACCAACCTCAATGCCTTCAGTAGCCACTGTGATCCTTGGAAGAGCCATAGCAATTCCACTTTGGTGCGATCTTAGTTGTTCTTCTCTCTCCATCTTCCCTCTTCATTTTGCATGAAAAATGGTATTTAGCTGGACTGCACATCTGACAGGCCTCCTACTCCAAGGAGGTTTACACAGCATTGACAGCACTGCCATGTTTTAGTCTCCCAGCAGAGCTGAGAAATAACATGTTATCTGAGGTGCTCTGCCCTTCCAGTAGGCTTTCATGCTGCTGTCATCCACGTAGATTACAGGCAACTGACAATTAATCTATTCTTTCATTTAAAAAATGCAGAATAATTTCTTCTCCCTCCTGTGCTGCTGCAAAACATGTAGTGAAGTCGCCTGAGAGTCCTCAAGACAACTTTTCATTATAAAATGTCAGTATCGAAATCAAAACTTTTCACAGCTGAGTGTGAGTTGCAATGAAGGGAAACACTTCTCAGCTCCACAAGGAAATCCTAGGAGGACTCCAGCAAAGTCAACAGCCTGGCAGACACCTCATGAGTGAAGGAGGAGCAGCAGAGCCAGGCTGAACTCCAGCCTCCCTCTTTCCAGGGATCAGTAGTGAGATGTTGTAGGGAAGCATCACTCAGCCCTTGCTTTTGCTCTCCCCTCCTGCTTCCAACTTCTCTCACTTATAAGGGGAAAGGAGTTTTTCCTCAAGCACACTGAAAGCTAAGACACCATTTAAAAGAGGAGTAATAGGTAAGACCAGAAAATCCAAAAGACTGGTAGGGGGAAAAAACTAAAGTAAAATAAATGCCTAGTATTAAATAGAGAGGCGTGGGGGGAATCTTTTGAAGACAGCTAGGAAAGAATTTGGAGCTGTGACTGAAGGTGTAGGTTGCTCGTAACATCTGATCCCAGTGTACTCAAGGACAATTAGACATGGTTACAAAATTATGTGACAGTACTGTTGGTGTATAAACTTACTTATTTGCACAATTTCCCTGATGGGGGAACACAACGTGAACCGTGTGGAGCACAGTCAAGGTCTCTTAAAAACAGGATCCTAAAGTGTATCTTCAGTTTTGTTTACAGTGATCTTTTTTTTTCTGCACAGCTCTTCAAGACATCCGTCATGGGTTGTTTCTATTAAATATTCATGCATAAGTAATCCAAAATAATGTATTTGTGCCAGATACTGCTCAAATACACCATGAAATCAGTCTTTCCTTAAGAAAGCACCAGTGACTTTGAAAAATCATGTACACCTCGGTTAAGAACTGCTCTTTGAATGAGAGATTTTTGGAAAGATGTGGCCTCCAAAACAATCTACAAACAGTCAAACCGAAGACAGCTGGAGCCACAAACCCCATTCTTCCAAACCAGCAGTGTTATCCACTTAGTTGTACACACAGTGCTGCTACTACTGCACTCTTTCTGCAAATACTGTGATAACAACACCCATGCCTGTCCTGCTCTGCCTAATACATTTTCCTACCCCTCTGTTGGACTCATGCTTGTACCAACCTCCTAAGAAGGCATGAGAGATAGATAGCTTATAGTCATCTTTCTAAACTCCCCCTCAGAGCCACCTCAGCTACATGAGCAAAATTGAATTTTCCACCCCAGTCATTACAAAGATACTCATTTTCTCTCACAGACCGTGAAGGCAAAGCTCAGCATAGAGGCTATGGCAGAGCAGGTCCCAGGGGCAGGCTGAGGTGGTTCAGATGGACCCCTGGAGTGGCACGGTGGGGTCCTAGGAGGTGTTGCTAGGGGCTGTGCACGGGAAAGGCTCTTTTTCTGTCCTGTCCCCCTCTGGCACTGTGATATCAGGGGAGGGATAACAGGATCTGCTACTGAAAGGCTGATACTGTGTTTGGCTGTCAGGGAGGGTAGAGAGAAGTACCTGCTCCTCTTGCTCTCCTCAAGCACTGCTGCCCCAACCCCCTCTCATCTTGTCATCGCCTCATCCTTAGCTTTCCCTCAGCTCACAGCTCAGAGACCCTCAAAATTATTGGCATTATTACAAACCACTCACTCTTCAACACATCCCTATAAGGCTGCAAAACCCTTTACTATGTGGACTTCCCTTCATTAAATTTGTGTGTTATCCCTTAAAAGGCTTTTTATTCTCCTCATTATTATTTCTCTCTACCTCTCATTTATCTTTGGTTTTGTTGGGTTTTATTTCCCCATCATTACTTCTATGTTCCAGGACTTCTGTACAGTTCTAAATTTGCCTACGCATAGTCTGTTTAAGCCATGTATTTTTAAGGTGCTAAAATCATTTGAGTTCATTATTAGAAATGTAGGGGAAAATAATCAAGAGAAGTTTACCAGCTGCTCATACTTGTAGTCCTTCCAAATAATTTCTAGTTAAAATAAATAAATACACTTGGCAGGGTTGGTTTTTTTTCTTTAAAAGGTTTAATAGCATTTGGTAGTTTGAAAGTGTCTTTCTACAGCAAATGAAGATCAAATGCACATATGCAATAAAAGAATTTTACATATATTTGTCCCTATTATTTTTGTGCCTAAGGAGCTGTTTATAGGGCTGATTCTATGGGTCTGAAGCTACTAATAAGCCACAGTATTTAAGTAGGTATTTTTGTGCCTGCATGAGGAGTACTTGCAAATATATGCAAATAATTAGGATAGAGCAGAACTTTCTCACAGTGACATTGTCTCTTCATGGAAAAATTCATTTTAAAAGTATATTCAAAGCTGTCATTAAAAATCTTGTCCCTGGGAGTTGAATGGAGATGGCATTCTTCCCCAGATTTCTTTGGTCTGGCTTAGAGGACAAACCACTGGGCAGGGACAGACAGCCCAGTGCAGAGGGGGCTCTGTGCTGGCTGGCTGGGTAATTTAAGAAAGGCATTTCACCTTATTTTCCTACAGTTAATATAAGCGACGTGTTCCCTTTTGTGATCTACTGATGAGGAATGCCATGGAGGATGTGCATATTCTTCTGATTACTGTTGAACTTGGATATCTCAATATATCTTCCACACCCCTGGAGTTTTGGCTGCTATATGCTGTTATATGATGCTGATTATCCTTTTGTGGGGCTTCTGTTTCCATCAAGCATGTCACCTATTGCTTGGTGAGCTCTGTTTTCTCCTTCAAGGCTTGACACTGGTGAGATCAAGCAGAGCATTCTTAAGTCTGGCTGGTGAGGCTGGGCTGGAGTTCAGGGCCAGCTTTGACCCTTTGTTCCTCTGGGGCTGGGAACTATAAAAATAAGAGCTCTCCATCTTTGTAATACACTTCTGCCTTTGATAAAACCCAGAGTGGTGCTTACCCTAGAGGAATGGTGTAGGTCAGCTCATTGAAAGATCTTGTCTTCAGTGACTTTGTACGTGTGCTGTGTCTGGCATAGTATTGCTTTTCCTAAGTAAGCATGTTTTGGTAGTGCCTGATGAAACACAGGTGGCTTTTTAAGGGAAAGGATGATGATTACACATTATGGAGAAAATCTTCCCTGTGTATTGAGTTATTCCAGTGCCCACGCACAATTCATCTCTTACTTAGACCCCATTTTGAAGGCCCTACTGGCACACAAGCTCTACCAGTTGCTGGCACAAGGCAGTTTCTCCCTCTACATTGAGTTCCTTTACCCACACAGTGATGACCTGTTGCCCTGAAAATACAAATGCGTAGAACCAGACCCAGGCAAAGAGCAGAAGGGTAAATTGAAATTGATGGAAGCAGACAGGTACCTTCCCTAGAAACACGATGCATTCAGAGGGAAGCTTGTGCCCCTTAAACTCAGAAGAAAGATGAGGCAAAATGTGTGCTAACCAAGAGTGCCGCTTTCACTAGGTTTTTTTGCTTGGGAGAAGAGTGGCGAGGCACTGGTCTCCAGTGGCAGCTGAGAAGAGCTCAAGGACAAAAACCCGGGACTGAAGGCAGAGGGGAAGGAGGCAAAGATGGGACAGGCAAGCAGCAAAGTCATTGTAGGCACCAGTACATACCACCCTCACATCTCGGTTGAAACCTTGGTGTAGCACAGGGCTCCTTCTGTCCCCATAATAATTTATTTAACTTATCCTACCCTTATTTTGGAGAGGAATCAGCTTCTCACACCACGAGGAAGCCCTTGCAACATTGCAGACCTTTCATTCAGCCTGCCACATGTCTTTTTCCTTCAATATGGGCCTGTTTTTAATAAGGCCTGCTGTCCCAATTCTGTAGTCTCTGTACAGTAAAAACACCCACTGATCCCTCTAGGATCAGGCTGCAAAACTAATACTTTCAGGTGTTTTTCCGAGCAGAATAGAAAACTCAAACCTTTGAAGCCATATGGGATCCCTTATTGACCCAAATACACGACACGGATGAGCAAACACTCCCGTTCATTTAGACTTTGCATAGTACATGTAAATACAATAGTCACTGGCTAGGTTTCTGAAATAACACCTTAATAGCTCTGAAAAAGTCAGCTTTTTTTCCTTTCCTGTTTTTTTTTTTTTTTTCAATTCATTATGGCCCCAATGCTGCCAAGACTTAAGCAGGTGCATTATTTTAATTCGTTATTCATGCGGTATTTTAATTCATTTGACCTCAATGAGACTATTCACATATGTAAAGTTATGCACAAGCTTAAATCTTTGCAGAATCAGGATTTGTGAGCTTAATCTAAATCCTACTGAAGATTTCAGTCAGGTTTGGATCAGGCCCCTTTCCCTGCCTGCATCAGAGCTGCCTTTCTAGCAAAACACACCAGGCCTGAGACAAGGGCTTGACTGGGAACTCAGCTAACCTGGAGTCAGTTCCTTTTGTGGACCTCGGGGAAGACACTTGGGGAGTGCTTGCATTGCAAAATGAAGCATAGACAAGCAGTGCCTGGAGCTAACAGAGAACAGAGTCATACCAGCTGTGGTTTGTCAGCACTGGGCTGTCTTGGCCCCTTTCTTTCCCACCTGGCTCTTCACCTGGAGCAAGTTCACCATTTTTCCCATGACACAGCTGGCAGAGCCAGAGCAAGCTCAGGTCTTTGTGTGCACCGGTGCAGGTATACCTTGGGCACCTTGCAGCAAAACAAGCATAGTATTCTTTTCCTGTTTGGGAAACTGGACACCTTAAAACCATGAATGTCTACAACAGACATAGACCAGAGGGAGGTCTGGAGCAGAAGTGAGCTGTCAAACAGTGTATTACAGTCCCTAGACTGGAATCTGCATGTCTACAAGAATGTCAGAGTTATTCCCTTGTCCTGACACTTCAGCAAGTCCAGCCATGTACCCGTGTATATAAAGGGCAGGTGAAAAATTATTGTGCTCATATATTTCCTTGTTCTTTAAAATCTGTGAGCGTATGTAAAATTTGTGAAATGTGAACTCTAATAGCAATTATGCAATGCAGTCACTGCTGGGTTTCATTCTCATAGCACTCAAGTCCTTTTTAGTGGGAGAAAACACCCCTTACATGCCACCTAGAGGTGTTATAGTCACAGTAATAAAGTTGTGGCTGTAGGACTTTAGGACCAGGCACCTCCATCTCCCCCAGGCAGCCCATGAACCTTCAGGGAGGTGGTTCTCCTGTCATTGAGACTATCAGGTTGATATCCTCACTCATCAGGGTGATACCCTGACTTAACATCAAGAATACTCTGCCAGGAGGATCCACTCCTAGTCACCATTCTTTCTGCCTTCTTAAGCCATAAACCAAGCACTACCAAAAAAGCTGAAAAAAAAGGTCAAATTCCGGCAACAGCTCAGAAGTCAGAGGTGATAGTGCTTCTCTGCAAGAGTCACAAAACATCCCTGTTGATCACAGCAGCTCTGATTGCCTGCACCTCTCTCTCCCACGGCATGCAGCAGAATTAGCCTCTGACGGTTTGTGTCCTGCAAAAGAGAAAAAGTTCCGGCAGCCACCAGCCCTGCTGCCAGTGATACGACATAGGTACTGCGCAGGATCCATATGTAAATTGCTCAGGAGCTTGAGAACCACAGGATGGTCACCATGTCTGCAGTAGCCCTACTTCTGAATCTGATGCACAAAATCTCAGATCATCATGTACTAAAATAAACGGCAAATAAAGTCACATCTGTTGGTACAGTGCCTCAGTTCAAAAGCATGGACAACCAAAGCAATCTTCCAAAGTTATCTGCAATGCTCTTTGGAGGTACAAAGGAAAATTCTCCTTAACCTGAGAAAGTCTCCATTGATTTCAGTGCAAAAACTACCATAATAAGACATGTTTATTCACCAAAGCATTTAGGACACAATTTAAAGGCTTTGGAAGTCAATGTAAGAACTCTGGTTTATTTGAATACGTTTGGGTCCAGCCCTAGACATCACATATAAAGATCCTTTTAGAACGAGTAGAGAATTCGCAGGTGAGATTTGACCTTAGAATATTTAGGAGAATGTTCACATCTCTTCAGCAGCTCCTTCTGTTTCCCATAAGGCATCCTGACTTTCACCAGCAGTAAAGGCAATAAAGACGCAGTTTGGTTTGTATATAGCCTTATGTTTTCAAATGCTCAGATCTTTACAAAAAAACCCTGCCTTTTACAGTCAAACATTACAGGCATGGCCCTTAGTCCACACCAAAGTTTCATGTTGTTCTTAAAGAAACATCACTGCATTGTTAAATACTAGAGCATGAACTACCTTTTATTTTTCTTTTGAAAAAATTTTATGATGACTTTTTCCCTTTTTCTGTCTTGCTACAGAAAAAATTAGTCCCGAAAGGATGGCGTTCATTGGATCCCACAGGAGATAATGATGCTGTTTTGCAACAAGGAAATTTACAGAATTTTCCATTTATTAATTAAAACATGCAAAAAATCCAGCATTCTAGAAAAGAAATGCAGAGTGAAGCATACACAGATGGTTCAGGAAAGCTCATGTATTTATATTAAGACACTTCTTCAATAACATTAAGCACTTTACATAAATTTTGAGCACTTTGATTTTGTGAGTTCTTCAAAAGGGACTATTTTCCACAAACAAAATTGTTGACCTATAATAAAGTCTTTATAGCTTCTGGATCACTTAGGCCAAGCCATCTTTAAAGGGTCTTTACTGTATAATCCCATTAGTTAAAGACTTGACATCTCATTTCTTTAAGTGTCTTCACGCTTTAAGTCCTTTTAAGTATTATGAAAAATCCATCTGCTTATTAAAGCAACAACTTATAATCAGCAGTTACACTGAAAACAGGGAGAAATGTGGCCTGTTGACTCTGTCAACACTATTTTTTTAACATGGTGGTGGCAGAGAGAAGGATGTATCATCCAGATAGTCTTGTCTATTGCAGCTTACAGGGAAAATGATCCTTTCTGACCCAATATCCTATACTGTGCTTGTGCTCTTCAAAAGAAACAAACGAAAAAAAAACATGAAGGAAACTAGAAGAAACTGCCCAGTCTTATCTTTTCTTAAAAGATGAGAAATTCAATTGCTTGCTTCCTGAGGCACACACCACTCTCCCTTCCTCCCTGCAGCTTTGTAACTTGAAGAGCGTAACTTACTCTGCAGTTACTCAAGATACAATATTGCAAACTCCAAATGTACAGACTTATTAGC
The DNA here is from genome assembly GCA_013396935.1 of Baryphthengus martii. Lineage (NCBI taxonomy): Eukaryota > Metazoa > Chordata > Aves > Coraciiformes > Momotidae > Baryphthengus > Baryphthengus martii. Next base: position 61,380 of record VWZK01002452.1, on the reverse strand, counting down.
TGTATCCCTAGAATAGCTGAAAAAAGCTTACCAGGGACAGAATAAAAGAAAGGGAGAGGGAGAAAAAAAATAATCAAATGTGCATTTTTCTTCTCTGCATCCTCATTACTGAGAACTTTGGCTATACGTTTCATATGAGTTTCAATATCGATAAGGGATAAATTTGCAACAAGCACCTTGGTAATTTAGAAGCCAAAAATCACCCCAGCTTTTGGTTAGCTACGGGTTCCTTGGGACATTTTTGAAATTAGGCTTTTAAGTTACAGAGGTGCACTTCCAAATTATTTTTTTTTTCCTTAGAAGTTTTGGTAAAAGTGAGAAATGCAGCCCTATAACACCCACGTACATTGGAGCTGGATTTTAATAACAGGATTGTATTTGTGGCTTAATCCACAATACCTGTGCTATGAAGAGGTTCTAGAAGCCGTGCAATTAGTCTCAGCCGCTGAAGTAATGAATTGTTCAATACTCTGTCTTCTCCCCTGGAAGAGTACGCAGCAGAAAAAAATTCTACTAGACTTGTCTACTTTGCCCCATTTCCTCTCTGACTGTTTATCTCTATCCACATTAAAATACTCAATGCACACATTCACTTCATCACATCCTCTTTATGATCTTTGTGCTTCTCTGCAACAATGCCTTCCCACAGCTCTGGGGGTCTGACCAGGGTCGCACAGAAGCGGCCACACACACGCATCAGGCTGTGCAAGGTAGAGAAGAAATAGAACTGGGCACTCAGTCTGACAATACCACAACACCCATTGGACTCCACTGATGCTTTGCTTTGGCACAGACTACAAAACTGAAGTTTATTCACTAGTTTTCTCAGAAAAACTAAATCTGTTTAATTCTGTAACAGCCACAGAGCTTGAAAACCTACAGAGGCTGCATGACAATCCCCATCTCTATCAATGGACTCAGGATTGGTCAGGGGCTCCCCAGAGTTCGTCACAGACTTCCACCTTCTGAGCAAACTTAGGTCTCTTAGATTCATTGCAGAAGGGGACTCATAACACAAATCCATCAGCAGGATAGATGCAGTTTTGGAAGATAGGAGCATCTTGCTCAGGGGAAAACATGCAGTTCCACAGGGCTTCTGTGTTGCTCTCAAACAGGTAGAAGCAGAATGACACTGGGAATATTTTAGTTACTTTCTGCAAGGCAGGAAAATCATTGTGCAAGCATGAAAGGAGCATTTACAGCTTGCATTGCATGCAATCATACCATGTTTTTCTGAAATCCTGCATTTCTGCCACACTATGTTGCCTAGATGATTGTTTTCCTAATAAATACGTATGTCCAGTATGGATTCTTTAATACCTTCTGAAAAGTTTATAGTGCCAGCTCTGACAGCAGCAGACGACTAGGTTTCGAAGTATCATCTTAAAGAGTAAAGCGGTCATTAAACTAAGGCCTCACAATGCAAATACCCATGATTTCTGCTCATTGACTGAACTAGAGAACACAAGGGAGTGTGTTTTGGGTTAATATGAAATATTTTTGGTTGCTTGATTTTTTTTTTTTAAGGGAATTGGAAAAGCTGCATATGGTGATAGAGTGAAAGCCGCGGTCCAAACTCCATGGTTTTCAGCTTTAAAAATTGTATGTAAATGTCAAAACATTTAGAATATGTCATAACAAAAACATTTGGGTTTTTAAAGTGAATACTTTCACAGAATGAAACAATTTATTATGTTCAGCACTAACCCACAGAGTGTTTTGGTGAAATGGGCTTACATGTCCTAACACATGCAGCAAGCCCAGAGCTGTTACAAATGTGCTGTCATGTGTATGTCTCAGGTGCATCTAAGGCTACCATAGTCTCAGTGTTCAGCCACTTTGTTCACTTCAGTCACATCATTGTGGGCAGTGTTTTTCCAGACCAGCCACAGCCTTTGGTGTCCTGTGCTGTTCACCATTACAGATTTTTTTTGTCTCAGGCAATCTGATTTTTCTTATGCTCAGGTGGGTCATTTCACTTTACTTGTCCTGCTCAATATAGACCAGCCTTCTCCATCCTCCATCTCCGCTCGGGAGGGTGCAGCTACAGCCCTGTCAGCATGTAATCCCCTGCAGCACGTATGAAACCTCTGTGATGGCTGAAAACCCGAACGTTTTGGCAAGATGCCTACAAGGTCTGGCGTAGGGAGAGGTGGAGAAAACTACGCAGTGACCACTAGATGGCTTTCTCCGGCAAACCTAGCCTTCTACTGCAGGATGACTTTTTTCCACCTTTGTATTTTTCGTCATATAATTTCAGCCTGAATATAGAAAATAAGCAGCAAAATTAGTTTAATCACCCTCTCTAGAAAACATCACCCTGAAGTTACAGAGCATCCTTCTTTCCTGTTTTCCTCCAGTGACCTGCATGCAAGTGAAAGCATCCCAGCAGTTCCTCTAGAAAACCTTCCAGTCAGCCCAGAAACATTTTTACACTCTCCTGATAGTCAGTCAGCTGATGTAGTGACAACCAGGATGTTAAGATGGGGCATATTGCATTGGTATTCAATACATCCTCCCCTAAATAACTTACCCAACCCTACCTCCCCTTCACATGATCAGCCTGTAAAATTAGACTAGTGACTATAATTGTAGACATATGGCTATAATTATCAGATCTCGGTGAGAGAATAAGAAGGATTTTAGTCCATTCAAAAAGAAATCAGGTAACTACATTGTCAAAAACACTGCGGGAAAGGCAAAGGCAACAACCTGATTTTCCCAGAGCAGCTTTATCTGTCACTCTGCTTTCAAGAGGTGGCAACCACATTTCATACTGCAGCTGGCTCTGCTGCAGCCTTGCAGCTCTTCCCAGCAGTCAAAATGTTTGCCTGTGTCATGATCACCTTTTGCCTTGATTAATGCCATTTCATTTACTCTGATGTCTGTTCTGATTTGCTTTTGGCTCAGCCAAACTACATTTGTCACAGTTATGATCCTCTCAGGTCCTTGAGAACAGGGAGGAAAAACAGATGTCTCCTCTGTACCAACATCTCACTGGTGTTACTGTTGGCAATGATATATAAATATATTAAAAAATAGATAAATAATATATAGTTTAAGAAAAATTACTGCAATAGGACAACGCTGAAGCCAAAGATAACTTTGGAGAGAAAAAGGAAAGAATTGCAGTATTGTTAACATCCTGCCTACTCTACATGGCATTTATTCAATCTTTCTTGTCTTTAAAGCCTAAAATATTTATTTGTAAAGGTTAAAAGGAACAATTTATTTTTGCAACTAGGCAAAAAAACCCCAAAACTCTGAAATCTAAAGTATTTTTCTTCATGTAACATTTTAGTACAAGTTTCTCAGTTCCACAAACTTTATTTAATTCATTAGCTGAAATGGCTGAGGTGATCCAGGTAATTCAGCTGAGCCAAACTTCCTCCTGAAGTCAGGAACAGTCACTGGACCTGTGTAGTCTGCCTTCTAGAAGCAAACACTTTTAGCTACTTACACGGGCTATTAAAATGTATACTGTAATAGCAGGCAACTGACCCAAAATAGAGATGGAAATGAAAGAAGTTAAGAAAACTGCATATCACTTCAACTGTTTCTTTGTATCAGTCTCATCACAAGGGATGACGATTTTACAAGGCCGATTCCTGCTGCTCTTATTCTTATTTTCCGTGGTTTGATGCTCCACCCTTACACCTAATTTCAGCTATTTCAGCAGACATATGATAGTTTCTGCCTGCTAAGTTTTGGCCCAGTAGAGTTATTGCTCAAGAAGTCAGTGAGTCTGGAGGATCAGGCTATGCTGGTATAAAATAAATGGGCGATAACAACTTGGGTAATTTCCAGGCAATAAATCCCCACCACTAGACAGCATTCATCCAAGTATTCTCAGTACACTAAAAACAAGAGTGTGTCTGAATGTACTAGCGGATATCAGAGGCTCTTGCACCTGAATCTTGTAGATGCTTCCCATGAGAAATTAGCTAAATGTGTGTGTTGGGGTAGAACAGTTTATAGGGCCTGTTTTGAAACTATGAAAAGCCACTGCAGAGGCACTGTGGCAAGTATTGTGAAGAAAGACCAAAAATAATAAATAAGAACAGACAAATGTGTCTTAGTAAGACTGCAGCTCTTGGTACTTTGCCAGGGACACTGGTTTAAGTTGTCCTGGTCCCCATTTTTGCCCTTGCATCTCTTCCTGGGTAGTGAAGGTAGATACATCCACATTCTGAACCAAACCAAGGATCCACTCCCACTAAAGAACAACTCAGGTTTTTGGCAGGTTATTTTCAACTTGGATCAGTTCCCTGATCCAGGGCGCTTTACAGAACAGGCTTTTTTTTTTGCTGGCAAAACTGAAGCAGAACGTAGAGACAGAAAGGAGCTTCTTGTACGCAGGAATAATGCAGTCATTTGTAAATTGTTCTTGAGATTTCAACAAATGCATTATTTGATAAAGGAGACATGGAGTAGAAGAGGTTCTACAATCTTACAAACAGCTTTTTCAAAGCTGCTCAAAAGAGCATGTATCAGATTCACATTCACTATCTGTAGGTAAAGACACAACAGGATATGAATGACAGAAATAATAAAGAGATACATAACAAACAAACTAGACTAACAAGGTTGTCCCAGCATTTGTTAGGAGATGATCAGCATGCTTCCATGGCGGAAGGTATACCTGTTTCATGTGATGTATATCTCTACTGCCAAAGGATTAAAGCAGGGAAATCTTTGGTCTCTAAAAGGATATTTAACATTTACTGCTGACTATTCTGATTTTTAAGAAGGCTGTTTCTGGCTTGTACTTCCCAGTGTTTCTCAGTGTCTCTTGTTCTCACAGCCGATGCACTGAGCAGACTGAAGTAGGTACCCAAGCTTCATCCAGCCGTTCAAATTGCTGGCATCTGCTCTGTAATGTGCATCTTTTCAATATGATAATAAGCAATTAGCCAGGCATTTATGAACATGGAGAATGGGAGATTTGTACATAGTGCAAAATTTTCTGCTGAATGCACCAATAGATACTATAGGGATAATAACAGGCCAGGTACCTGCATCTCCAAACGTTTCAAACTGCAGCAAAAAGGAAGAGGTCATTGAGTTAAGTAAATTATCAGCCACTGTTTGATTGCCCAGTAGTTAGCAGGAAGCACAGTTATGTTTATTCACCACTCCAGATTTACATAAACATCAATCTTAGGCTAACCTCCTTTCATATCTCAGATGGAAAGCTTCAGCATAAAAGCCCCATTATATACTGTAAAAACAACAACAGAAAACAAACTTAAAGCATGCCAAAGACATTGTTGTTTTAGGTATGCTCAGACAAAGTGTTCTTTAACCAGAGCTGATCAGTGCCAGCCAGTTTCCCAAACTGAAACAACTTTTCTCCCCCTGGTTGCAACATTTTATAGAGAAGGAAATGCAGGCCCAAAAGTGCTAAGAGCTCAAGGGTCTCCAGGCTGCCTTACCAAGTGTACCTGTGCAGTGCATCCCCACAGTAATCTGATGGGTCCATGAAATTAACTCCTTAAGAGAACAGCAAGTGACCAGCCTATCTCTCAGGGCCTTCAGATGAACACACAGAGGGCAGAAACACCAGCACAGGTCCCACAATCAGAGGAGCATTTTTGTACAGTCCTGCTCCCAGGGTGATTAGCTCTTCTGAAAGCACCACAAGGAGCCAAACAACTCAACATAGTGGCACAGGACTGACAGCTGCTTTCTAGGATGCAAGCTCACTTGTTCGCCAGTCAACCAAGGACTGTCCATGCTGCTGTATGTTGCTCAGTAAGGATGTGCCTACAAGCCCTCAAGGACAAAACTGTGATTTTTCCCCTGAATGACATTTGCAAGTCTGTGCTATTTCCACTATTCTACCTTACCTCTGAGATGTGGAAGCTAAAACTAGATCAGAATTCAAATACTGCTCTACAGCATAGACAGTCACATCTGTAAAAAAATAAGCATATTACAACAGGTTACTTCTATCAATCAAATTTGTTGCCAAAACAAGAACTACATGAGATTTGTTTGATAAGCTGGATTTAGCATAAAGTTTGGTTTACTAGCAATAGCTATATTCATATCCACAGAATTATATTCTGCGTAAATCAGAAGTCTCATGCCAATAATTTTTTCCTGGAAAACATGTTATCTTACCCAGTTGAACACCTAACATATCAGGTGTAGATGTCAAGGTGTTGATAGTGGAGGGGCTACAGAGGCAGCTTCTATGAGAAGAGGCCAGGGGCTGCCCCATGGCAGACACAGCCAGTTCCAGCTGCCTCCATAACAGACCCACCAATGCACATACTGAAACCACCAGCCAAGCTGGTGGCACCTCTCTGAAAAGTGAGTAAGAAAGGTCAGAAAAGAGTACATGGAAAGAGGAAGGAACAAAGAGCAAGAAACAGAACATGGAGGTCAGAGAAGGAGGAAGATGTGTCCCATGGTTGAGCAGGTATTCCCACAGGGACAGCAGTCCACAGAGGATGAATGTAGAGCACAGGAAAAGAGTGAGGAGGAAGAAGCAGCAGAGAAAACACTGTGTACTCACTGCAAACCCCCCTCATATCCCTTTAACCACTCATCTGCCCACTTGAGGGGCTGGACATGACCTCCAGCAATAACAAAGGCAGAGGAGGAGTCTGGAGTGAAACTGAGCCTGGGAAAAGGGGAGGAAAGGTTTCCACTAAGGATTTTAATGTTTGTTATATATTAAGTTGGCAATAAATTAATTTAATTTCTCCAAGTCAAATCTGTTTCACCTCTGAGGGTAACTGGTAAACAACATACCTGTCTCAACGCATGAGCTTTCTAGATCTTGTTCTTCCCATTTTCTTCCTCCATCCTGCTAAAGTAGTAGGGGAGCAAGTGAGCAGTTGGGTGGCAATTGGTTGTTGGCCAGAGCTGACCTGCTGCATCTTGCTTCCCTGCCTCCACCTCCTTTATATTTTTTAGGTATTAGTATTTTCTGTCTACTTTATCACTGTCCCAGAGTTTTCTTAGTGCTTGAGATATTTAAACCTAGTCAGTTGACACGTCCCTTCAGAAATCCTGGGCAAAAGGTATTTCCACTGGAATTTACATTCCACAGTGAAAGAACTGCTGATGCAGTTTTACTTCTCATGTGTTTATGCCAGTGGTCCTTACACCATCAGAAAATCAGCATCTTCTCTTACACATAAAGATGCTTCTAAAATCATTGAGGTTCATGGAAAGACTCTTTAGGTTCATTTCAGGTAGGTTTAGGAACTGGCACATAGCTCCAGGCCTACTTTTTCCTAAGGTTTCTCACTGCCATTGACCATAGCACAAACCAGTGAAAGTGGTGGGAGACTAATTTTCATAATACTAAATAATGTATGTGTATATATATACATATGCATACATACACTTAACGTAACTAGTACATTTCTTCTAATGATGGAACATGAATACATTGTTCATGTTCCTAGTGAAAAAAAATTGTCCTAATAGCTTATGAAATCCTCCATTACCATAACTATAGACAGAAAAATAAGCATTAATGCACCATGTTTCAAATTACCTGAAGGGAAACATGTACTTAAGTGGATCCAGGACCCCAGATCCAGGTGCTAAATAACATCACCACAAGGCCATGTTGTGAGGTTTAAATGCTACATCAGTAAACGCAAAACCTCCAATCAGAGAAGTTCAATTAAGAGAACAATTATTATTGATTTATAAAAAGATGTTAGAGTACAACAAAGTGGAACAACCACCAAGAGGAAGTGCTGAGACAGCAGCTCTGCCATCTGTCAGCAGAGCATGTCAGCAGAGAGGAAAGCACCCTCAAGTCCTAGACAGTGGTACCTACAAGAATGCTACTGTATAATTGAAGCACAACAAATGCAGTAAAAATAAAACACTACTCTGCAATAAAGGAGAAGCAGTGGTGCTGCTGTGTAAGAGCCTGATTCTTTAAGCTTGCTGGAAGAGAGGGTGGGATCTGGTGTCCGGTTGTATACCAGACAGTCAGATAGGTGAAATAAGGGACCAGTCACTGAACATGGTCGCTGCTGGAAAATAGAGCTCTGGGCTGAGGCAGACTCCTCCAGCCAGTGAATTACTATTGAAAGCAATGAGAATATTTTGTAACTGTGATTAAGTGCAAATGCTTCATATCTTATTTTGGAAACAAAGCTGTTTTCATTTCTCCCAACTGAAGCTGTTATTTCAAGTTAGTGTGTATTTATAACGAAGATGCCAACACGAACAAAACCTTTTTAAAGGAAAGAGAGCTTTGTACTTTTGTTTTACTTAAGTGATTTTGACATTGCTGTGGAACATGATGAAGCTGATCTTTTAAAGGTACTTGGAGAAACTTTCTTAGATACAGAGTATCTGTCCTGTCTTTAGGTCATGTCATAGCATTGATTGTAAACTAGAAATCAATTGAGAACTTAAAAAGAAAATAAAAAAATCAATGCTACAATACAGTTTGTAAGGTACTACCTTTTCCAATGCTTTCTCAGATAGTCAGTGTGCTCGTTAGAGTCTATAAACTCACCCTCTTTCCAGGGTTTTCATGTTATTAACAAATAAATTAACAAGATAACAAATTAAACAAAATCCTGCTGAGTTTCCTTCAGGGCAGCTCCACAAGGGCTCATCTGTCCGCTTAGTTCATGCCTTACATATTTTCTACCACAAAATTTCCCCACTTAACCTCACTCTAACATGGGACTGAAGCTGGGTCGGTCACCATCATCCTTGAATCCCTCCCAGCCAAAGCAATATTTGCTGACAGGGTGACATATGCAAGGCCACAACCTATAATCCACTAAATGGCTGTGACAGACTTGGAGGGCAAAAGATGGCTTCTTGGTTGAAAAGAAAAGAATAAAATTGGTCTTATCATTTTATTCCCAAAGTGAATCATACTTTCAAGCATGTCCTACAAGTAAAGCCTTAAAGGCAAAGCACTCATTGGCTTTTCATCACCTGTAAAAGTTTACTCCAATTATTTGGGAGAAAACTTGAGCATTCTGATGGTTATAAGCCCCAGCTGCTGAAATCAAGTTACTATGAAAGATTCTCAGTTTCCATTTCCTAGCTTAAATTCACAACGTCCCTTACCATTGTTACTGGTAAGCTTGGAAACATAAGCTTCAAAACCTTAAAACTTGCAAGATATATAAAAAGGCACCCAGTCTAAAATACTTTTACTTCAAATACTTTGAGAATTGTTTGTTTCTAGTTGAAGAGTACTATATACAAGTTTGGAAAAAAAGTCAGGAGGAATTCCACTTTCAGTTTATCGAACTGGATGCAGCAAAAAATAATCATTTGCTGCTTACGTAGCATTTTGAGATACTTGGGACTGTAGGACTGCAACATCTAATTACAACAGCTCTTTTCATAGGGAAATTCTCATTTATTCTAAGAGTGCTCTTACACTACTCAATTTAAAAAGCTTACAACAACTGTAAATGCAAGTCGTTCCCATTTTAATGCCCCTCAGCAAATGGACATGAACAAAATCTGTCTCACGCTTCTCAAAGGAGTTTCAGAATAATGGTGAAAAGTCTCATATCTGCCAATAATTCAGGCTACATACTTACTTCTAAATAAAATTCAAAGTAATACATTTAATGTTAAATGTTAAATTTAATGTTAAAACTCCTGGATGTTGGAAAAAACATCCTGTCATGATGGCTGAACCAACTGGTGCAAGGCAAGGGCTTGAGCTGAGATTTTCATACTTTGGCATAGTAAAAAGGCATCATGTCAGAGGTCTTGAATTAGGAATTCATAATGTAATAACACTATGTAAAGCCACCATAGGAGTTGTATTTCTTGAGCACATATACATGGCATATTTTAAGTTGCCTATACAGCTATCAGGGTGGCTAACTAACTTTACCTGATGGTGATGCAGGACATGTATATCACCGCCATCACAAGCTGATAGCACAAGTATGCACTAAAGATCCAACTGGGCTTTTGCATCCTCTTCTGAGGACCATTCCTGCATTCTTAATCACATTTGACAACTGAGCTAGCTGGTTTAAAGTGACCATATGCATAGCTACCCATGGTGCAGCTGCCCCTTTGACCCCTGCATAGCTCTACTCTGATCCCTTTAAATTATAAGCACTAGTAAAAAAATTTTAAAAAAATGAAACCACATAAAATGAATTATAGCAGATTTAGCTCCAGAGTTTCTCAGCAGTCATTTCTGACTCCTGAAATGGCAACATATAACGTAAGTCTGTGCATGAAAAGCGTATCTTGTCTCACTAAAGCGAGCTCTGAGTGAAATACAGAAATAGCTCAATGAATGCAGCCCAGGTGCCTTGCATGCCAGTAGCAAGAAGCAAGTAGAGATGGCTCAATAATTCACCTCAGTGGGCTCTGAGAAGTAATCATAATCAGTCTGTTTTGAATAATGTCCTGAAATGACAAGAGTGTTGTAAGAGGAGGATTCACATACAAAACTGCTTTATGTGACTTGCTTTTTTCTCCAGCAAATGGAATGCTCCAGAGTGTGAAACGGGGAGTCATTAAGGCTCACTGGATGTTTAAGAAGAGACACCTCTAGCTTTCTACTCTGAGCATCAATGTAACTGCACTGCCTCTCTTTCAATGGAGAGATTCCTGCTCAAGCTGTTAAATCCTTCTCTGATCTGCCAGCCAGGGAGGGGGTTCAGAGCTCCTTTGTCTCTCACAGTTTATCAACTACCATTTCTGATCCGATCACCTGGATGAGCCATCGGAGCAGAGTCATCTAATTATATCGGGAGTGCGAACAAAGCAAAAGGTAGGTGCTTGCTGAGTCCCTACTAAAAAGGAGCTGTTTTGCTAGTGCAAAGAAGAGCTCCACAACCATTCAGATGCAGGGTCACCTGGGTTCAAGATTGGACTCTAACTTTGCATTCATGCTTGTTTTGCTTGTGTTTTTTTTTTTTTTAAAAATCTAACATTGTTACAAGAGCAGCAGCAGTTGCTGATGTACAAGTGCATCAACTAAGAGTAGTAACCATGGTTATCAGTCAAGTTCTCAGGTCCCAGCACTCAAAGGGAAACCTGAAAATTAAAGAAAATATGGCCATAGGCTCAACTGCAAATAGCTCACAAGCCACCCCCGAATTTAACCATATAAAGGCTATTAGCAGGTGCCTCATCTAACAACCTGTGAAGATCACACCTGTGGCTCACCAGAGGGCTCCAGAAGCCCACTCCTGAGAAGGACAGAGCAAGCCTGACAAAGGACACAGCTATAATGGCCGCTAGACCCTGTTGCTGTTAAGATACTTAGTATAACCAAGGTGTGATTTGTCAAGAGAGGAGAGCTACTAGTATCTAACTCAGCAGAACAGCACTGCAAAACTGGACTGCTCAGGGCCCCTTTCCTGTGGTATCTGACAAGTGCAGATTAGTCCCTGTGTAAGGCTTTCACACTTCCTTTTTGATAAGAAGAAAGGTATCTTCACCATGATCAAGGTTAGAATGATTAAACTTGATTTTACTTTGCTAACTGGCCACATTTCTATCACACCATTAAAAATCATATCACAGCAGCTATGCGAACTAAACTGCCCTGACCCTTTTTACGGATGTGCCAACAGCTATGAAGAACATTCTTGCCATTGAAGTCCTCGATTTCATTATCCCCAGGCACAGTAATAAAATTTCTGTCCCAAACACTTCCAAACACTTTGATGTTTCCTTTCTCCCACTCTTCTAAGCAGTCAGATAAACATCTTAAACTCCCTCCTAGTCTCAACCACTGCTTGCCCTCTCATATTTTGCTTTGGGCTCAAAAATGCTGAAGTGGAGTAAGGTTGTACAGTCAGATTGGGGAACATAGGGAGTGAGATTGGGGAACATAAGAAGTGGAAAGTGCTTATGTGCTGGTGTTCACAAGAAACAACAGTTCTCTTCACAGGACTTACTGAGGAAGTAGGGTCTAGTAAGAACAGAAGAAGGATGCTCTTCAAGGAAAAAAAAATACTCTTGTACTTATTTTCTTGGGGAAAAAGTGTTTTAATTTAAAGATAACAAAAATTGCTTCCACATCTCAGCACCCAGATATTCTTAGCCTGGTTTAGAGGATTTTTTTTTTTTTATCAGAAAAGCAAACATTTCTCATAGAAATGTAAGAACGGAAATTTGGAATTACGATCCTCTAAAGATCTCAGAAGAGTCTTGCTACTAGCTTACAGGAATCAATCAAGAGTAGGAAGATTCCTGAAAAGAGGACTCTGGGACACTCTGTAAAGCTTCTCAGACAGCTTTGAGAAAGTGAGAACAGCATTTATATATTGCAACACTTCTCTAAACCAAAGCTCATCCTCATCACTTAACTCATGAGAATTGCCAATCAATATTGTCTTGCATTTTTCTATTGAGCTTTGCAAAGTTTGATGACTAAATTTAGCAAAAGCTGAAAACTGTTTTAACTTCCCCTGTGCTTTTCAGGCCAGCAGAGAACAATCTCATCCTCAGCCTTCAAACTTGTGACATGCAAAAAATGAGTAACAAAACAGTAAACTCATGTCTATTTACTGTTTCTTCAAATCTGTACGAGGAAGCCACAGAAATGACAAGCTTTGGAAAATTCAAAGTATAATGAAAAGAGAAATACGCAATGGGAACATTGCATTTTTCTTGCACTAGTAGGTCCTCCTTCAGTCCTGGAAGGAGATTCCTTATCATCAAATCCAACCTAAAAATACAATTGGCCCGACAGCCTTGGCAGCCAGAGCTGCGGATACAGAAGTACATACAAACTAGCAAGTCAAGAATGTATGCCAATTCAGCCAATGCTTCTCACACAAAAGCTAAGAGCCACTTCCCTATGTACACAAAAAGATCGCCAAAGTTTTAGTCCATCAGTTATTTGTCACTCTGGGAGTAGAACTTGTTTGGGATCCTACCTCAGGATGAGAAGTGGGACTGGCTGATGGTATCTGGAGAGGGACCACAGCGTTGACAGGCTGGACGCACCAGGCAGGCCTGAGAATGGGGCTGGTGGGGACCTCTCCTCACCAACATTGTGTCACTTCCGACTTTTATGCCTCAGAATACCTGTTTCATCTCCTTTTGGCCATCACTTGTTAAAGCCACCTGTTCTACTTTGATAATTGAAAAATAAGCTCTCCAACACTATGAGCTTCCTAGCAGGCCTCAATTTCAAATAACCCTGAATCCTAATGCAATCATTATTATAATTTGCATCATTCTAGTTGCAATAGTCCTTGCCCTAAACTAGACTGAAAATACTAAATTAATTTGCTGCAGAAAGTCAGGAACACACTATGCTGTAACAGCCATCAGTTACTGCCAACAAGTGGCCCTTGCCAGCTACAGACTATCTCCTGCTATCCCAGGCATACATATATGCCAACAGATCACATTTGTGACACTGCAATGTGCCTGTGCAGCTCCCCTTGCCTGGCCATGGTTCAACAAAGAAACAGAAGTTAACACTTATTCTGGTAATCTTCCCTACTCCTAGTCTCCATCAAATAATTGCTGCTCTGCTTTAGAGATTAAACCTTTAACATCAAGGACAGGTCTCCCATTTACTCCATTAGAGAACAGAACCTTCTAGCTTTGATTACAACAAACCGTTTGATTTGCGAGTAGAAATGATTTTTACTGCCAGCCATAGTACCTCAGCAGCAGTTGCTAACATGCCTTCCCCCCCACCACTATTTCAATGCTGTGCACATTTGCCCTTGTATGTGTCAGTGCTGTGCTTTGGAAGAGCAAAACGAAACTTGAATTAAAGAGGTTGCTGCTTCTTCCCCTCCCTCGCCCCTTCTCTTTCTGATGTTCCAAGAGCTCCTTGCACTAATCACCATTGAGATCTGTTAGTTTATACAACTGTATTTTGAGATTCAGGATTTTGGAGGTCATTTGACTCATTTATACATCCACAGGGATGGCCTGATTTGCTCAGCTCAGCTTCACAGCTTTCACTTACAGCGGGGCTGCGTAATCAGCTTTGATGAGCTCACGAAAAGAGACAAAGCAAAAAATGTACAACGTTACGCATAGAAAGAGAGAAAAAAAAGTTTCTGCTGGAATGAATCAGAAAAAGCTGACTGCTGCCTTCAGTTCCTGCCCTGGCTTTATTATGATTTAATGTCCCAAAGATTTTTTTTTCCCGCTATTTTTATTTCCACCTGCCCTCTCTCTTCCAGGCCTCTGCCACCTTATGGCCAGAGGAAGCTGTTTGAGTGGAAGAAATAAACCTGCTGTTGCACCTTATATTTAGAGAGCTGACAACATACAAAACATCACATTTTCCAAAGCACCCACACCTTTCACTCTCAGAAACATCTTTATAACAAATATTTGGAAAGTATTGAAAATGGGGTTTTCAAATAGCCTTTTTAAAAGTCAACACTGACAGCCGCCTGTGTGCTTGCGTGATAATCATATCACCGTTGGCAATTAAGGGAATTTGGTTAAACTAGCCAGGCTGAGAAAGTTGTTAGCATAAAGAATTATTCTTTTTCATGAATTTCCAGTCAAAGAAAGAATAAGCAAGAAACAGAAGTGGAAAAAAAAGGTGAATTTTCGTAATTTGAACCACTTGGCCATAACATATTACATTTTAAAACAAAGCAAAGCTAGTAGTAGATAGGAATCATGTTCATCTTCTGTCAGAATTAAGAGCATACCTGCAGCTACAGGTTGTCATCTTTGAAAAAAAAAAGTACCAACCAAAAAAAAAAATCCAAAAAACCTGAAACCTTATTTGTCTCTCTCAAATGATTATAGCGTTCCCATTACTAGACCAGCTGAGGGCCCTTCACTTTCAACATGTTCATCCACTGTGCATCAATGATGTGAGAAAGTGGTGTTATCCCTGTTTTACAAACAGGGAACTGAGTCACAAAGGCAAAATCCTGTTCAGTATTGCCAGGGCTGGACAACTCAGCTAAAGGAACGAAACACTGCTTTTCACAGTCAGTTGTTACTCTGGATGTTAGGAGCAAAGGGAGCTGACACACAGTGTGGCAACAGCCCAGGTGAATAGATAAAACTGCATAAAGGCCATTCCTTTGCAAAATCCGGTCTGGCAATCATGCCCGGAGGGGGAGGAACGTCCCATGAGATTCAGTTCACTGCTGCAAAGACCAAATATTTTTTATTTGAGCTCGTTCTGACTCATGTAATGGATTCCTGTGGCCTGTAGCAGTTCCACACACACTGGAGAGGGAGCTGATGGAAAAACAGCATCAAGCCCTTTACATCCAACTCTGCAGGGTGGACCAAAATCTAATTCAGGCAAATCTGACTGAAACCAAACTAGCAAAGTGTTGAATGAAGCAGTATGTTTCTGTCTGGGTGAGCTCTATTGAAATTATAATTCCCACCTCAACAGACAGCATTGCTGAAATCCAGCAGAAGCTTTGGTGGCAGTATTTAACAGCAAACAAGTTTAAGGCAATTTTTGTACACAGGTTCAATTTTTCACTATTTTCCATGTTCTAATTCAGTGTAGAGCTGGGAAAAGAAATGGGAACAGATTTATAGTGCCATGACTGAAACTAAGGGTAGAAAGGACCATGTTCTCAGACCTCTAGAGCAGCTTGTAGGCTGGAAATCTGTGTGCAGTTTGCAGAACAATCAAGGGATTTGTGTATCTGTGAGTGCTGGCAGTTTCACAGATATAATTAGAAGTCAAATGACAAAAATAGAAACATTCCACATTTTCATTTACAAATTGCCTTATGGATATGGTTACTTTATCACCACAGAGTAAGCAAACTGATCGCATGGCTTTGTAGCTACCATTTTAACAAAGATTTCTCAAGTTAACTGTGTGCTTACAGCATCTGTTTATCATCTATTAATTCTTTAAAACAATCAAGTAATAGCACATTAACAGGAATCCTACATTAGAGACAATCCATGGCCGCTCATTATCCTGGAAGTGTTTCCAGGTAGTCAACACCACTGTTAATAAGCAACAGCAGTTGAGAGCTAGCTCTTACTCTGGCCAGCACTTTAATTCTCCAAGCACTTCAATGGATAAAGAAGCAATGGTATTTGGCATGGGAAAAAAAAAAAAATTAAAAAATTAAACACAGTTTTTCTTTCAGAGCAAAATGATGAAATCTTTCTGCCTCCATGCTCAATAAAACCAGGACAGTAACTGTAAAGTTTGTGGTTCATCAAATCCTGATTCCCCTTGAAGATTTTTTAGGTGAGAATTTCCTTTCTTGGTTGATTTTCTCTGCTGCACCATATCACCCACCAGAGTGCCAAATAGTCCCTACTTAGGCCTTTACAGAAGTGACCAAATTTTCAAAATACCTTAGAACTTTCAAGATTGAGCTATTTCACAAGTTTAGACTTACAAAGCCAAAGGAATAGGGAAAGTCTACAATTGAATTTGATGAACTCTCTTCATTGAAAGCCAATTCCCTCCTCTGTCTGCTACAACAGGATAATGCAGATGCAGTATAGTAAGGAGTTAGATTGATGACACACTTGTAACTGCTCAGAGCAGTTCTACGCACAGGTTTTGTGCATGCATTCCTACTTTGGTATGTAATTTCATTTGAAAGGCATTATCACACTAGTATACTCACTGTTCCAGAATACCTATAGATAGAGCAGCATTAAGGCAATGTACATCAACATGCCTCAAACTTTTTTTTCCCTGTGTGGAAATAAACAATAGTTATAAGAAGCACTTCCACTAGCACACCCATATCAGTAACTAAAGATCCACAGGCAGCTTTATGATAAGAATTACCTCGCTCTTTGGTTGCTTAAGGACCCTAGACAAAGGTCTTCTCCTGACTATAACTATTGCAAAAGAAGATCCCATGCATTATACTCTCCCTCAGAGTAGACTTTATAAGTGCTTCCTAATTTGCTTCAGGCAAAGTTCACCTGGATCAGCATAAGAAGCTTAACCTGGTCTGAGTTATCAGCCTGATTTTGCCTGAAGTGTTAGGGACAGCCGGATGTAGTCAAGGTATCTATTCTCATCTGCCAACCTGTCTACGGAAGGCACATTGGCTGATGTCTCAGCACGCTACCTAGGCCATTGGGAGATGCAGCAATCTTGCCTCACGGCCGTGGAGAACATCTCATAAACTGAGTGCTAGAACAGTCTTACTAGACACCCCAGCTGTAGACAAAACCAGCCATGCTGTACACAGGATCATGACATCCAGTACCTTCATCTTCTGTCTAAGAGAAAGTTACCAATGGTGGAGTCAATCTTCGAAACAAAACCACCAAACTGTTATTTCCTTGTCATCTGAATGTTTTTTTTTCATAAAAATGTCAAAAGAGGCCTTTATCTCCACCACAGAAATTACATTCTTGTTGGTGTATATAGTGTAAGGCTGAATGGTTTGATTCATTTGCCTCTGAAAATTAAAACCAAGAAAAATAACTAACACAAAATATGTCAAGTCTCTGAGGTAGAAAAAGGAATGAGCAGTAAGGAGGAGACTGTACTTTGGTTTTCCAGAGAATGTATTTATACTGTCCCCAGGTGGTACCTGTCTTTACATAATGCAAGGCGTGGCATATTGTCATAAACCTGCTCCCGAGAGCGCTCGTACCCATCAGAGGACAGTAAGTTAGTTGACAAAGAATAGAGCACTCAAGAGCCTTAGCAGCCACAGGCCTCTCCATCCCCTTTGCTCTCTTCCTCCCAGCAAGCACCACTGCATGTTCAGATGAGGGAGTCTGGAAGGACACCAAAGAGCCAGAACACAGCAACTGCTAGCCAGAAGGAAGGATTTTGACCTGCAAAGAGATACTTTCAAAAGGTGCAACTTGGAGCCAAAACAGTTTCTCCCTCTCTGATGTAAAAGCCCATGCTGGGGAGGGGTCTTTCAAAACCCAGAAGAGATTCCTGCAAAGCAAGGTAATTAAGGTGACAGGAGCACCAGGCAATGGCAGTGAAAGATGAAAAGTGTTTCTTAGCTCTGAGTAAGTGTGATGTAAACTAAGCATGAGGCAGGGAGCACTTTGGTGCTGAGAGCACTTAGGGGGCTCTGTGAATTGAAAATAGAGGCCATACTGCTACATGTACAATGACACAGGACAAAGGGAGGTTTCCTTCACCCTTCGCAGCTGGCGGTCACAATTTTAAATTGTCCACATAGTGTTAAGCCTGTGTTCGTTACTTATTAAAAACTCCTTTTCACTTGTTTTGCCACTAGGGCTCAAAGTCTATAATTACCCGATTTCACCGTTCCCTGTTTCTCTTCGCCTGGAATTGCAGTGCAAGCAAGTGTGGATCAATTACAGCTGTCTTTTAGTGAACTGGAAATACATAGCTATGCAAATTGTCCTGTGTGGTAGCCAGATAATACGAGAACTTTAAAAGACATGGAAGAAATGCACAATCTAAATGTTTGGTGTCATTATTTGCTCTTAATTACATATTGCTTCTTAGCAGCTGTTTGGCATGCAGCACCTGTTGTTTTAACATTGCTGAAATAAAGGGTCTTTTAGTTGTTATGATGCTATTGCTTCGCCCTAATTACAGTTATTAGCAAGGACCAGAACTTGACCGGGGCTATATGGTACGGCTGTGCAGAGAAACATCTTTGGACTAATGGTGTCTGCAATATTCCTAATATTTTTCCAGGATACATCCTCTTTTATTTGCATCACAAAGACTGTAAAGTACTTATACATGACATCTCTAAATCCTTTATAATGCATCACGTCAAACAGCCCATTTAGTAGCGACTCTGTGGTATAAAATAGCACAATACACTGGAGTTGCTATGTTGAATTGTGTCAAAAGATCTGCTTTTTTAATTTCCCCATAATCTTACAGATGGAAATAGCACATTGTAGCAGTTCAGAAGCTGTTCCAGTGTGGCATGTCAGATGATATTGCAGCACTATTTTGACGGTAAGTCATCACGCAAGACAAAGAATTAAGACAAATATTGATGTGCCACAAAGTTTTCTTTCTTTTTTATTTTTTTGCCTCCTCTCTCTTTCTCAAATCACCATGGTGGACAAAGGAAATTGAGAGGGAACAAAGTGCAAAGTATGGTTCAGAAGTAGTTGACCTGCCATTAAGAAAATTGAAAAAAATTACAGATGCATTAAAGCTGCTACTTGCAGCAAGTAAAGGAAGAAGAGTTCCCGCTGAGATGCCCTCTCCTCTAATCCGCTTCTGCCAAAGCGTTGAATTTACACAGCATCTACTCCAGTGTGGGGAAGTAGGCTGAAAGTAATGGAGCAGCTTTAATCCAGGATTGCCTCATCACTGTCAAGCCATGAGAGACATTTGACACAGGTTTGGACCATTCTCTGCACGTAACCTTTAGCCGAGGCTTGGGTGAAGATGTAGGACATGTTTCTGATGAAGACCCTGAACTGGGATGAAGGAGCTCTGGGCTTTACTTCCAGTTCTCTCACCGGAACTGGCCTGTTCCAAACCAGTGTCCGGACTGGAAACATACTTTTCATCTGGTATCTAGAAAAACTGCAAACGAGTAGAAACACAGAGCTCCAGCCAAGAGACTAAAGAGACAACATAGTGAATGCAGTGTAGGTAGACAGAAACTCATAACCTGCAGAAAAGAGTCAGGATAAAAATCTTTGCTCCCTTCACAGGAAATTCGCATTTTCTTTTATGTAGCTTATCACAGTTCAAGCTGGTTATGTAACCAGCAAAGAAATTCGCATGTTAAGACCCAATTCGCATGTATGCACAAAAATAGTGCTGGTTTGGTGAATTCACTTGCTCGAGAAGTATAGCGTTTATGTAAGAGAATTGTGTTTCAGGCTAAACTCAAGCTAGTTATAGAACTACCTACAAAAGGAAAACAGAAAAACAGGAGTGACTGCAATGTGCACATTATACCATTAACTAACTCTTCACATCCAGTTTCTCTTCTGCTTCTCTACCCTACTTTTCTTCAGCAGAAGGAGATCATTGCCTGTTTGTAGCTAGTACAGTCAAATCTGTGCCAAGTGAAAGCAATCTAATTATATTTGTTGGCAGGCAAATACAGCCTACTATTGCTTAAGCAGGTTTTTAAAATACAGTCATGTTATTAATTAATATATGGTATAAAATGAGATAAAAGCCATACGACAGAGAAACTTGTGCTTATTACATGTCATATGGATTGCTGGCACACAAATCTGAATCCTGATGTCCACAGTCAGGTTTCTAAATGCCTTCCAAATGTAAGCAATCAGCTACTGAGTCCACTTTCACCACAAGGGAAGAGAGTTAAGTGGAAATACATGAGCAGTGGCCTAAGCCTGTGCACACAGGCAGTGACTGTGACTCAGGTGGCATGCAGTTATTTACTGTGCTGCAGTAACATGTCTGCATCTTTGAAGACCTTGTTGGAAACATAATACCAGATCAGATTTGGGACCAAAGCCCTTTTAACAAGAGGGCTGGACAAAAATGACAAGAGGTCTCTTTTTAGTGGCTGTCAAAGAATTGGGCGTTGACATGCTATTGCTGTTACAGGGGTGACAGTAGGGTGCCATCGTGGCTGGGTGGTGCAGCAGTACTTGTGTGCCTGGTCTCAGGGCAAAATCTAAGCATTGAATGGAAGACCTGAATGCAAGGTTTTTTTCAACACATAGGACTTCCCCTCTCATTCCAGGACTGGACTTCCCCAAGCAGTTACTTTTCTACAGTGTGTCAAAGCAGGTGCTTTTTAACTTGAGAGTAGCAAGTTTATTCTCACTAATTGCCAAAATAAAATGCGTCTTACAGTATTGACTCAAGACAACCTATGCTGCTGCCCAGAGCAACAACAGCTGATGATCTTGTCCATCACTATCCATCATACGCTAGCACCAACTTCAGCTGTAGACATGGCATCCACATCTCACTTAATCATGCTGCACCATCTGCTTAATGCAAGCCAAATTTTTCAAGCCATCTGAAATATTATCCAGAATGAAAGTGTGTGGAACACAAAGTAAATTTTTTGTAGAAGTACTTTTTTCCCCAGAGGTGTGCAAGCTACTCTCAGTGATTTTATGTGGTGTGCTGCAAAAGCCAGTTGCCTAGCTGTGTAGGAAGATTGCCCTTCTGACAGCTAACAGCCTCTGGTCAAACTGTCCACAGAAGGGTTATAAATGCCCATTACATGAGTACAATGAATATAATCTTTGGATTTCCATACGTGTGTGGAACTTGTCTTCATTAACCGAATAACTATTAATATTGTTGCACCTGTAAAATGACCGCTTTTCGGTATAGCATTGAATTTGCTCTGAGATAAGCTGTGCATGTTTCACTTGACTGGGGAGCAGGACTTGGGTATCCTAACAGAGATTTTTTGTAGGCATAGTTCACTATATTGTGAACTACTCACTAGAGGTGAGTAGTCAGGGAATACTCACTTGTGCCATTTTTCTCACATACAAAAAGTTTTCTAAAATTTGGTGTTATTTTTTAATGAGCATTAACAAATGCAACCCAGTACTATTTTTCCAGCTCCTCAGTGCTTCTGTTCCTTTCTTCAAAGTACTCACATTTTTACTGTAATTTTAATTAGTCTTTTCAAATCACTTGTAACCACAGGCTTTCCCTCAGAGAGACAGCCAACTCTTCCCCTGGTGGAAACTGATGGCAAAATTGCTGTTGACTTCAGTAGTACCAGATGAAGTGTTTAAAGTACAGGCTTGTTTGTAAAACGAACAACTGGGTTTTGTCTCAGCTCTGATTTGTCCCTACTGTTTTACATCAGGTTTTTTACATGCTTAACTTCT
Source organism: Baryphthengus martii (assembly GCA_013396935.1). Lineage (NCBI taxonomy): Eukaryota > Metazoa > Chordata > Aves > Coraciiformes > Momotidae > Baryphthengus > Baryphthengus martii. Next base: position 39,690 of record VWZK01002452.1, on the reverse strand, counting down.
GTTAATCATGAACTTGATTTTTATTGCCACCTTTCCCTTTCATTCCCACCTGTATCAAGAGTCTCTGTTGACTTTTGGGAGCGTAGACCATGTACTGTCTTCTGTAGAGGCCAAAGGATGTCCCTTGGAGGATATGTTCACAGAGGAAATTAAATTAAGGAAATCTAACATAGAAAAAGGGTTTTAAAAGAGTAGAAATCATTGGGGCTTGTCAGAAGAGAATAAATCAAAGGAAATTACTTGCAAATAGGGCCTACTTAGGAGAACCATGAAGAGCACTTAGAAGAAGGAGTGGTAGCCTTGTCTGTGTTTGCTGACAGCAGGAAGAGTTGAAACCTGTGGATCACTCACTGGGACATTCTCATCCCAGAGTTTTGCTGGACCAAGATTAAGTTCTGCAAAAGAGCGTCTCCCTGTGCCCTCTTTCAGGGTTTCTTCTGAACATAAAATACATTTTCTCTTCTGTGAGCAGCCACCTTCCAAACCCCAGGAAATTTTTCATCCCCATTCCCTGTTCCAACTGCTCCACTACAGTTCAGTGAGGAAGCATTAACAAAACACCACAGCACCTGGACCACCCCTGCTTTTTCACCTTGTTCTTTCAGACCCAGTCACTCAAGTCAGAAAGTCCTATCAGCAGGGCATCTTTTGAGAGACATGCTCATCTCCATCCATGCTGCTCCAGCTCTCTAGAAACAGAGACCTTCCCTCTTCAGGCTTGCCAGCACAGCTCCTTTCATGATCACAAAGTTCATATGCACAAAAATGAACGACAATTAGAAAAGCCAGCTTGTCTCGGTGGGATGGAATTTAGCTTCACAAAAAAGACAAGCAAGTCACATGGAGCAAAAGCCACAGGCCTCTGGCTGCCAGACAGCTGGGAAGTGGATTCGGTGTGGAGGAAAGGTGGTGCATTTTTGTTCTTCATCTTGGGGGGAGAGCAGAGCCCCCATGCCACCCCTCCCTACAGACATTTACGTGCACTGCAGGGAAAAGTAGCCTCCTGGGGTGGTTCTTAGCCTTTAAGGGGTAAATACATATTATCAGCTAATCGCCCTAAACCTTGAGGATTAATGGATGATCTAATCTCCAATGATCTGCTTCAATGTGAAAAGGCCATCAGCACCTGAATCCTGGAGTGCATATATCCTCGATGAATTTTGACTCCAGTGGCGTATGATAAATCATTTTGTATTTCTTAAGCAGAGTTGCAAAATAGCAATAACTCTTCCATTTTAATTGGTCACCACAGCACCAAGTAAATATTTTATCAGTGTTTTACAAACCAGACTCTGTAATGGTACGTATATTAACAGTGTTAGCAGTGCAATTATTAAATTTTCATATGCTTTTAAAGTGTAATTAATAAAGCCCTGCTTCTTCCCAGACCATAGCAGGCATAGTTTCATACCTTAGAACAAGTTTCTCACGGAGGATGGGAAGAGGTCAGCTGCTCAGGGTAATCTCCACTTCCAGAACTTGCAGTGTAGCTGACAAAGAGCACTGAAATCAACTCTTGGCTGGGGACCATCAGACTATAAATTTGGTGCACTGGTAAGTTGATCTATCTGACTTGAGGAAAAAGAGGCTTGTGTGAGTGTGTTCCACTAACAACAGCCAAAAGGACTGCAGCCTTTTCTTGTCCTAGATAGACCCTCAACTACCACTGCCCCACATCCCAGCGTTTGGCTACCAGTGGAGTGACAGTCAGGCGCAAGTGTGCAGATCGGAAACCTCCTGTGTGATCATTGTCCTGGGTAAAATCCAAATCTAGAAGAGGCTGCTGCACTAAATGTATTTGCAACTGTTGCTGGTGGTAGAGCGATGGTTCTCTCCTTGAGTGCTCAGCATCTGCTGGAGCACCAGGTGGCCCATAAGCCCATGCTGGGTTGCCTATGAAGCAGATGCCATGTGAAAAACAGAAAAGAGAACAAAAAATTTAGAAAAACAAACCACATCGAGCCTCTCCTATTACTTTCCTTGTCTGGGGGGGAAAAAAAAAAAAAAAAAGAAAAGAAAAAGACAAATAAAAGAAAGAGAGGGAGAAAATGAGAATGCAAACAAACTGAAAACAGAGTTAAAATCAGAGCATTGAATCAAACGCAAACACAGACGGAATGAAGATTGGCTCAGACCATTTTTTAATCTCAAAGTAAAACTGGACCATTAGTTTGAACTTCTTGACACTGGATTGGAGTGGAACCAGGACACAGATGATATTAAGTCTAACCTGAATAAAAAATGAAACATCCAGCTTCCAGCATTCACATGGAAATTTTCAGAACCACCTAAGCAATCTACATAAGTGAAATCTACTAAATCTCCAAAAGATGTGAGTCACAGATCCTAAAAGTGATTAGGTATTTCACTAAGTTGGCTGATAAACTCCTATTAATTGAAAAAATATACCAATAAAAGAGAGACGTGTAAGGATACCTGAACACAGGAATCTGGATGACTGTAGTTCTTTGAAGAAAGTTTAATTTATACGTGTGTGTATTTGTTCTCCTTGTCCTCAGTGTAAGGGGTCAAATATCTTTGCTCTTCTCTAGCATTTATTTCTTTTTGTCAGAAAATTAAAGTTCTGACTGACAACTGAAAAGAACGGTTATTGTAGCAATTGTCAGCTTTAGATTTTTGTGTCAAAAATTGCTAGTAGCTGTTTTCCATGTAAAACAAAACCCTTTTTTTGATCAAGTCTGCTCTTGAATTCTGTACCAATGATTTCCTGGGAAGTATTTGCAGTACTCTACAGCTCCCTGTCCCACTGTTCACCCACCTATGAACCCATGTTAATAACAGTATTTACCTCCCTCCCTCAAGTTTTGTGAAGCTTCATTAAGGAACATTTTTAAAGCATTCTGAGATTCTTTAAATGAAGGCTGCCCAGATAGTATAAAATTCAATTACACTACAAACTAAAAAGCCATCATTTAATCTCGGTAAAACACAAATCTAAAAAAATACGTATTATAACTGGAGATCAAAAACAAAAAAACAAAATATGAGAGGCGGAGCTGTGAGCACTGTTAATATCACAACTGCTTTCATATAAATTAGCTCAAATAAATTAGTTATGGCTTGTCAAACCGAATCTGTGGCTAACCTTGTGGATAACAATGGAGAAGTGAGCTGCAAATATGCCTGATTACAAACCAAGTGGCTTTTCTCAGGCAGAGGACTTGAGCCCAGCAAAATCCAGCACCTTGTGGCAGATGATGGAGGGTTAAAGAGCAAGAACAGACATTTGTATCTAGGCAACATCAGGAAGTATGTATTTAGAAAAAAAATTTCTTTGTTTCTTTAATTAAAAAAAAGTGTCGATAAGGACATGTGATTTGAGATATAATTGACTAACATATGTTAAAAACCTTCTCACCCCAAAGTAAAACGTGACTTCTGAATGATCATCAAACAATAACAGGCAAGAAGACAATAAAACATACCTGTGCCAAGACATTACCAAAGAGGCTACTGCCTACTCAAGGTTTGAAGTCTGCTGCTTTCTTTTGTGTTTCTTTCCACAGCTCTTCCGGGGGAATACGTGACTGCAACACATAAAGCACTCGATCCAAAGATTTATGTCATGTTCCTATCACTAGCATGACAGTCAGTGGGCTCAGCGCCTCAGCTCAATACTTTGCTGTGAACCTGGCTTTTGGTCTTCTAACACTAATCAAACCTGCCCTGGCTACATGGCACAGTGGTGCTCGTTTCACATCAGCTCATCTCGCTGTTTCACAGCGTTTAGGGGTTAACGTTGCAGTAGGGTCTAGGAAGGATTGAGCATCTCTGTTACTGACTCAAACCTAGCATAAAAGAAGAAAGCTTGCAAAAAGTCAAAATTGTTTATTTTGTTTAATTCAACAGAAATGAGACTGCTTGTCCTGCCTGCTCCTGATGAAATATCTGTAGTGAGCTATGTTTGAGCTTACAGATCTGGCATTAATAGTTCTAGAGGTCTGGTCCTAGGTAATGGGCAGCTCAACACAACAAGCTTGTTACCTACCTATCCTCAGCACAGCTCTAGCTGGTGAATTTTGCAGCACCATGTGGCTTGCTATGAAGTCTAGGGCCTGATCCAGCAAATGCTTACATGCAGGCAGGCAGCTGCTGCTGTCCTTTAAGTTACTCAAGTGTGTGTGTCTTTGCATGACTGAGGGATGAACTCCATGTCTTTCAGAAATTTCTGAAGGATGAACTCTTCATGGCTTGTCTTTCTGTTTACTAAAGAGTTGGAAAGAGCAGCAAAGGCAGCTTTCCACACACGAAAGACAGGTTTGTTTTAAGAATAATGTAGGTATAGGTATGCCGACCTGCTAGATGGACTTAACAGCACGTCTTGGATATATACACAACTGCTTTGTCGAATAGCAAAGTAGACTACAATTCAGCTTGGCAAATTTCAGCTGGTATTGTTTCAGATGACAATCATTTCAGCCCTGAAATAAGCTCAAATTAGATAAAATCTTGTTTTGTTTTTTTTTTTCCTTGCTACTCTTACTTTCTGTTTCTCACATTTTTCAGAGCTTGTTGATTACTTCTAGAATCTATAAAGTGGAGACCAGGGAGCCTTTTAAATGTGCGTGTCAGTTCCTGAGGGACCTGGGTTATTTCTCCTTTCAATCGTTTTTGCTCTGAGCCCCATTCAGGAAAGAGGAAGAGGAGTGTTATACACAGAGCACAGGCTACAGAATGGAAAAGAGGGCTACAGGTGAAGTCACCCTGTGTTATGTGATAGAGTTCATCTCTTTAGTGAAGAGTTTTATTCCTATGCATTGATTCAATATTTTGTATGTTAGTGGCCGTTTTTGCTCTTGTACTCTAGGTGTTTATTTCTGAGGGCTATTAGGTACCAGGTGGGTTTTCATGAAAAGGAGTACTTAAGATATCAGTTCCTGGAGTCCTATCTTTTAAGTATGAGCTTTATAAATACATAAATACTCATAAGCCTCAAAATTTCTGGTGCAGTCTTAGCCCTTCCTTATCAAAATGCTTATACTGTAGATTACAAGCTAAAGAAACCTTCCTGTGAGTGTGTGATATTTGTGCTTTTGTTTCGGTTATTCTCCTAGTTCTATCAGGTTATTTATATGACAGAAGCCTGTACAATTGCTCCTATTTAAACTTGAAACAGGAAGACTCAAGGGCATATTTATGAACATACCTACACACAGATAAAACTATTGAGTTCCTCTCTTTTAGCCAGCAACATACAGAAATAAAATCTTTCCCTCCACAGTATCCAAATAGAGATTAGGCGGCCAGTTTTTCCTCCCAGACATAACACTGTATGATTGTCTAAGAGTATTATTGCTTGTTTTAGCTTTTTTCCGGCAAATCCGGACCACAGGACAAAAAGCCACAAGATATCAGATGTGAAGCTGATTGTGAGTTCTTAATTCAAGAACATTAATTAGCCAAGTGTGGCAGGTAGTCTCCCCCATCGGCAAAACAGAGCACACGGGCTGTGCTGAGCAGTTTGGCGCCTCAGCTGGAGCAGTTCGAGGCCTCGGCCATTCAGTAGCAGCTCACGGTGCTTAACTGGTGCCTCAGGGGCTGGACCCCTTAGCAAACAGGCTCAGGGTTTGGGCTCTTCCATATTTTGTCCGGACCTGTCACCCAGCCAGTGACAATGACCACAGTGCACCTTCGACTAGGGTATAAATGGGGTCCTGCCTGAGAGCCAGGGGCCTTGGTTCTTCGCAGAGCAGCAGGTCTGGCAGTCGGACACTCCCCTTGGACACAGCGTCCAAGGATCCTTCCACGGATTGAGGGAGTCTCCATGGATTGAGTGAACCTCACCCCTCTTTGCCCCCCCTCTTTGGGTGAGTGGTATCTCAGGCACTCTGGTGGGGGAGGTTTCCCCTTTTATGAGTGAGGGTTTGCCCATTTTGGTTTGTCATTCCTTAAAGTTAGGAATTAGTTGTGTAGTAGTTAATTCCCAACAGACATCCAAACATGTGTTTAGTCAAAAGGAGCGCTGGCAACCCTGGCTGCAATAAACCTCCATTTTTGGATAGCGGCTACTGTTTGTTTTGAGGGTGCCTCCGTGACATTATCGGCATAGTTGGCAGGATGTCGATAGAGGAATTGCTACGGAGGCACAGCTGTGCACCTGCTCCCCTGGATCTAAAATGGGCAAGGGAGATGTGGTCTGACTCCGCAGAGGTCGGGGTGAAGCTGGGACAAGTCCCCGTAAGGTTTTGGAGTGGGGCAGATAAAGGGGCCACGTGCGCCATCCTGGGTGCGTGTTTGGTGCAGGCACAGGAGTGCTCCAGCGTGTTAAGGGTGTAAAGCGCAGTACTTGGAGAGAGAATTGAAAAGAGAAAAGGAGCGGACGCATTTGTTGATGGAGCTGATGTTGGCGCGGACAAAAAAAATCCTCCAGGGCTCTCCAAATCCACAAGTTAATCACGGGTGCAGACTCGGAGAATTTGGATGTGGACAGCTGGGGAGACCCTGATGAAAACAGTGCTGGTTAAACTGAGGAAATGGAGGAGAAGGAGCTGCGACTCATTATTAGAACAGAGATGCACACGGGACTGATGTGCGGAAATAACCTCCAAACTCGTAAAGAGTTTAAAGCAGGTATGTTTATTACGGCACCGGATGTAAGGGGGATCGCTCCACCTAACTTGCATACCAGGGACTAAAACTTGCTAGCTTTTATGGTTACAAAACCTGCATATTCATTATATTCCCGGAAACTCTTTAGAATATTCAATAGATAGTGTACATATCGTCCTGCCTCCCCGCCACGCGCCATGTAACACCTCGGTGGTCACTGGGTCCCCTCTGATGGTCGTTGGATGAAGGCTGATAGTCTTCCTCATGAAGGCCCGAAGTCTTCCTCACCAGTAAACTTTCAACCTTTGCTGAGTAAAGCAGCTTGAAGTAGTCCGATTTGGGCTTCGTTATCTTCAAGGCTGTTCTGCTCATTATGGTCTACCAGTTTTGTCGTTATAAGGCAGCTGGACTTGAGGGAGGGGGAAGTCAAAAGGAAGGGAGTGAAGGGAGTGGCATGAAGGGAGTGAAGCTAAAGGAGGGGGTGCAGTTGAGTAAATTCCTGTTATACATTTCCTGCTGTCCACATTCCTAAACCTTGTTTTGCTAACTTTCCCTTATCTCAGGACCGCATGGCGGGAACCCCCGCACTGCTGCCTGTACCACCCCGTGGTTGGGGTCTGAGCTCAGTGATCTCCGGGACAGGTTTTCTCGCAAGCCGGGTGAAACCGAAACGGAATATTTGTGGAGAGTCTCTGGCGGGAGGCGATCGGATACTGCTGAGTGATGATGAGGCAGCTGGGTTTTGGGGTCCCGGAGTGTTTCTGAGCAACAGGCCAGCAGGCGACCAGTTGATCACATCACGAGTGGCTTATTGGGCTGGGGGTGTGCACCCTATGGAAAGGGGAGAGCCAGTGATTATCCAGGTGAAAGGGCTGTCGGAGCTGGCGTCAGGAGTACAAAAGGCCGCCTGCATCCGGGCAATGTAAGAGATAGGGTGATGCGGGACACTGACGGCTGCACCGGTGGACCCCGACCACCTCTGGCTGCTCGTTAAAGGGTTACTGGACATTTTAAAGACACACGTCCAGGCTCTTGGAGAAAGGATTCAGAGGACTATAGAACGTAACCAGTAAAACCACCAGACTCCGCCCATGCACGTGATGACTTGGGCAGAGATATTCTCCAATACAGTGATGTGCAAGCGCTAGCTGGGATGGGCCGATCCGAGCGGTGGCACCAATGGCAGGAGCAGCAAGATGCGACAAGTCAGTCGCAAACCTCACCCCAACTGGCCAACCCCCACAGGAGTCTAAACTCTCCCGAGGCAAACCAGGTCGAACTTATGATCCAGCGAGGAATGACCTGTGGTGAGAAGGGATAGCGCAGGGAATACCACGGGCAGTGCTGCACCGAGTGCCCACTGACCATATCCGGGCACTGCTGAAATTGCTAGAGGGGAAAACGAGTGGCCTGGAAGACGCACGGGCGAAAACTCCTTGGCAGGACAGCGCAGTTAACTCTGTTGTACCCCTGCGAGAGGACCCGGAGGGGTCAAAAAAGCCAGAAGCTGCGGTGTCAAGTTTGGGCCGCCCGCTCGGCTTGGTGAACTCTTGCAAATGGTCTGCTAACAGGGAACCTTATATACACATTTCCGTGGGCCTGGTGCGAACACGTTTAGAGTTGTGAATTGATACAGGAGCCCAAATTAGTGTCCTAAATAAGCAGATACCTGAAAAGCTAGAAATCAAGCCCTTGAGGAAATCCATAAACATGATCGGGGTAACAGGTACAGCCGAAAAGTGTTTCTCGGCTCAAACTCAGTTTTGGCTGCCTGGGGAAAAGTAGATGACAGCTGTGGGGGTGTCTCTAAGCCCTTACAAAGGGACTATCTTGGGATTTGACGTATTAGCAGGTAGGCGGTGGTATGTGCCCAGTGGCTGCGTGTGGAGTTTCGGGAGGCGCGGGGTGGAAGAGGAGCACATTAGGACTCTGCAGTTCGCCCCTGCCCTGCCGCCATCTCAAGTGCCCTACATTGCTCACCCTCCCCTCACCCCCTCACCGCCCACCTGCACCCCGGGCAGCCGCAGCTACACTGGGCATCACAGGAGTGGTAGAGATCTGGGGAAGCGAGCGATAATCAGTCGCACCCACTCCCTTTACAATTCTCCAGTCTCACCAGTTGGTAAACCTGGTGGGCCGGGGCGTTTAACAGTGGGTGCATTAACCGCTGCCATCACAAGTGTAACTTCAGTAGGAACTGTAAAGGGCTGTGGCTCAGGGGTGCGCTCTGTGCTGTGGGATCCAGGGAGCAACAGAAAGCAGACAGAAGAGGGGGAAGGTAGCACAGCGGTGGGGGAATCACCTGCCCTCCTGCTGGCAGCAGAGAATGGTGACACTAAAATTCACACCGATTCCTACACAGCCTGTAAGGGTGCCACAGAGTGGATATACCAATGGGAATCCAATCAGTGGAAAACAGGCCATACAAAATCTGGATAGCTGGAGACTGGCAGTGGCTAAAGCCAGTAACAATCCCCACTACAGACGTTTATGAGCAAACTTCTAATAGTGAAACTACTCTCCTTTGGTGTTGTGCCTGTGACCCTTGCAAAACCCAGAGGTCTATATGCCTGGAAAGCTCTGAATGGGAATAGGAAAACCCATCCACTGTATTAGTGCTTGGTGGACAGTCCCAGACTTGCAACATTTAAGCCCGGTTTCTCAACCGAGGCCAGCTCCGTGTTCTCTTACAGAACAGTGGACAGCCAGGACCCGGAGGACCATGCAAACTCACCCGAGTGATGAACTTACGTCATGGGGTGGGGACTGGAACAAAACCATCAGGAATGCAGCAGGCACATTCTGGACATCTCAGCATCACTTCAGAACCAGAGTGATGAATAAAGTAACAAAGGACTCAAAGCAATTGTTGCTATGTTGGCAACCAATTACTTGCAAAAAGTTTTGGTATATTTGTTAATGCTGGTTGTGGTTATAGTGATTATTGTAATTGTGTTGTATTAAGCCACACTGCATGCTATTGTGAAATCCATGTTAATGGTGAAGGGTCCCTCTCTTGAAAATGTGTTCACATACGGGATATTGAAATGATGACTCATGATGTGCAGTAAACCTCACTGAGACTGCACCCCCTCTTAACCTTGGAGGCAAGAGGTGGCTGCACCACCACTCCAAGGAAACCAGTCAAATGGTGACTGTGGTCACAGGGTGGATTTTGGCAGGTACAGCCTCCCCCACCAGCAAAACAGACAGAGCACACGGGCTGCTCAGCGCAGTTTGGTGCCTCCACCCGAGCAGTTTGAGGCCTCGCAGTGCTTAACTGGTGCCTCAGGGGCTGGACCCCTTAGCAAACAGGCTCAGGGTTTGGGCTCTTCCATATTTTGTCCGGACCTGTCCTTCAGCCAGTGACANCGGACCTGTCACCCAGCCAGTGACAATGACCACAGTGCACCTTCGACTAGGGTATAAATGGGGTCCTGCCTGAGAGCCAGGGGCCTTGGTTCTTCGCAGAGCAGCAGGTCTGGCAGTCGGACACTCCCCTTGGACACAGCGTCCAAGGATCCTTCCATGGATTGAGGGAGTCTCCGTGGATTGAGTGAGCCTTGACCCCCCCCACACACACACTTTGGGTGAGTGGTATCACAGGCACTCTGGTGGGGGAGGTTTCCCCTTTTATGAGTGAGGGTTTGCCCATTTTGGTTTGTCATTCCTTAAAGTTAGGAATTAGTTGTGTAGTAGTTAATTCCCAACAGACATCCGAACCTGTGTTTAGTCAAAAGGAGCGCTGGCAACCCTGGCTGCAATAAACCTCCATTTTTGGATAGCGGCTGCTGTTCGTTTTGTGGGTGCCTCCGTGACACCAAGTTGTTAAAAAAATCATAGTGGAATTAGGTTTGCGATCTCTCTGATTTTCCATCTATTTCAATGCTAAGCTTGTATCTTTTGCTAGTGGGGATGATAATAAAGCTTCAGTTCATAGACGTTCATGAGAAGGGGTCCCAATTATTTGCCCAGAGAGGCAACTCGTAAGGCATAAACTCAACATTTTTATCCAAACCAGAAACAATTTTCAAAAACATTGCAAAATATAGGTTTTTTTGAGAATCCCTTCTCTCTAGAGACTTACTTTCCTGTCAAGTTTCATGAGGAAAGGAATGGGACCACAACTCCTACGTGACTTCCTTGAGATTCCTCTTAGCAATAATGTTTATGGAGATGCACTTCCCTAGCAGCAGTCTACTTAAATGAGTTTCTTCTCTGTTTTACTATGTTTTATGGAGAAGGTGTTCTGCCATGGCTCTCGTGAACAGGATCATGGTCACATCATTCCTTCCTCAGCTGGGTTGTGCACAGCGGGCAAGGAGGGAGCATCCCTGCCCAGCCTCTCTCCTCCCAAAACAGGTAGCTGTTGCTGAAGGACAGTGGATAGTCAGAAGCAGCAGAGGTTTTCCTCACAGGAAAGCTTGCCAAGAATGAAGGCAAGTGCTTCTTCAAATTGTTCCATGGAAGACAACTTTTCACAGGTTAAAGCCTGAAAGCTCTCATACAGAAGTAGCTATAATCAGCTCTCCACTGTCTACTGTGGTGGAAAGGATAACCTGCATAAAGTCAAAACATTAGCCACGGCAAATTGAACCATGCAGTGACAACATTAAGAGAAAAAAAAAGGCCGGATAGCTCATTGCTGTGATGCCTGAGATTTCCCTGGTCAGGACCAAAGCAAGCAGCTGAGCCCATGCAATGCAAAGGCACTTGGACACACCATAATGCTTCCAGAGCCAAGCTGCCTCATGGAGACCTCATTTAAGTGCCTTTGTACTCCAGGCACAGTTAATCCAGATATAGCTATCTTTTGATTATTTACAGTAGGACTCATGTGAGCTTTGGAAAGGCTGCAAGGAAGCATCATGGGAAGTATAGCTCAGGTGTTCCCGTATTGCTGGTTTTCTCTGTGGGACAGACTTTACGCCCCACCATGCAACATGGCCAGAGAATCCCATGGCACCCATCAGTAAGTAGGTCAATAAGAAAAACAACCCTTTCCCCCTGCACCACCATAAAGCTTATTCTACCAAGTACATTGTATAGTGCTAAATTGAACTCTAAACTCATTCTTCTGCAGAAAATTAGTGGATGGTGGCTTTATTTTAAATTTTTAGCCAACTCAGAGTGAAAAGAACGTTTTGCCCCTGAAGACTTTGCTTTCTTGGGTAAGCTCAGCAGAAAGTAGCAATGCTTAAACATTTGCAGTGTAATTAGCAAGTACTCAGATGCGGTAAAATACACATGAAGCATTTCCATGGTCTGATAGGGACCTAGATAAAAGGGAAGGTAAGAAGTGCATAGTTTCTCATATAATTCCATCCCTAGCTCTCACAACAATAACCAGTTCTGTTCTCCAGAGCCTGCCCCCAACTTTGCAGCTATTTTTGAATTTTAACCTTGAACCTTTAATCATCTTACAATGCACTGAGGAAATTCAACCCTTCCCAGTCGAAAGCTGAAAGAGTAAGACTGACTGACCCATTTTGGATGCAATTATCTTTTGATCTTTGCCTAATAAACTGACTATTGGCTCATAGGTCATCTGCCCATTTTCAGATATCCCTAGTTTCTTCTAGGTCATCCATAAATCTAGATGAACCTACAGATCAATATACCTTTTTACCCTAAATTTTGGCACGTAACGGTGCTAGTGCTTTCCTTTTGTCTCAGGTCCCCACTACCACTTCAGCAAGAGTTTTGTCCTTGTAAAAGCAGCAGGTATAAATGAGATGTTACATTTTCAATTTGTGTATTCTATAATACTGCAACATTACTTGTTAGGAGATAAAGATTTGAAGTTAGAGCATTTAATGTCAGATTTGGACATTTTGGTTGCACAAATACATTTGGCCAAATGTAACACTCACTAAATATGTATCTTGCCTTGAGTAGTTATTAAAGTCTAAAATTAAACGAAATCCTGCAGATATAAAATTAAAGTGGAATCTGGAAGCTGTAGTTTTTCTTCTTGTACAGTAGTGAAATGGTTAAGGATTTTTTTCTGAAGAACTTTAGAGGCACAATGGAGAAGCACAGAAGCATAAATCTGAAGGTTAAATTTGTATTGGCTATGCTCCTCCTTCCCATAGGAGCACAGATGGTAAAAACCTTAAAGCTACCCCTGCTATTACCATGGAATAAATGAATTATCAGGTTTCTCCCTCACAATGCTAACTATGGAAGGTGCCTTCCTACTCACATCATGATCAAGATTGTTTAAATGAAGAACTGCTGCTTGTTTGATCTGGAAAAAAAAAAAAAAGAGAGAAATAAAGAAAAATATATCTCTAATACCTAGATCACCCTTTGGACTTGGAGCAATCACTTCCACATGGTTGCCTACAGCTGCAAAGCCAGCCAAGCCCACTGGATTTCTAAAATGATGCAAGGCACTCTCTCCTCAGCTTCTGCATTAAAGAGCTGCTGTTTGTTTGTCGTGGTGGCTGCAAGAGATGCCAATACCTGAGAAGTGGCATTCCTAGCGGAAAGGCAAAGAGAAAAAGAAATGAGCCCTGCATGTAGCTTCCTGGGAAGAGAGTGAGGCAACATGAGAGATAATGAAAACAATGCAATGCAAAGCACTAAGAAACATACTGGAGGGAAATACTAGCTCTGATGCTATGATTAAAATTATCTGTTGGAAAAGATGAGCTGCACTCTGCTCATGCTTCTGCAAGCCTTTGTGCACAACCTGAGACCACTTTAACTAACATTAAGACTCTGATAGGCTTCAGGAAAGCATCTCTCTTCACAGAGCACATAAGCAATTAAAGTAGATGAAACGGGGATTTCAGCTGATATTCTGATGTTAAAACATGGATGAAACACAATCGGGATTTAAATCTCTGTACCAGTATTTTTTTCACAGATTCAGTGAGAAGAAGGAACAGAGCTGGAGAACCCATTGACATGGGTCTTAACTAAATAACATTACCAGTTGAAACCCAAAGCTTAAATTATGCACTAGCTCATGTGTGCACTACCTACAGTTACTTAGTGGTTCTTATCATCTGTTCTCAACTCTACAGTGATGCTTCCAAAAAAAGGTTTCACTGTTTTGTTTGTTGATTGATTTTTTTTTTTCCTCTGGATGTCTAGGTGCTGTATTTTCAAGCTGTTTTCCACCTAAAAAAAAAAAAGAAAGACATGAAGTTATGCAACTCAGTAATCACCTTCTTCCAAGAGCTGTGGCTTTGTAAGCAACTTGAAGAATCCCATCTAAATATCAGGAGGTGGCAGCGAGGAAGACTTGCATAGACATTTGCTTCTCTATGTCCTGTGAAGGTGACTGTTCTTGGTGAACACCAAACTTCATATTAGTAGTGACAAAGAGTAACAGTTCTCTTCAACTGCAATTACTGTGCACGCCTGCAGATTATTGCTGCTGTACGGTGAGTGTGTGGGTAGGGCTGTACTCTGCTTTCTCGGTAGAGCTGTGCCTTGATGTGTCCCAAGGTATGAAATTAATGGGGTTGTGTTATGCAGGCAGTTTATAGCTTGAGGTGTCAATGAGATAGGTAGGAGCTTGAAGAAATGCAATTTTATTTTTAAAGGGGAGAGATAATCTAGAAAAAAGATTTGGTTTTCTTCAGTCAAATCATATATAGACCCCTTTTCCCTTTAATTGCCACGGTATATAATTTAGAAAATATTAGTCATTCTTCTTTCAAAAATACAAGTAGGGAAATTACATGGGCACTGAAGCATTCAGATGTAAATGATATCATTAAAAAATAGCAGAAATACAGTAAGGAGAAAATTAACAGTTGGTTGTTCCGTTCAAAAAAGTTCAGCAAAATTATGAAATACTTTCTCTGAGTTAGGGATTTAGTCATTTGTGGTGCATTATTTGTACAGATGAAAGTAAGTTATTTCATGACTGAATAACACAGATTTTTATTGTTTAGATCTACCAAGCCATTTTATGGCCATTGTCTGAAGCACAGTAACTGTCCCCAAAAAGCAGAGTTGTTGGGGGACTGGTACCAGGAAATATAGTCAAAATACAGTGGGACTGGAGGAAGATCATCCATTGATGATCAGGACAGGTGAATTGATGATGGGAAGCTAAGTATATTCAGTGTAACAGAGACTACTTTTTTGCATCAAACCCTCAAGTAGTAGGTGTGGTTTTTGGCACTATTGTTTTGTCCTTTGAGAGCTTAGTATGGCTGGCATAAGTTTTTGGCAAGGCTTCTGCAGCCAGCTGCTTATGCATGTCCTCTGCTTGCTTTATCCAGCTATGAGGCTTCCCTGGCTTGTGGAAACTGTCCCTCTGGTCCCTTCAAAGTCGCAGAAACCCGAAAGGGAGCTTCTAGTGGTGACAGCAAGAAAGTTACATTTTTCCAACTTTTCTGTTCTCAGGTTAAGTGCTTTTAACATAATTGAGCCTCATAGATGCCGTGCGAAAAGCAGGATGGGTACAGAAATAGTCTCAGAAGTAGTGGCTTTTTCGGTTGTACATCTTGTTCGCTCCTCTTTTTTGTGCAACTGAATTTGCAAGAAGCTCACAGCCATCCTCCCTGTTTGTTCTGCAGCTACTAAAGCTAGAAAAGCATCAAGGACAGTAGCTCTCCCCTCACGTTTAGCCCCTCAGAAGCACAGCTGTTCCTCCGTCTCTCTGAGAAACACAACCTACTGGCTGGCAAGCTGCAGCCCCTACACTAACATGGATTGACTTAGTAGAGGAAAAAAAACTTGCTACAGATTGGGTAAAAAATAGCAAGAGGGAGACGATAGGAGCTTGCGGATCACCGTTTGACCCTGTGGCATGAAAACTCTTAATGGATAAAGAGAAATACTGAATCTCTGACAACGGTGGAATTTCAGCAATGGAGGCGAAACAGCAGGAGCAGGAGCGTGGTGGGGACAGAGGAGGGGTAACACATGGGGGCAGTAAGAGGGAAGCAATATAGTTTGCCCTTGTAGACTTCCCATGAATAGACATAACATTTTCCTGGTTTCCTGTCTCCATGTCCCACTGAACCCTGCTGTAGAGGCACAGAGAGGCAAAGATCAGCAACAGATGGATCAGCACACAATTTGTATGGACAGCAGGTAAACACGAAACACCTCTCCCATACGAAACAACAGATCATGGAATAAGGAAACAGCCTTGTCCAAGAAAACAAAGACAATCTGAGGTGTGCTTAACTGAGCAGAAATTGTTCAAGCTGCTGGCTGCCGCGGAAGTGTAGGCTTCTTTGGATGGGAATAGCAAGGTAAGGTGTAGGTTATGATATATGAGGTACCGCAGTAGCAGCAATGCAGCTGGTGATCAGCTCCAGAGTGGACCTGTAGTGCAGATGACGCATTCAGTAGACATTTTCTAGAATCAGAATATCCTGAGTTGGAAGGGATCCACCAGGATCATAAAGACCAACTCCATACTCCACACAGGGAAAACTAAAAGTTAAATCACGTATCTAGAGTGTTGTCCAAATGCTTCTTGGACACTGACAGACTTGGGGCCATGACAAGTTCCCTGGAAGCTTGTTCCAGTGCTTCATTACCCTCTCAGTTAAGAACTTTTTACCAATATCCGATCTGAACTTTCTCTGATGCAGCCTTAAGCCAGTCCCTCTCATCCTATCACTGGACACCAGAGATCAGCACCTCCCTCTCCTCTCCCCCTCATAAGTAAGTTGTAGACCACAGTGGGATCATCCCCTCAGTCTACTCTTCTCTAAGTTGAACAAACCTAGTATCCTCAGACACTCCTTATAAGTCATGCCCTCTAGTCCTTTCACCGTTCCTGTTGCTCTCCTTTGGACACACTCTAATTTTCTATTTTTCTTATATTATAGAGCCCAAAACAGCATGCAGTACTCAAGCTGAGGCCGCACCAGTGCTGGAGCAATTGCTTCTTTCGACCAGTTAGCTATGCTTCTTTCAACAGGTTAGCTATCCTGTGTTTAATGCACTCCAGGATATGGCTGGCTTTCTTGGCTGCCAGGGCACATTGTGGACTCGAGCTTACCACCAACAAAACCCCCAGATCCATTTCTGCAGTGCTGCACTCCAGCTTCTTGTTCCCCACTCTATATATACATCCAGGATTACACTGTCCCCAGGTGCAGAATCCATCATTTGTTCTTGCCAAGTTTCGTATGGATATAACTGTCCTTCTTAGACCCCTGCTGTCACCTGTTCATGCAGGATGTATGAACAGCCCTACTGCCATCAGCCACACCTGCAAGGGACTGTCTGTGATGACTAAGATTTCCTTCAAGCTTAGTCCTGGACTCACTATTTTGCTACTTCAATAGCAAACATTGTTATTTTCCATCATATAATGGCATTTTTTTCTCTGAAGAGTCGAGAATGCAATTCCCTCTGACCATGTCTAACCAGTGTGTGAACCGCTGCATGCTATCTTTTATTTCCACAGTCCTGAGAATGAGCTTGCATGGAAGAAGAGTTTTAAGCCAATACAATTAGACAATAAAGGGAGGGGAGAAGCACAGAATCACCTGAGGACCATCATACTTTGTACAGAAGCACTCCATTCTGTAAAGCTGGGGAAAAAGAAGGTCAGTCCCCGAAACAGAGATAATCCATCTTGAGCTAAACAGAGTATATGGAGGGTGATGAGGGTTTTATTCATTCGCTCTTGAATATTAAAAATAACAATGTGATAACCATAATAATGGCTTGTGGACAGAATACCAGCTAGATGCTTTCAGAATAGCTGCACTCTGAAACAATCTGACCAGAACAGACTACATACAAAATAAACTGAAGGTTTGCATTAGGTTGGTCGAGTAAACAGGACAAAGTAGTACTCAAAGTATACCAAATTCCATGGAACTCATGAAATTCTATTCCCCTCAATATATCTCCCTAAAAGACAGAGGAGGCTCAGCCACATAACATTCTATTTAATCAGCTTTCTGTGATAAAAGTCCCAAAAGGTATTTGTTGAGCATTTCACACAGATGTTCTTCACCTGCCTGTCCTACTGGGCTTGCACTGCTGTGGGTCTCTGGCTGGTATCATTTGCCCTTCAGCATCCACTCAAGTATGTTCTGGCATCCACAGGCTTAATGACAGCTATTATCTAAGAGATTGTTTTAATTAGTTGTTTGTCTAAAACAGGGAAAGATGTGATCTAATAGCAAGAACACTAGACTAGGAACACTGATTTCTCAACAAAACATGAATATAAAATTCCTTTCTAGCCTTCAGACACTTACTTTGTGCTTTGCTTCAAATTTCCCATTTTTAAAACAGAAATGATATTTCCTTGCCTCATGGAGGTGTTGCAAACTGCATTCCCACTTCGCTGTGCTCACTTGCCCCTCCAGATTGATAACTACAGCTTTTAAAATATAATACTCCTATTTAAGGAGGAAGGGGATTTCAGATTACTGGAAGTGATGGCTCTCCAATCTTGAAAGCAGACTCTTATTTTAGCTCCTGGCCGTGCTGATTTACCCTGGCAGCTGGTAGACTATACCTACAGCGAAAAAGTGGATGCAGAAACTGTGACAAACTATTTCCATGACAGATCTTGGCGCAAATTGTGAACCTAGCTGGTGAATTTCACACCCACCAGTATCCCGAGTATTAAAAAGGGAAAGAGGCAGCAGAGTGTCCATATTCCTTCTTGATTGCTGACACCAGTGAGTGCTTGAAAACCCAAGGAAAGCTGCCGGAGGTTCGAATAACCCCACCAGAAGGCTCGGTGTGCGCACACATAAGATGATTCACTAGCAGGACCTCTCAAGTAGCAAAAACCACACTCAAATGCTTTAATTTGCATGTGCCTTCATGAGTGAAAGCCTCTGTATTTTTCAGGCTACAGTAGTAAATGCCTCAAAAGACATTTTCACTTCTTCTGTTCTCTTTCGACTCCCTGGCCATAGTCAACCTGATGGGATACAAGGTCCAAAGAGGAGGACTCTGTCCTCATGTAGAGCTGAGCAATCCATCGCATCAAGAAGTTAGCTTTCAGCTTCTTTCCTTGCTACATGGAGTTATTTCCTCCCTATTCCAATCAAAGGCCTGCTCCAAAAGATCATCGATAGATGTTTGTCATTAGGGATTCATTGCTGGGATTCCCTTTTGATATATACATTGAAAAATCCCTTTGCCCCCTCCTGCTGCAGTCAATTTGATAGGCAGTTTTGGTTGAGCACGCTATGAGCCTCGTTGGCCTGGTGTATGAGGAGTAATGTCACTGCAATTATTCACCTTATAGTTAAGCATGGTACTTTTCTGACTTTTCCTGCCTCTTCTCCCTAAGTTGAATCTCAGATAAGGTCCAACACCTAAAAGTGCTTAAAAATGGTCATCCATATATTGGATTTTTTTCTGCTTGATATGAAATGCATTGACCTCCTCTTTATATCAGTCAATAGATCTTGATGTTAGTCTTCAGAGACATTTGGCTATTCTAATTATAATGACCTTCCTCATGACAGAGACCTTGTTATGATACACTGAAATGCTGACTTCCAAAGAGAAGAGTGAAATTGTGCACAGTCACATAGTCTGGATTTTTTTGCTAATGAAAGGCAGTTCTAGCTTGAGATGCTTGCCTGGAAAAAATCAGCCCTATAAGACTGTCAGCAGGGAGACCCACTTCCACAGGCTTCCCTGCTCCTGGTTCTAAGAAATTGACCTGGAGAAACCCAGAGCTACTACAGCTGCGAACAGGCTACTAGCAAATAGCAGCTGAGGTAGGAAGAAGTGAAGCCACGCTAAAATCCTCTCACCCTCTGCAGCTCAGGTGCTGCAGGTGCAGTCTCACAGGATCCTAGCTTTAGGGCGAAGGAGGGTGAGATGTTAACCAGAGGCAGATGGGGTGTACAGGAGAATAGGATGTGTTGCAGGTGGATACCTGCAGGATACTGCTGACACTGGAGAGCTCAGGGTAAATCTATTTGGCTGCATGACACTGGGCCAGATGTGCTCAGCCAGCTTTAATACAGGTAAAGCTCCTTAGCACTTGCTTGCAAAAGTCACGTAGACATGCTCTAACATTACCCACAGATGTCTACGCATCTGTGATATGTCTATGCAGCACAATTCGGGGCAATGGAGACACGTGGGGTAGCTCTGGAGAAACCCGCCTGCTGTTTGGAAAGACTTGGTTAAGGCCTACCCTAGCACCACTATATTATCCCTGGCAACTGCACAAGCTTGCTTAAATCTCACTTGCATGTGCATGATCAGGCACTGTGCTTTGTAAAGACATTGTTTAGGTTATTTCTAAAGAACAGAGGGGTAATCTAGTTTCTCATGGCAGCAGTCAGCTTCCTCCAGTCCATAAAATCCTCATTTCTCTTCCTAAATCTCCCACCAAAACAAAAACTGGCTATTTCAATAGGAAATGAGATGGACATCCTATGAAAAAAGCTTTCTGCATTATAAAACCCCAAGTATACTGCTGCTAACAGCCACGACTGAAAGGGCCCCATAGAAAAACTTAACACCCAAACTTATTATTAAAGTTCATGTCATACTGTATACACAGGAAGGGCAACTTTAATAATGATATTTCACAACCTCTTTATGCTTTACTTTGTAACCTTCATGTCATTCTTTTAAATACAGTTATTTGTAATGTCATGAAAAATGGCAAATATCTTACTTGACATGAGAAGTACCCTCTTAGCTTAGAAACATATATTTTCCTTCCTGGAATTACTATTTCTAGGAAATGACAATGAGAGACAAGTAGTAAACAGACCTTTTCAGGATTCCAGTGATTAGTGCCAAACCATTGAACCTGGGTGTCTTGAAGCTCTTGCCTCTCTGCCAAGATGTGAACCTATCTGGGTGACATGTTCAGGGAACAGTTGGAGAGCCTGGGACAAGCTGAGGACACTGGCCAGGCACCACAGGGATGGTGGGGAAAGAGATGCCTGTGGCATCTCACTGGCACCCACTCTTGCCCTGCAGCACTTCACCAAGAGGTTGAGATGCTGTTACCTAAGGCAGGTAAGAGCAGACACACAGATATACTCCTAATTTGTCATGGCTGGGGTGTGCCCCATAGCCTTGGGCAGAGTGATGGTACCCACCTGGAGCCTCGCAATGGCACAAATGCTGTTGCAGTGCTTTGGAGCTGGAGTGTACCCCGATGCAGAGGTGTACAACAAGCGCTGCATGAGAAGTGTTTCACTGTCGATCTTGATCAAACCACCTGGCACTGAGGCCCCCTTGCTGCCAACAACACTGCAGTCACTCCCTAGTGAAGAGTGCCACCACAGGTGCTAGTTCAAATAAGAAACATGTACCATGAGAACTTTTGTCCCAATCTGTCTTAATTATACTGAATTAAATTATTTCTTTGAAGAAAGGAAATGGTGTTCCCTGCCCCCCTGCACAGTGAGTCACCTTCTCAGGTCCAACTCCACACTGTAAGTCACTTGCTGATATTCCTGTTTATTGCAGGAACTACACCCCCTGAATAGATTGCACATAAATTCATTTTGGACAAATAAAAGACAAATCCCTCTCTGTGCAATCCTGGTTTTGTTCTGACTAAGGAACGGCATTTTGTACTAAATTGTTGGTTTTGTTTTTCTCTATGCACACACAGCTTTTCCCAAAGTGTAACCTTAGGAGTTACCACAGTGACTCCAACACAACTAGCTGCTCTCCAGCATTTCCAGGCTGTAGAAAAAAGATACGTTCTTTCCTGCCCGGGGTCTGCTAGGTAGCAGAGGTTCACTGGCAAAGGGGTGTTTGGACATATGTGGCAAGTGAGAATAAAACTGTTGATTAGAGATGCCTGGCTACTGAAGTAAGTGCTACTCATTTCTACTTACAGGCACTCAACAATAACTTCCACTTGGCGGGCTACCTAGATTTACTCATAAGCTGAAAAAAATTTGAGGTGAGAGGTGTCTTTGAACAGCTTAATAATTAAAGTCAGACTAAGAAAATGAGGAAGCAGTTGAGAGAAACCTAATTACAGCAAATTTAACCTTGGCATAACTCAGCTCATAGCAAGGTTCAATTTAGCTTGATATTTTTAGAAAAAAAAATATGATAAGAAAATAATAGTGTATTGGATTGAGAGGGGAAGAGCTGACACTATCCTACAATGTGAAATTGTGGTTGGAAAATTTTTTCCACCTTTTCCAATGAAACTTAATCAACCCAGAGGACAACCGAGCAGTCCTCTGTGCCCTGAGACCTGAAGGATGCAAAGACACGACTGGGTTTGAATCTGGAGCCATTGAATCCTACTGAAAAGGAAACAGCAAACACCACTGGAGCACATCATGTTGCAGCATCAGGAACAGCCTGCCTTGAGCTGCCCCATGCAGCACGTATTTTACCTGCTCAGGGAGCCCTGTGGGGAGTCATGTGAGCAGCAGACCTTCCCTCTCCCAGAAGAGAGATAGAGCTTCAGCTTCATGATACTTATAAAAAAAAACAAAACCAAAAAATAAGCCACAGACAAACTGTCCCAAGAGTCTCCCTGGGAATCCTTTCAGTTTGGCACTTAGGTCTACATCAGGTGACCAAGCTGGGCTCATGGGGAATATCAGCCACAGTGAGTTGGTGCATCAGTGCCCCTCTCCATTTGATAGTGGGCAGTCAACACCAGAGCTCAGTTAGCTCCTCAGGACACAAACCCTCCCCAGCTCCTCTGGCTCATTTGCACCACGAAAACACAATCATGCATCAGGGGCTCCACCACCAGCTGGAGGAGATCTATCCTGGAGTAGAGGGGCCTGAAGGCTGCTCTGTATCACCATCTTTTTCATCCATGCATTGCAAACCACATCACAATTCAAGAGCAGAGTGCTCAGCTTTAGAGTTTGTGGGTCTTACCTGTGTTTGTTTAATGTGTAACTCCTCTTAAAGCCTGTATCAGACATAAACCCTGAAAAATTTGTTTTCTTGCAACCCTGCAATCCTGAGTTTCTAGAATAAATACAGGGCAAAAAAAAAAAAAAGGAGGAGGGAGGCAGGAGTGAAGCATTAGGAAACGGGGAGAAAGGGAAATGGAAACAGATGAGCAACTTAAAAAAAAATGGCCCCAAACCCAGTTCTCCACACAAGCCGAGACACAATCCTTAGCCTGGAGATGTTGTGAGTATACCACCTACCTGCGTGACCAATGTGTCCTAGCAGTGCGCAGCGCTTTCCCAGCCTGCAAATACTTACATGCTCTCACACCAGTTACATTTTATGGCCTGGAAACAATAGTAATGATGATAAGAGAAATGTCTGTAACACAGCAAATTAACATTGCTAGCAAACTGTTCGATATTACCTTTTCCAACAATGTGATGAAGATAGCAGAGAGCCCTAACAAATTATGTGCCGAGTATAAAAATAATAAATTAAATTACAAGTGAACAGCAACTCGATATTTTGCATGAAAAATCAATTTTCTCTCTCAGCTCTGTTATACAGCCAACGAAAGAACGAACACTGCATATTATCTCCCCAGACTCCCAAACTGGCCAAGTAGGGACCTTGTTGTTATTTTTCTAAGCCATTAAAGCTTCTTCCTTTTGTACTGGGTTGTGTCTTGAATTTCTCCTTTCACTCTCTGCTGACTCCATGATATGGTAACTTTGTAGGTGGAGCTGATAGTGCTGCCTAATTTTTATGTCAGTTGATATTTGATAGTGAGGCCTGTTTTCTCTGCTTACAATTTTGCCAAACTTGAAGTGTTTAATAATTTTACCATTCTGGTTATCAGGCTGGGACAGGCTGCAGAGTGTTTGCATTTGTTTAATTTCCAAGTGAATCCACACTTTCCATAAACAAAATGATGAGAAAAAGATGTGGTCCTGCTCTGGTAAAAGTAAACATCAAAACTTAGTGCTCCTTTGCTTGAGCAGCACATCCTTTCTAACAATTTGTATCGTGAATTTCATGGGAGACAGATTGCTAGATGAAAGAAAAGCCTTTTGTGGGGAATGTGAAGCTTTGGCAAAATATGTCCAAGTTTCAAGACCATTAAAAAACCAGTTTGTACATGCACGGAAGACTCCTTTTAGGTTTCACAGCTTATTTCATTAAATATTTTATCCTCACTGAGCCTGATGCAGGAGAGACTAACCAGGACATTTCCTGAAACTTTAAGTTTAAGCAAAGATGTCAGGAAAGGTTCTTGGAAATGGCAGCCTGGATCACACTTATCCAGCGTGACTGGAAGCCCAAATGGGAGAGGATACTGGCTGAGGAATGAGAAGATCGGAGCTAAAGCTCAAAAGAAGTCTGCAACTGAACTGAGGCATGCAGAAAAATAAGACTAAAACAGGCTGGGAAATGAAAATTAGGTGGAAAGGGCTAAGAAAGACTGGTGACCCAGAGCCGTGAACAAGAACCGAAAAAACGCATGATGCTCTCTTCTACGATGGGATGGGACTGAAAAGAGCTCACATCCCATGAAAACCAGTCAGGAAAAGTGGATTGACAAGTTTCGTCCCTGTTTACAATCAAACTGAGTGTCAACACAATGCAAAGCAATGGCATTTTTGTTTAGAATTAATTTGTCACTAAAAAACTGTAGGCAACTTCATAAATGCATTAAAAGGATTAAAAATTATTAATGTTGAAAAATCTACCATTAAGAAGTCAGAAAAATCCCCTTGAGTGTAAAACAGTGTCATGGAATTACACTGCCTTTGTTTTGCCTTTTATTATGTCTTTATTTGGCTTTACAACCCCCGAGATGCTTTTTAATGCAGCCTGTATGTTTGTTTGTGTGTGTGCATGCAAACATCCAAAGATATTCGCCAGTGCAGATTTTATGTGGGCGGACTAAAAAATATCCTCCGCCTGGCAGCGGAGATGGCAACCAAACTGCGCCCAAAATTCCACCACTGGGCTCTAGCAGGTCAGAGACAAAAAAAATAAAGAAAGAAAACACAGTGGGCAAAATGTCTCCCACAAAACTGGCTCCTTTAGAGCTCCATCCAAAATCCAATTAAGTCTTTGCAAAAGCCTTGTTCCCTTTCACTAGGATTCATTTCAATTAGCTTTGGATCAAGTCATCAGTGATTTTTTTGTCCAGCCAGGTGGTATTTCCTTTACCAATGCAGATTTCACGTAGAGAATATCAGAAAGCCATTGAATAGCCATTGAGCAGGCTGTACAGGGAAAAGGGGACATGCTGTAAATCAAAACTTACTCAGATTTTTTTTCTTTGGATCTTTCACATTCCCGCTGAAGCTTTCATCTCATCACCAAGAGTGCAGTGCTCCCCATTTTTCTCTTGAAAGCCAGGAATAAGTTTACCAGTGCGGTCTTGACAGGTTTTATTTTCAGGGGAGCTAATAAATGATGGCTACAGTTGAAGGCCATGCACAGCTGTAGGCGTAGGTTGCTGCTACTAGTTTTGGAAAGTTGCCTTTTAAGGGTCACATAAACATAAGTTTAGATGAAATATGTGCATCTGTCATACTGAAGTTGATGGGACGTAAGCCCAGTTTCTAGAAGTGTGGTATACCATACATACGGTACAGCACTTGGGGGAATAGGTGTTATCCGCTTCCTTACTTGACAAAAAATGGTAAGCTACAAAATCCTCTACTGATGTCCTGGAGAAAGAGCAGCAATGAAAGCACTACTGTCATGAACTGGCATGTTCAGAAGATGCCCTGATGTGTGAGATGACAAAGGGCATCATAAAAAAAGCAGGGTAGTCCCAGGAACGCATAGGGTGAGTGACCATGAGCATTGCCTTACCAGTGCCTGTAGGTAGGTCCATCGGCCACCTCAGCAGCAACCTGTGCCTCTGGCAGCAGCTGCAGTGGGATTACTTGCTGAGTCCCCTGTGTCCAGCCTCTTCCCCGATGGGACACAGGCCTCCGGAGCTCGTTTGGCACCTGTACCAAATCCACCACTGCTGGATGGATTTTGGTGGAAGATTGGCTCTGCACCTGGCAGATAACAGAAGGCACACATATATGATCATCTCCCCGCTTCTCCTCCAATTGGATTTTGTGGAAGAAGTGAGATACGCATCTCATCCCGGCACAGCAGCTGCAAAATCTGGAGGAAAAGGATGCTTGGAGGATGCCTTTATCCTCTGTGTGCAGCAGGGGGGAGCTGCCCCACAGCAGTAAGGTAATGCCACATCGGCGGGCTGTACTGCCATCTAGCCCATGTATGCTGCTGCAGAGCGCTATGGATTTAGCTAGGAGGATATTAATGATCCAGATCTGCAATTTTCAACCTGTGGTGGAAATATCCCCACAGAATAAGAACAGTTTCTAAGGGGTTTGTGACAGGTCATGCAGTGAAGCGAACCTGTTGTCAATACACTTAAATCCACTAGATAACAGGCTGCACTGCTACTGGAAGATATTTAGGGGACTGCAATTGGAAAATGTTGAAAACTCGCTGATTTAGACTTCTCTGGCAATAGCTCTGCTTCTACAGCATAACAAATACCACAAAAGTGGTGTGGAAGTGGACAGTGATGCACTCACCATAAGCAAAAGTATCTGTCAGGACAAATAAAGTAAAATGAGCCACTTCTACAGTCTGTGTTGGGCCAGAAAAATAAAGGCCTGTTTTTCCATAGTGTCTTAAAGCATCGTACTGTGTTGGTGTTGCTTCCTCTTTAACAATAGGGGCTGTGGCCTCTTCACTTCCTGGGCATATTTAATGAGAGCCACAAGGGCAATGTGACCCATTATGAAACAAGTACAATATTTTGGCCCCATCAGCATTAGCAAGTTCTTTGCAAAGGCAGGTGTGTCATTCCAGGGCTACTCTTAAGGGGCACTCGCCCTTCAGGCTACAGAAGAAATTCAAGCTGCTAACCCCCTTCAGAAGGCACCAAGGTGGTAAAGAATGCAGCGTGGTAAAAGTATCATTACCTATTTGCAAAGGTAAAGGCTGCAGTTTCTGCCATCAAAATCCCGACTGCCAGCAGGGGCATCTATTTCAGGGTTGTGCCAATACCAAGCAGCTCCACAACTGTGCAAAGGATGAAAGTATGAGATGAGTAGAGATGTTAGAGAGGGAGCTGCACATCCAGCTGAGATGCATTGCTACCCCACTAAGAAGGTAACAGAAAGAAGTTGGACTGAACAGAGATGTTTCTCTCTGCCCAATTGGCAATACATCCATGTTACCGTGACAGGAACAAGGACAAGTATAGTCTTGCCACTGAGGCAGAGCCCCAGAACAAAGCCATCCAAGGAGGCAGAATTTTCGGATCCTCCTCCGTCAAAACCATCCCTCAACAAAGCCACGTTCAGCAGCAGAAACCAAAACCATCCCACGTCTGTTCCAGAACACTTGCAGGCTTGGGACAGCCCGGTCAGTGATTCACATCCAGACTTTCTACTTTAAAAAAAATAAACAACTAATCACACTTTTCCAAAAGTGGCATTTTTATAAATATCCAAGACACATGCTTCATCTGTTCTGCAGCAGTGTTATCTAGCTTATTTAAGTGGGCAGAAACGCCAGCATGAGTATTTCCAAGCAAAGGCACTTTGGGGTCAACATCACTTGGACATTTCCCTCCACCCTCACAGCTTATATAGATTTGGGGTTTGTTACATTTACAGGTTTAATTCAGCTGAACTTCAAGAAGAGGTTGAACTATTTTAGAGTGATATGCCCAAGTCTCTATTTTCAAAGGGCCAAAGTGACCATCTATGAAATACCAAGGGACCAGTAGGAGCAGATAGCTTCTCCTGACAATTAAGTGGCCCTTTCCACATGAGGAAAAAAATCATTTTTACCTCTCAAAGCAGCCAGCTAAGGCATAATGAACACTCACAAGCCAGAATAAACTTAATAAGCCTGAACTGATGAAGATAAAGATAATCACAAAAGAGGAATGATCTGCTACCATGGTGTGATGAGCCTGAGTGGGATCACCGCAGCACCAGCATCCAGCTGAAGTCAGCAGCAGGGAAGCCTCTTCCTGAAGCATGCCATGGGCTGGAGGCAACTCTTGCAGCTCTAGAGAGTTAAAAACTCCTCAGATGTGCCCTAAAACAGGTTATACTCAATCAACTCACAGCTCACCCCAGTGAGAAAATACCTGAGTTCACAGTTCAGGTTGTAAAACTTCATGCTTCTGATAAAAGTATTTCCCCGAATAATGCTTGGGGCCCTGACACTTGGCAGTCCTCAAGTGCACAGTCCAGTGAAAATCACTTGTGGATATAAGGGAAGAGGAAAAAGAGGAAATATTTTCATGTTTGTTTGTTTGTTTGTTTGTTTTTAACGTGTCAATACACTTTTCCTTATTTAAAATTTGATTCCCAAATAGGCAAGGTGCGAGGTTTAAAGTAGAAAAATAGATCAATAGCCCATCAGAAATAACAGTGTGATAAAACTTCCTTGACTTTTGTTTGTCTTGCTGGAGCCCTGGTTGCCTCCATCATTTTGTCTTTTTAGCCTTTTGCCAATTGTGAGAAGAAATAACAGCATTTTGGAGAAGGAGCTTCCTCATCACCGATGCAGACAATGCTCTGGTGTGGAAGTTTACAAATTTTGGGCACAGGAGGATGAATTTCTCAAGGCAATAAACAGTATTTTATCACATCATTTTTCTTTGGGTTGAATTTTCTCTGAATGCCACCTATGTGTTGGAATAGTCTCCCAAAAGTTGTCGACAGCAGGACATTTCCTCACCCAAAGCAAAGAGTGTCAATGCACAGAATAACTGTAGCGATGCAAACACCATTTTATCTTGTCCTATATGAACTCTTCCACAAAATACAAATTGTCTAAGTTTTAATGCTTGATTCCTTCACTTTGGACTTCTTGTCACGGCCAAAACCAAATACATTCCAAATTTTCGTTAAGGAGGAAAACTTACTCTCTCTTTCAAGTCACACCAAAAATATAGCTGACCCAGTTACCAGTGTATGCTTTAGAGCTGCTCAGTCAGAAATCAGCTTGGGAAAGCAGGATGAATAAATGACATTCTGGATCAAATACATAATTAAAAGGATACTAAATACAGCTGGCTATATTTTTTCAAAAGATGAGAATTTTATAGAGTCTTCTGTAAATCAAGATCCTTTAATGTCTTTCGCATTGTCGATTTTTTTCTTTTTTAATGTCTTACATATTTTGAATATAGCCTTTTCTGTCGAGACAGTGAGGAACTATTAAGAAAAAATAATTGGAGCCAGTTTTTAACAAGACATTTGTTTTCAAATATAATTTTTCTTTGTTGACTGTAACTCCTCTGCCCTGAAATTACTATTTTATGAAAAAGGGAAAATTCAAATTTTCTTCTGAAAAAATTTTACCAAAAGACATTTGCTTTTTTTTCCTTCTTTTTCTCCCAAATATACCCATAAAATACAACTATTTTGTGATTAGATCAATAATCTGTGCTTAACTGACATCTTCTTGCAAAGAGGTTATTTACAATTTTGAGTTGATTATTAGTACTTTAATTTCCCCCAAATTCTACATTAAACTCTACTCTTCTCATTATTATTCAACAGCTGTTTTCATAAAGACATGAAAAGAAACCTTTCTATTTCTCCATCCCTTTACTATAAGGACATATTTTGAACTCTGTAAAATGAAATAACTTTAAAATTTAAAAGATATCATTTTCTTTTCATGAAGAAAATACATAGAACCTATTTTTCAAGGAAACTAAGCATTTTTTACTTCCTTCTGTCAGCTTAAATAAATTTAAAGTAATTATACATGCACTTACATTGCTGTCTATTATATTATTTTTATTTGATCCCTTTCACAGGCTCAACTGCTTCCAATAATAATCAGGAAAAGGTAATCCCAGAACTTTCTCACAGCATTTCTCTTCTCATTTTTCTTCTTCCTTTGACATTCCACCAAACCTTCTCCCCACCACTTCCCCCGCCAGAAGAGAAGAGGGGTGTGAAATGCATTATTTAATTTATCTATCACGCACATTTGTGGAAAGCACATCCCATGAACTGTTTCTTTGTTAAGAGTGTCTCATCAATCTTGAGCAGGTCAACCCACATACACAATTAAAGCCAAACAGAATAATGACGGCTGTGATTTGAGGACAAGCAGTGTGATGTCCCAGAACATGTGCAGGACAGGTCATTTGGCGTGAGCCTGTGCACCTCCTTGCCTGCTGTAAGCAGTCTTATGGGACAGGAACTTTTCTCTGTTGAGTTGGCAATAGCTTTGACCTATTTCCATAACCACCACCTTGCTGGGGAGAAAGGACACTTGTGAGGGCAGAAATGAGGAAAGCAAAGACAGGGTGCTGGCAAGCATTTTTCGGGAAAGCTTTCTGGCCCACTGTGGGAAATGGGCCATGGGAGACCATCTCCCTCAGCAAACACTTTACTTCAGTAAAGGAGGCTTGTAAGCTCCTCAGCTGATGCTTGGGGATCCTCAGACTAATTAATATCCCAGGCTGCTGCTTGATGGAAACACAGCCCAATCCCTACCTTGTACACAGTGTGCTTGTTCATGTGCTGCAGCAATTGGAGGGCAATAGTAAGATGCGCCAAGGTGAAAGTAGAGAAATGAACATATTTACTACATGTTTTTTTATCTTTCCCTGGGTATAAAATTCAAACTCAGATGTTTTCCTTGCCCTCCTTCAGCTCTGGGCTATTTGAGTTTCCTCTTCTGTGTTTAGATCTCTCCATTTGATTGCAACACAAGCAGAGTAGATTATTTTCCTAATTCTTTTATTTAAGAAACAAAAGTTTACATTCACTGAAGTGATGCTTACAATTAAGCTGTTTTAGTCAGAGCAAATTCCTAACAGAATTTCTTTTAATCAGTTCAGACTTGTTTTGCTGGTTTGTTGGAAGTAAATTTAATCATGAAAACCTGAAGTTACTTGCAAATGTTTTGTATTGTTTTGACTAAAATACCTCCTCTTAATCTGGAAGATAATTAGTGTCATCTTGGCATTAATGTTATTTTTATTTCTTTTACCTCAAACTATTATTTTTCGTAGTTTGTTGGCACTTTGAGAAGGAAACAAGTTGTTTGCAGAGCTCTAGCCTTTGTAGCATGTGTGTACGTCTGCCTGTGTGTGTGTTAATCCACAAATATTCCTCTATTTCAGCAACTTGATCTTGGATTGAATCACAGAAATACTGGGTATGTAGCAACTGGAATTATTATATTCTTGCTAATTTTCAGATTCATTTGGATGGAAAAGTCTTTTTCATCATTACATATTATTGCATCATAGGAAAATAGTTGCCTTGTTCTACTCCATAGAGGATGGCATTTGAATCTAAACCTCATGAATAAGTTTCATTCAGTGGGATGAAAGATATTGAAAACTGCATTATCTTTATTTGTTTTATGGTCTTCCACCATAGCTTTATTTTACTATGAAGTCAGAAAAAAAAAAAGTAAATCTTACATCCTAGACTTCCTAATGAAAAAGGCAGTCCTCCAACAGTCACACAGTTTATAATAGAGGCACATACACAAAAAAGCTATAGAGAAAATGCACAATAAGGAACTTGTACCAGAAAAATGGTGCAACTGGTGCTTTGTAGGTACCATAAGCAGAGTAATTCTACCCAGGCTGCAGAGGTTTAATATTAACTGTCGTTGCCTGATCTGGTGTATCCTTTAAGGGCAGTGGAGAGAAACAGACACTGACAGAGCAAACTTTGGTTTAGACTACTACCTTACACAAGTCATCGCACTTTAATAACACTGCTTTCTTGATGTTGACTAGATGGGGAATCCAAACCATACACCTAGAGTGTACAAAATTTAGATGTCTAGATATGGACAGACAATGCCTATGCGGATGCCTGCATACAACATCAGACAGGTTCCAATTCAAACAACCAGACTTAAACAGAATCAAGTCTTTAAACTTTACAATTTACCTTCATGTCTCTGAATATGATAAGCTACAGGTTTTATTGTAGAGAGTTATAGTTTCTAGTCTAACTGTACACTATTAGCCTTATTGTGATCCATGTCAAGAATTAGTAGCATCTGAAGTAAGCAAAAGTGGGACTTATAGTCTGAAATTGCATAAGAGTGATATTCAAACTAAACTTTTTCAGAAGATGTGAAAATTTCCACCCATTTCTGTTTTCACCTCTCTTGGGTGCAGAATAAGTATCCTAAGCTTCAGCAACTGATACAAAAGAGAACCTGTTCAGAGGCTCTCTTAGTGCACACAGTAACACTGAAGACAGAGCAGCAGAGTCCTATGGAAATGAAAGCACTTCTTTAGTGCTGCAAAACGTATTGAAAAGGAATTTGGGAAACAGTACTTGGAAGCAGAACAAGGAGACTAGGCAAGCTGAAGGAAATGAAGTTATCAAAACACGACAGTAAACTAACACGAGGGATATACACTAAGCCGACGAAAAGCAATACAGAAATAGGAACGAAAGCTGCTTGTCAAATTTAACTAATCACTAGGCAAGCATTTGGGTGGAAGTTCTTTAAAAAGCAAGTATCTGTTGAAAGAGTATTTGAACTTCTAGCATTGCTAAAATCCCTTTGCATTAGCTGAGATAGTTTGGCTCTCTGAGCTGCACAGGGAGTGCAGAATTGTCAGTGTTAGCTCTGAATTTTCTGGCTTTTGAGAGTTCCATTATTTTATCACTGTAGGTT
This sequence comes from Baryphthengus martii, assembly GCA_013396935.1. NCBI lineage: Eukaryota > Metazoa > Chordata > Aves > Coraciiformes > Momotidae > Baryphthengus > Baryphthengus martii. Next base: position 7,590 of record VWZK01002452.1, on the reverse strand, counting down.
TTGTTGCTGTTTTTTTTTCTCCACGCGTACATGCAGATTACGATTCTGCTCACAGAGCTGCAACAAGTGAAGAGAAAACTAGCTTCTCTGGCAGTATTCCCTGATATACTTTGTGCAGCTACTGATTGCATTCATGTTTCTCCCACAGCAGCCCCCTGCGTGCAATGAGGAAAACACAGAGGCAGTAGGAAAATCACTGTCAGAGCAGTGAGCTTTAACTAGCCTCTCTATTGCCTGTGAATGTATGTGAAGTGAAGAGAGGTTGTGGGAAATCTAACCGTGACTACCGTTTGTGAGTGAATAGAAATTTCATGTCTGGGTGACCATCTCCTAATTGCTGTTGAATATTTTTTTCCAGTGGAGCTGACTTTTGAAGCCAGTTCTTTCTGAGCAGCCTATGCAGAGCCAGTGCCTGCTAGGAGACAATTAGCAAGAATTAGTGCAGGTGCTTCCCTTGGCTCCCATCCATGGCAGTCAGCAGTGCAGCTCAGAGCTACTCGGCCTTCACACTAACCTGGGAAGACTCCTCTGTCAGGGATGCACAGGGCTGCCTGGCTCCTCTGTGCAACACAGTTGAGATTCAGTAACAGATAGCAAGATTCTTGTCTGGGTGTCAGTTTATTTAAAGCTGAGTTTTCATTCCAGTTACTGTCTCTGCATGATGGACAAGAGCATGTCAGCTCCTAGCCTTGTCGTTGCTGATCAATATTGATCTGAAATGTAGATACATCATGTATTTAGCATCTTTGGGAGCCAGAGCTGAAAGTAAAAATTTATACACGGTTCAGTTCCAGTTATTGCAAGTTAGTCATGGGATAAACAGATTTACTATGCCAGTAATTCCAAGATGAACTGCTAAGGTGAAGAAAATTATTTTAGAGTTTAGCAGTATCACTGTCTGTGTTCAGCATTAACAACTCATGCTTATCCGATTTTGAAGTGGCTTAAGAGGCGGTTGCATATAGATACAGCAGCTGAGGCAAAGCTGTAAACTGACTTCCAGAGTTGTGCAACAGATGCATTGAGAAAGCTAGGAATGGAAACCAAGTCTCGTGAGATATAATCCCTTATCCTCCAGTAATGCTCACTCACTTCATGGTCCCTTCATTTCTTTTTATTGTCTTATTTATCCAGTTTCAATGTACACAGAAACAGTTAACTCAACAAAACCCCTGAACTCTCTTCTAAGTGCATTAACTTGAGAATCCACAGTTGTTGAAGAGTTGAACTTCATGAGCCGGGCAAGGAGACGGACTGAGTTATTCCTATATATTTATATGGTGCCTTGTAACTGTGACTGAGGTCCCTAGGGCTAACACAAGTGCTAGAGATGCTACAACTAACATATTGAGTCTAATACCTGATTCTTCAAAATGTTACTGAGTGGAAACAGAGGATCCCTTCCATAAATACACATTCCTTGAAACACTGCCTTTAACTTACTCGTGAAGTACAACTTGTGTCTTATTTTCTACATTTGGTTTCTAAGGATAGATATCAATTCATATTGTAACAAAAACGTATCCGCGATGTAGAGAGCGGGCTGCCAGAAGAATTACATGAGGATGTTCTTAAATGGCAGGTGGTACAAAGTAATGCAGGAGTTGACTGTACAGTTGTTGACAACTCCAAAAAGGTAAATGAGGGTAAAAATAGGCGGTTGAGATACTGACATTGTACTGGTGAGCTAGGTGAGTTTGTGAGGTGAAGCGGTAACAAGAGCAGCAGAAAGTCTAAGATATCCTGGTAAACTGAGGGAGAAATACAGCTGTTGAAGTGTGGGTGTTCTCCTTCACTTGTGTATGCACCAGTTCAGATTTGTCTCCCTCCTACCACAGCATCACCATTTTCTAACCCAAGACATCCACTGGCTGTGCTAAATTACAACCACTGATAAAATGCAACCACAAATTAGAATTTGTGCAAGAACTAGCTTAACTGTGACCACAAGTTTCCAACATACACAATTTCATGCAGTACACAGAACTGAATGATGCAGTAGACACTTCTCTCTTCTCACCCTTATTCCCTAGCTGTATGCAAGCTACAGAATAGTGTTTCATTAAAGCAATGAATGTATCAGAAACCACTGGCACAGTAGAACTATATTCCCACACAGCGTAATTGAGGCTACAAGAAAAATGGCAGGTTGTACTTCATAAATATTTCAAAATTAAACTGTAGAAAAGTCTGACTTACACTCATTTTGTGAACTTTAGAGATGACTATTTCTATCTCTACACCTACATATGTTCCCACACAAAATACTGTACTAATTCACAGTAAAAGAACATAGAGGATTATATCCTGAGACTCATACCTTAAAATACAATAGAAATAGTAATAATCAGAGATGCAGAAAGTGCAGAGTAGAAAGATACACTGTGGGAGAAGGAATAAATTCAGAAACTTACTGAAAATTGGAGTTGTGAGGAGAGTTTCAACTCTGTTGTTGCAGCTAGAAAGGACAACACACAAAAGAGAGTCATGCCCCATGATATGGCCAAACTTTGGTTAACATATATCAGAATTAAGACTGATATGCAAGTATAACTTTTGATATATCAACATATGTCTGTTTGTCTTGTTTTAAAATATGACATGAAATGCAGAAAAGGTGGGTCATAAAGATTCAAAATAAAGATATTTCTATTTATTTCACAGTGTTATTTGTTTACAATACAGCAGCCATTACCCTAGATTATTTTGTGGTTACTATTTGCATCCTTAGATTTTTTGAGAGTAAAGTCTAGATTCAACATGTTGTTTAGGTACAAATAGGACTTTAAAAATGCCTTCTCTAGGGTGTCTGCATGTTTACATCCTGAGCAGCACAAGTAAAGCCAGTAAAGAAGTCAGAAGTAGTTTTTTCCTACTAATATTAGCTACAATCCTCCCTCTAGCCAAAGCCCAACACCGAAACCCCTGGGACATTGCAACTTGGCCTACTCACTTCCCTACCTTTTTTTGAGATTCATGGGATTTTGACCTCCATTTCTCCCAGGTCTGCCACAGATAGGCTAGAAGGTTTTGAGGAAGTCACCTCACTGGGAATTGTTTCAATTTCCCAATTTATAACCTGCATATAATGATCCTTCCTTCCTGTGTTGAAGTTCAATAAGGAAAAACTCAACAATAAAATCCTAACAAGTTGTTATCATTACAAGAAATTTCCTATGCACAGCTGTTGGCTAAAAGAAACAATAGAAACCTTACCTGCTGCACATGACCTGTCCCAGTTAAGACTATCTAATATTCATGCCCTTAGAGTTAAGCTAGTTTCAGGAAAAAAACCAGCAAGGCTGCAACTTTGAGATTCTACGCAAAGATCAAAACCACCACTGACATATAACTCAAAATGCTGACCTGGTAGATGTTCACACTCCTGATTTATATATGTTCAGAAGGTATTCACAAGAGAGTGTGGTCCTGGCAGGGTTTTATACTCAAGCAGGCGCTCTGTCCTCCTACAGCTGGTGGAAATCTGAAATGAGGTGCTCTGTCTAATTTGGGGAAACAAACTCCTGTGCACACACCTACTCGGGATCACAGTGGTGCTGTAGGTGATCAAGTAAGGCAGAGATCTAGTATTAACTGCTGTAGCACTACAGTCAAATGCCCTGCATAGCATGACCTGCGCAAGGCTACTCCTGGTTTTATATCTGCCACATAACAGGGCCAGTGGTAAGGTCTGCTGCACACAACACTCACAATATTCCTTCAATTTGCTGGTGAGGATGTACAGTTTGAGCACGGCCTTGGCATGCAAAGTGGTACTGAATGAAACCAGCATCAAATCGATCATCTTGCTTGATTTGCTGCAAGCTCTGAGGCAGTGTCCTCCAAGGCGTAGACTTTCTACAGCCTCCACCGAACAGGACTCTTTGGCTTGGGAAGCTCAGCTGCATCACATACTCAGAGACTGAGCTAGGAAGGAAAAGACAATAATACCAAATAAGTTTCCCACAGACATTAAGGGCTGTATGCTTCTGCTCCCTGCAAAATTGCTTTCCGTGTAGCCATCTAGTGGAAGGCAATCGAAATGTTCCCAATTAGGAAAAAATAGAGAGAGGGTTGTTTCAGACTTTCAAAAGACCTCGGTAAAAATATCTGGTAAATTGAAAGGGACAGCCACCTCGTTGAAAGTCTTCCTAAAGCATACCTCTCAGTTACACAGTAGCAGTTTTACTAGGCAACTTCCAGACTTTAAGAAAATGTAATAGAGGATCCCCAAATGTCATGGGTTGATTTCTCCTGTCAGCTTGGTTCTCCTTTGATGTAACTCTGTTCTGCATTAGATAAGTTTGTTTCTGATTGCATAAAGGTAAATGAAATGGGAATTGCGCCTGTTCAGTGTATTTTTAGCTGCTTCCCTAAGCAATCCATTTTATCAAAACCAGGGCTTGCTTATTTGAGACAGGGGTAAATAACTAGTGGACAAACTAACTCATTACCTGAAGAAACCCAGTTTTGTTCTTACCATTAGCACAGCCACAGGTGACTCCAAAGGACTGGAATTTCCCTTCAGCTGTAAGTGAGGTGTGTACTGCTCCATCTGGTAAAAATACCTTGGGGGAAAAATTCTACTCCTTCATAAGTGAGAGGCAAATCCACGAAGCGCTATGCCAACTTAATAAGGAAACCACCAGGGACAAATAGGATATTTCTTCAGCTAGTTATAGCTCTTTGTTTTTCTATGTATTAATAAAAACAGACTGCAGAACTGCACTACCTCTCCTTTCTCCCTGTCTCTTTCTTCAGTCCAATACTTTCATTTTAATTGTCATCTGGGATACTCCGAAAGACTGTGAGATGCTTTAGTGGTAACTGAATGTTAATTCTGCTCCCAACTTCCACTCACTTTCCAAACCAGAGCAATTTACAGCCGTATTTCTCCCATCAGTTTCTCTACCCGTAAAACAAAAGAAATGACAGGGTGAAAAGACACTAGAAGTTGGGATTCTATTACTACAAGGTTGGTCTCATCATGTAAGTTTTGATATTAACAGCCATGTCCAGCTAAAATACTTCTCCGTAAGATAAATGCTAACGAGGAATCATCTCTTCCTGGTTTTATTTAATTTACAAGTGCTGTGAACTCTAATGGCTTCACATCTAGCTCTGGGTTATGCCCAAGCATTGATTAAATGACAAAAGTATCTGATTTAATATTTGCAAAGCATTTTGAGCATAAAACACACCAATAAGCTGTAAACTATTATTGGAGAGCTGAATCAGACAGGTAAATTTACCAGTCTTACCAGTATTTTCAAATAATAACATTGAATTAAAACACACCTCTGTTACCCCATGTCAAAAAGGATCTTTCTGACTGATGCCAAAAGAGCAAGAGGATAACCCTTATAAACCGTTATACATTTCTTATAAAGAAATGTATATGATGGTTTCAGACTGGGAAGCAGGAGGATCATACTGCATTCTTCTGAGTTCCCTTTTACTCCACAAAAAGCTGAGATAACCAGACAGATTCAGGTTGTCTGAAGGGCAAGTTACTATCTAGGTTAAGTTAGGACTGTAGAATTTGTCTTTACGGGCTTTGATTTATTTATAATTCGTGCTCTTTTTTGCCACCATGATAGTCCTATAATAGAAACAAACAATCACAGACTCTGAATTATTCTAGGCTTTTGGATATGGTTTTCCTAAAAACACAAATATCTCATTTTTTATTTTTCTGAATTCCCAGGGTTTACTTGCACGACTCCCATTAATATTGATGGGAGTTAGATATCTTAAAAATCCCAATGCACACAAAAAAGAATAGACTCCTAAGTGAATGTCTATTATAAAATGACAAAGCGCTGTAGTCTTTGCAAAAGCCAGCAAAGAGTGTTCTTCTGTTTAATGCTCTAATAAGTGTCCTATTATCCATTTAGTTCAATTACACTGAGTGAGTCTGGGTTTTCCAAAGCCTTTCACTTTGTCACAGTGAACATAGCGAGGCTGACAAGAAAGATGAGGCACTGCTAGCTCTTGGGTAGGTACACTGATCTCTCACTATATCTCAGTGAGAACCAGGATCCACTCATTAGCAGAAAGGAAACAGGCATGACAATGGCACCTAGTAGAGCCCTCGAGGTTCCGATCCGACAATGATCCCATTGTAAACCTTTTATCATCAAAATGTTTTTATTCTTGTCCATTACCCAATCTTTAGGGGCTCAGACTTAGAAAACAAGGAAGACATGGCTCCCTTCTGAACTGCTCCGAAGAATATAAGACCACGCTGAACAATTTAAGCCAAGAGCTATGAGATTTTTGATATGCTTCTTAATTCTCAGAAATTGGTTTTGTTGTTTTTCCACAACAGTGGCTTTTTCTTTTAAGAGATACCCATTGCCATTTTAGGTGAAATCCTCCTCAGTGCCAGAGAATGGGGCACAAATACACAGTGCTTTCAAGTGGAGGAGATATACAGAGCTATCTCAAGCATCAATGACACCATCATGGGTTGATTAATCTTAAAAGGGCCACTACTTGAAAACAGTGGATGCAAAATAATTACAGACTTTGAAGAGATTTCATAGTGTTTTAGCATAAGCTATATATTTAAAGGTGGAGTGTATATGCAGACTTCTGTTTTATCCCACTTCATCTTTTAATTTTCACATTTTAGCAATTCATCCAACATGGAGAAGGCTAGTAACAGAAATCTTATATATATGAAATCTATATTCCCTTCGGTAAATAATCCAATTTCTTAAGTTACTGAAACGCATAAGTATGCAATAGAGTGTCATTGCTCCAAAGAAGCCCATTTACTATATAGTAAATAGTACTATATAGTTTTTAAATTGGCTTTTTTTTTTTTTAAATGAAGTACACTGTAACAGTAACTTGCAAAGCATTACAGTACATCTGGTAAACCACAAACAATTGAAAAATTGTATTTGTAAACATAAACATATGTAATGATATGTGCATACATATATGCATATATACTTGTATTCCCTGACATAGTTATTTGAATCTATTGCAGGGATTGGTTTAGAGGGTCAGGCCATTCTTGATCAGGGTCCTGTCAAATCATTGCTCATTTCCATCTATCAAAACTTCAAATGAGAAAAAACAGCTGGCATCTTGATCCCTTCTGCCCCTGCCTTAGCTTTCAGTTCTTCTTTCTAGACAGGTTAAGCTACTCAGATGGAGAAAAGCTCTGTCAGACCCATGTGGAAGCACTTGTCCCTCTGTTGGACATACTCTATCCCTAGCACTCTGTCCCTCAACCACTGATGTAGCCTAAGTACTAGAGCTGCTAGGGGCTGCTACGACCACTGCAGCATGAGGAGAAGCTAGAGTGAAGCTTGCTCCTGGCTTTCCCCCATCCATCTGTTTAAATGCAACCAACTATGTTATACCAACGCCTGCCAACTTTATACTGACTTAAAAATTTCAGTTCAAAGAGGGGTTCCGCCAGTGTAACCAGTGTAATTCCTGGGCTATTGTCCCTATTACAGATACAGTGACACTGACACTGTCATGTCTTCTGCCAGTTACTGCTGTCCTACCTCAACGAATAAGCCAAATTTGAATATAATTATATTAATATAAATATTATATATATATAAA
>VWZK01002451.1:0-30583 GCA_013396935.1 Baryphthengus martii | reverse complement strand
CCTGTTACAAGAAAACAGTATCTGGAAAAGGGAAAAGGTTAAGTTATAGAGCACAAAATTTGAGTTACTAGTAGAAGTTGAAGTGTGTGAAATGTACTCCTGTGTTCATGAACAATTGTAATGTGTTCATTAAAAGTGAAGTCAAGTTCATCCAAGTGAATATGCTTAATCTTTACTTGCTATATTCCATGCAAGTGAGTTTTAGCTGCTTCCTGCCCTTTCCTGTATATGAAAAAGAATGTTCAGGAAAAAAAAAAGCCAACAACAAAGCAAAACAGAATCCCCCCCAAACTTGTGACTGGTAAATAGTGCCTGCTTTTAATTAATGGTATTAATCTTGGATGCAATGACTCCAGATGTCTCTTGGGAAATATAAGAGGAGAGCTAAAATACGGTGCTCATCACATACAAGAAATAGTGACTTCTCTATAACTTTAAACTTAATTTTGTGTCATTTTTCTTAAACTTTATTAAGGTAACATTTATAAAATAACATTATAACATCTTAAACTTCAGTTTCAAAAATAATGGTGGATTTTAATGAATTTTCTTAATTGAAAGAATGGTTAGTTGAGACTGTTTTCAGTAAATTAATTAAACTTTTAGTCATTAAGCAAAAAGTTAATTCATTATTGAAAGATACAGGAAGTGTAAAAAATCTGGCATTTGAGATGGGTGCCATACCCTAATCTATCACCAGTATTATGGAATTACATGCTTAAAAATGTTCTCGATAGTATAAAATATTACAGAAAGTGCCTGGTGACTAACTAGGGGTATTTAAAGCATTTTAGTTTGAATGATCGTGTCTAATATGAGAATCTTGTAACTGGTTTTAGAAAAATGAGCTATTTTCCTTATGAAATGATAGTGGACAACTTCTTAAGGAGAAGAAGCTAGTGAAAATCATGTTCTCATGTAACGTTTGCTGATTCAGGATAACGAGAATATTTTCGTGTGAGGAAAATGCCAGGGTATTAACATATATATGCCATTTTTTTTGAACTGCACAAATATTTTTTTCATTTTTTTGTCTGCTGGACTTTACCTCAGATCCTGTTTAGTCATAAAGTCACTCTGTTTCTCTTAGCGTAACTCAGTATAAAAATGCCTTTCTTTGGACTTTTAAAAGCATAGCACAGGGTGACTGTGTAGAGGAATTCTCTACCCAATATCCTTCTCTCATTTATTGTCAGAGAGAGAGAGAGGCAAGTGGAACTTCCATACTCTACATATTAATCTTAATTATCGCTAGAGCAGATGTTAGTCAATGTTCTCATTGCTCAAAAGCTCTTCCAGTGTGGTATAAAACCCTAACGTTGTTCGAGGTACCTCAGTGTGATCATTTGCGCACTCTGCCTTATTTTCCTGCATTAGAGAGAAGATGCAGAGAGGCAAGCGGTGCAGTTTTATGACACATAGAGCAAAACTTTCCTTACTCCGTGGAGTATCGCCATGCCCTGGCTGTTCATTACTGCGTGCGGCTGCCACCCCTGCAGGTGCTGCTGGTCCTTGTAGCAGCAGGTGTTTGGCTCTTAGAAAGGGGCGTAAGGAAGTAGGGCTTGACTCTTCTCTGCTGTACAGCTGGAGTATCACAGCTTGGCTGTTGCAGTTTGAAGAGTCTGTGTTAGGAGAGTAAACTCAGCTAATGGCTTTGTGAGATTTATGTTAAGAATACCATTATTTATTTTCTGTTGGGTTTGTTGTTTGTTTTTTTTTTGTTTTATTTTTTGTTGTTGTTTTGTGGTGTTTTTTTTCTGATGGACAATTCATCTTTCTAAGATAAGGTTTCTAAACTGATGCAATTCAACTTCTGCATACTCCATAAAATTAAAATCCCTTTTTTCTTGGAAATACAAAGTCTCTAACCTTTCTTACATTTGTTTAACATAAGGAGAAAAAGTGGTTTTCTTTTTAGCTACACGAAAGTGGGATATGACAACGTGACAATGCAAACTCTGCTCCTTCTATCAGTGCTGTAGCATCAGCAAATATTAATGCAAAAGAATGCATATGCAGATATGAACGTGCACGTGTACCGCTATCTTTGTTAATGTAACCTTTTTCCTATTTCTTATCAATCGTGTCCATGTAATGCTTCACACTCCTTTTGATCAGGATATGAAAGTCGCTGTCAAAACCTTGTAACCCAGTTTATTGGTGTGTTTAGCTTGAAGTGGCTCCGTTGGTCAAAATACCTCGTTTAAGGAGAGGTTAGGTTTGAAATAAAAACAGACTTCTGTAGCCATCGATTTCTGTATGTTTTGCAATTAAGATGAGTGCTGTGTGATGCTCATCAAAAAAGAGCTTAACAAAGTGGATTCTATCATAAAATGCAGCTCTCTGAACATACTGGATTCTAAATTATCTGCTGAAGTTTTGGAGGTTTTTTTTTGTGACAGCAGATTCTCATAAGGTTGGATGTTTACATGTTTAGCTACAATAAACCTCAGCATTTTTATTAACTGCCTGATTTTCCAAGATGTAGCCACTTTCTGTTCGATGTCAGATAACTGTGTGAATTAAAAATTATGATTAAATATCTCAGAGGAAAAAAAACGATTGCCTGAGTACCCATCTTGTAAAAGTTAATGGTTTTTTTCCTCTTACAATATTATATTATTGGCTGTAGTAGATTAGGACAACTTTGATAGAAGAATTGCACATAATTAAATTTTCATGTGTGATTCAAGGTGCAAAAAGATTAGAAGGCCATTTAAGAGGTGCTGTGACTGTCACACCACATCAGTAAAGTCTGTGAGACAGAGCACGAAAGTACTGATTTAGTGCCATGTGTCACGTTACTGTAGCAATAACTACAAGGAAGATTCCATGGATGGGTGGGTTTCTGTGCCTATGAGTACTTGTAAAGATAGGTAGAATTCATTAGTTATGCTAAAATGGGTAAGGAGAGTGGATCCAGAAGATGCATTCAAAAGTTGTGACATAATCATATGCTTTTTCAAGTAGGATATTAAGGAACTTTTGCATTACCCTTCTTTTCTATAGACTTATTAATACTTGTATGTCATGGACGTTTATGATAGTAAAAGGATTGTGAAGAGTCCAGAGCACAGGTCCTACGAGAAGCAGCTGAGGGAGCTGGGGTTGTTTACTCTGGAGAAGAGGAGGCTGAGGGGAGACCTCACTCTCTACAACTGCATGAAAGGGGGTTGGAGCGAGGAGGGGGACAGCCTCTTCTCCCTCGTAGCGTGTGACAGGACCAGAGGGAATGGATACAAGCTGTACCAGGGGAGGTTTAGGCTGGACATTAGGGAACATTGCTTCACTGAAAGGGTTATCAAAACATTGGAATAGTTTGCCTGGGGCAGTGGTGGAGTCACCATCCCTGGAAGTATTTAAATGGTGTGTAGACCTGGTGCTTAGGGACAGGGTTTAGTGGTGAGCTTGCAGGGTTTGGTTGAAGGTTGGACTAGATGATCTTGAAGATCTCTTCCAGCCAAAGACATTCTGTGATTAAGCTAAAGTGTGGTGACTTCAAATATGCTTTAATGGAACTGTTTTGTAGAAACAGAATTCTGAATTAGATCCCATGCAATATTTTTGGGAATGTGTCTAGTATTGGGAGTGATCCAAATCAGCGTCTAAGAGATGCTGAACTCCTTGAAAAAAGTTACCACCTGTTTTCTTTTTGTTAAACCTAGGATTTGATCCATGTGGTAGGCAGAGCATCAAAATATATTTTAGTAATAACCCACGTATGTCGCAAAAAACTGCAGCCCTCATAATGGGCAGATAGGCTCTTTCCAAAGGACACTAGTGAGATTTGACTGCCTCTCTCATACTTGAGATCAGAGGCACACCTTCTAACAGCTGTAAAGCAGCAAATGAATCATTGACCATATTATTGTGTTATTTAATTTGTAATGATCTTGAATACTTTTGAAACATTGGATGAGACACGTGGCTAAATTCAATTGTGTCACTCCTTGTAATAGTAGGAAATAAGACAAATCACAATATAATGAGAATATGAAACAATAATGTAGTTTTCCAAAACTAATGAACAAGCACATATTGTGCCATAAGACTCTTGTGTGTCGCAGCCCAGTATATTTTTTTTGGTGTGTGTGTAGCTGGAACAGGTATGTATGTCTAGCTTTAAATGATTTATGAGACTTTTATTACATTTTGCTTTTGTAGGATGGGTTAAACTTCATTTCAGAAACACATATCAAGTTATCGAAGTTATTAAAAAAAATCCAAACCAACTTACCGGTTGCTTTGGACCCAGGTGTTTCTCCAGTATGTAAAAAACATGGCTTCAAGGTCATGCTTTGGGATTTTATTTCCCTGGTCACAAATTGAAGTAGAAAGTGTAATCTTGTTGCGCCATTCAGCTCCCAGTGAAACCAGTTGGGATTTTGCTATGTGGCTTTATGGGAAGGGAAACAGGACTTTGAAAAGTATCTGAATCAGAGAATGGTAAAAAGAGAGGGAGTCCCTCATCCACCTATCCAGTCTTGCTTCAAGGAAGGTTTTGTATTTTGCCTGAAACAAAGTAGTTGCCTGTGCTTCACAATTCAGAGCAGAAACAAACGAAAGCGAACAGAACAAATGAGAGTGTGAGAGAAATACCTCTTACTCTCTCCTTCCCTCAAAGAACAGAGGCATCCTATAGAATAGCCAGGCTTTTGTTGTTTTTTTGTTTGTTGGTTTGGGTTTTTTTGTGTCTCTTCTTTTTGGCTTTTATGCTAGGAAAAGAGCAAAAAAAATTTCTGACTCAGAAACTGTAGAGCCAGGAGTAGAACCAAAATACAGAAGAGTAAGAAACATGGACGTTAAATTGCAAGTTTGGGATTAAGAGAATTTTTAAAGTTTTTCTTCTCTGTGTCCTAGAAATAATAAAAAAAAAAAGCTTGTTATGATTTCACATATTGCCTAGAAATGACTCTGAAGTAATTCCTGGAAAGGAACAAGCAGTAGAGCTTTATAATATTAGTAATAACTTATAGATCCATTTAAATACATTGCTTGGAAATGTTTTTTGATACAGAATTTCCTACCAATAAATACAAAACTTTGAGGAAAAATCTCGTTCATGTAGAGCTAAATGATCATTTGGGATAGATGAGTACAGAGGTTTATAAATTAGATTAACGTGCCAGCAGAGCATCAAAATATTTGAATTTGATTTCTACCTCAGCTATAGAGTGACTACTTATTGCATAGGAAAGACAACTGAACAAGTCATGCTTACCTTTTGCCCTGCATTTTTAACGGGCAGCTTTTGAGAAGATGCCAACTCTGGAAGTGTAGTGTAGCAATGTCCAGAAGCACAGTCTAGTCCAGTCTGATGTGGAGCCTCACCCCCTTTTATGTGCTGAATCAGGATGTAAGACACTAATGAATTAAGTTAGTAATGAAGCTTGTGATTTTGTCACGGTTTACCGTATGTCATAGGTTGGCAGAGCCTCCGGCAGTAGCATTCATCTCGCTCGACTGGGGATGCCTACGGTGTGGATATCGGCATTTGAATTAGGCTGTGGGAAGAAATGAGGGCATGGGCACCAACTGAGAGGCAGTTTTCCTAACTGAATGTTGATATTCTTGTATGTCTGGGCTCAGTTACTTTATCCCAGACTCCCCTTCTCATTATCCCAAATGATGGAGAATTGGTTATTTTACATGACTACTGTGCATGAGGGATGCTGCATGAACACACACACACACACGCACGCACAACCACTCCTGTCACCGTGGGAATCTTACCTGACACTCCTCAAGCATCTTCAGCGTGTCTAGTTTGTCATGCTCACTTGGTGAAATCCAGAGCAATAGAAAGTTCCTATTTCTCTTTTATTGGTTCATAATCTGGCAATTTAGGTTACAAGGTCATAGTTTGTATCATTTAGGTTCTCTTTGCTATTTGAAAATATAGCCTGCACATCTGTGTATCAATAATTAGGACTAAAGGGGCTCCTGTTCGTACTTTCAGGCACATCTGTTATAAATTGCAAAAGCAAGGAAGATTGGCAGCAAACCAGAAGTTAAACTAGTTCCAGATTTCCTATTCCCAAACACTAAACCAAAAAATAATAAATGTTTTACTACTTTAAAAGCCTAGAAAAGAAGGGTTCACCTCCGTTCTTCTCTTCCATCTGTTTTCGCTGGGATAAATGGCAGGAATCACAGTTACCTTTCTGCCACCTGAATGATGGCTTCTATAGGGCAGTCATAACTTTCCTTCCCTCTCTTAACACTATTGCTGAATTAAAGACTTTCAGTCAGAAAGACTGGTGTTTGAGTGTTTGTCATAAACTTAGTCCTTTTCTTCACTTTGAATTATGCTGCTCATCAAGGACCGTGTTGGATGGACATTTTCTTCCAGCAGTTATGAACTCTCAATACTAACAGCAAAAATGAACAATTCTTAGTACTAAAAACTGCTGAATGTAATATGTTACTCTTCTACTAACTTCTCCAACTCCTTATGTTCCTTGATGCGTCAGTGATCGTCCATTCAGTCCAGTCCTTGGTTTTGATGACTTTTGGGTAATGACATCCCTTTACTCCAACCTTAGATTTGGCCTAAGACTAACTTTAAAAGTTTTTGTGATGGGCCAGTCTATTAATTTACTGCAGTTTGAACCTCTAACACAAGAATTAGGATGAGACTAATGCATCAGGAGGTTCCTTTATTCCTTGACTGTATGTCCCTGGAACGTTGCATTTCCACAGGGAAAAGCTGTGAGGCATTTTTACTGCTTTTTGCAATGGCCGGGTACTATGGCAACTAGTCTACCGACTCTAATGATCCCTCCGTGTCCATTACATTGCAGGCATGTTTCTGGACCTTTGGGGTATTTACGTGATATGACAAGAAATCTTTAACCTCGCTCATTCGTATTCATCCAAGAAATTACATTTAGCTCAGTCCTGTTGTTTGGGTCATAAAAGGTATGTCTGTGTTGAACAGCTTCATCATATTGTTGTAAGTCTGAGATTCGTGTTCTTTTTCCATCCTAGAGCACTTTGGATCACTCACCTGGATACACTCCGTGCATTATTGTTGTGATTTCTGCTATTGCTCTATTAGCTCTCAGGCTACTTTTTGTACGCAGGCAGGCAGGCAGCCCTCTACTCTGGGGCCAGATCTGTAATCTGTGTGAGGGAAACACCATCTAACCAGCAGGGAGAGGATGTGGCCAGACAGGGAGGTCCATAGTCCCTGAGTAGAGAAAAATAAGGGTAATTTTCTGAGACCACAGCTAGCATGCTCAGTGGAGGAAAGAAGCTATGAGATAACAAGTCAGTAGGCCGAAAGCAGGCTGCAGAGGGCCGATTGATTAGGAGCAAGCTGCCAAAAAGGTGGTCATGTGCACCTCATTGCTGATGCTGCTACAACAGTACCTGTAATACGAAGCACGTGTGAAGCAGTGATGTGTGGTTGACACCGTTATCTGTTGGGGTAGAGCTGGGGCTCTGTTGGTGAGTGGGCACTCTGCCTTGGCTAATACCAAGGGGTAGTAAAATGACTGCCTTAGGAGAAGCGCGTGTACAATGGGTTTGTGTGGAGCTGCAAGGACATAGGAAGGGCGGGGACCAGAGAGTGCCTTTAGCATCAGCTGTGTTCCCTCCTAAACTTGTGCGATGGGGTGTAGTACCAGACGGCTAAGAAATGGCAGCAGACGTGCCGTAACAGACGTTACTTCTCATCTCCTCTAGCCTAGTTCAGCTTCTCTAGTTCAAACAGCTGAAGTTTTGGCTTTCAGAAATTGAGTGCTGATCTTCCCCCCGAAAAATGTTGAAATTGAGGATGCAGTATGTATGCTGCTGACCTGAACATATGTTACAACCTGATAATAACAGAATCGTCACTCAGCAACACTTCACAAATGAGTATACTGCTTAATCTTTCTGTGCCAAATCGTGGCTTCTTTAGGACTGTCTTATCACTCTGAGGCATTGCTTCCTCCTCTGTTACCATTAACTGTCCTGGATGATTACATTCCCAGAAAAACACCTATAAATTCACATAGGTGAGAGGCTGAAGCTGGATGTACAGGAGACTTGAATGGCCACGTGTTTTGCCATTTTTTCCAGAGCAAGTTTTATGTAAATTCGGCATACTTGTTTCTGAGAGTCCTTCACACAGTGGCATACCAGTAAGAAAGAAAAAGAATAAAAGCAAATCAATCATAATTGTTTCTCCTGTGGATGGGTGTGAAAGAGACAGTGAGATTATTAGTATCATTTCAACCGCGGATGCTCATCAGGCACCTGGGTATCAGTCACTCACTTAAGAATACAAGCAAAGTGTAATTCAGGCAATTTCAACTGCAGGAACAGAGCGCCATTTCGTTCTGATTTTGTGACGTTTTATGATATGTAAATGACATTTATAGAAGCTGTGCGATATCTGAAACCAACTAAAAAGTTCAGCTGCAAAGGGTTTACATTTTAAGGTAAAATAACATCGCTCCAGTACAAATCACAGTCAGCAAAATCTGCACAGCCGCATATGCAGGCATGGCACTTGATTAGCAGGACAGGAAAATTCCCTTTGTGTTGTGCACGAGCCCTTCCTGTCTGCTGCCTCAAGATATCTGTTGGGATGATGACTAAAGTCTAATATATGAAGCTCATCTCATTTAGTTGGACCTTTCCCTCGTGCAGAAGCACCAAGTGCCTTGCACAGAAATATCTGGCAGCACGGTTTAATTCATGCAGGTCTAATAGAATCCATCCTGCTTGGTTTTTCTCAGCAAAGCTCCGCTGCCAACGTAGTGGGGGAACTACCAGAGCTTGTTTACACAGATTAAGTTGCGGTCATGGCGATAATGGCAGCATATTTTAGACATACCAAACACTAGCTTTAAACCACCTAGCTCAAGTATAAATAGTAGCCTGTGGCAACAAAATGCTCAGGGCAGAAAAATTTTCCTTGTTCTTGGGCAGAAACAAAAGTATTTTTCTAAAATAGTGATTATTAGCATACTGAATATGGTTTCTAACCCTAACAAAGATGGAGCTTACCTCTTCATTTCCTAAGAACTTGTACACAGCTTTCTACTCTGGCTGACTATCAACCATTTTCCTGGATGGTTCATAACTTATAATGTTGGACACTGTTCCAAGTTAAATTTAGATACATTTTTGAGGCTTCAATTTTAAAATATCTTAATTTACAAGTGTGGATTTTTATGAGGGAAAAATCCTGGATGTGGAATGATCTGTTGGTGACTTAAATCTCTCGAATCACTAAGCCCCACATAAGCTTAAGAGCAATAGCTCTGCATTCAATTTGCTACTTCACAAGTCAGCATCTTCTCTTGAGTATTTGAAGAGGAGTTATCTTAATGTCAGCTACCATGGGGTTGCTGTATGTGTAATCCCCAATCGGCAAAACCCACACGTCTACTCATACATGTGCAGCGTACGTTCATTAGTGACAGATTATGATGGATATGAAGTTCGCGAGAGTTTTCAGCAGTATTCTAACAAGTTGTTGTCATCTTTGGATCATCCCATTCTCATGATATCTGTTAGATTGACTAGTGCTCACCTTGGGATGCTCTATTAGTCAAAACATCTCTCTGCCCATATATTCAAATGAGCTGTAGAGGTTATTAACTTGCCCTTGGCAAAAAGATTTAGTTTTCTAGGGCAAATGCTTTTATAAATTCTGTGTGTGACAGTTTTATTACATATTGTAAATAGAATACCCTGCCAGATTTTTATGACAGCCATCACTAAGTCATTCAGACCTTATTACTTTTCAACTGCCAACATACCTTGAACATTTTATTTTTATTTTTTATCTTTAACAGGCCTTGCTTTGGTTAGTGCTCTTTTCTTACTTCCCTAACCAATTTTATTTACTAACGTGACTATTTAAAACGTTCTGTATTAATAAACTTTTTATCTTGCAGAAAATCAAGACTGTATTTTAATTTGGCTCAGACACGCATTAATTTCCACATTCTGCATTTATAGTGATAGGCTCATTTAAGCTTGTACAGTCTCTGCTAGCAGTTAATATAATAGTTTCTGTGCTTAGCTGCATACCTGTCCTGGGTCCCACTAACGCTAATTGAATGAATATTCTGCTAAGAGACTGTGGTTATTGGCTTAATTTAACATTTTATATTTCAAAAAAAATGTATGTGTTGTGAAAAGAAAAGAAGAAAAGAAAAAGCGCTTGAGCCATACTGGTGGTAAGACCTACTCAGACATGTCTGGTTATTCCGTATTTAATCAATTCATTTCTCTGATCCTAAGGATGCTTTCAAAGAATGATTAAGAGCTATCGATATTTTCTTTAGATATGTAGTTTATTAGCAATGGAAATCTCACGTGTGCTAGGTTTTGTGAACAAAGATGATAAAAACAACAGTTCCCATTTCAGTTTTGTTTCCCGTTGAGATGACAAACCTAACAGGAGAAGGAATGAGATCGGCTTTGGTACAGATACAGGAAAAGTGAAGAGTAATTGCTTGTCAGAAGTATGTAAGGGACAAAAAAGACTAAGTTCCTAACATTTATAATCCTTTTGATTCTCTGACAGTTTTCAAATGTTACCTTCAATAGTAATTTAAAATACAGCAAAGCTCAGTCTCTGGAGAGCCTGCTGGCGAGGGGGCTGAGCTGCCAGCTGAGGGACGTTTCACTGCTAGGCTTTATCTCTGGCCAGGGACCTTGGAACACACCTCTTCTCCCAGGCCTTCATAAAGCCAGCCTTAACTCTCCCTGGGGATACCGTACGAGGACAGATTGGAGGCGTGGCTCGTACAGTCATTAATTAGGCACAAATGAATGCGCCAATAGAACTTCCGCTTCCTGAAGGTGGTAGGAAGGTGGTGCAGTGGGCTGTGAAAGCAGGAAGGATTCAAGTCCCTTCTGGTTTGCTGCTGCCAGATAGGACATGTCGTCTTATAACCTGCAGTACTGATGAATCAGAAAAAAAAATCCTTGTAATAAGAATTTTGAATTGGCTACAATGAGGCCTCAAGTGGAAATTCACTCTATATCCCTCCTTTCTCTTGATGTTTCTGCAAGTATCTGAACTCGGATTCTTTGAAAAAGAAAGAATCAGGTGATTTGCAGTTTTAAAGTTGTATGTTTTGCTGTCTAGGCAACTTAGAGTAGTTAGGTCATGTTATGATAATTAGCCTATTTATAAGTTAGCTGACGGAGTTCTTTGTTTTAAGCACTATAAATTCTAAAATTAGTGAATAAAGCTAGAGGCCCCTTTTTAGATCCATTTAGAGGAAAGGTGCTATATAATTTTAAAGCTATTATAAATGATTGAAAGATGTTTTCACAACTGCTGCTAGATTGTACGGGAATGTGGAATGGCAGTTCAAAAGATTTCAAAATGAACGTGGTTGTGGGTGCGCTCTGGAGAACTGCTGAACCTTCACTGCAGCTTCCTTTCTGCCTGCTGCTGACTGTCGCCGTCTTTCAGTAATCAGGTACTCCTTTTCATGCTAACTTCCTTCACTTTTGCTCCTGGATCTCCTAGTCCCTCTAAAAAGCCATTGCATTCTTTTATATGTGTGTGTGTATATACACACACACTCTCTTTTTTAATGTAATGATAGCTTTTAAGCCATCTTGATGGTTAGGGCTGATGATCCAGATGGATCTCTGTCTCTGTCAAGTGAAAGGTCTCTACAATATTAGTATTATAAACCAGTTCTTGAAAATAAAACCAAACTTGGCTTCTATACTGTTGCATGTTAGGATATGCTAGTTATATTGTCTTAGTAAAGATTACACTGTCCATTGCAGTAAAAGCAGTGATTCAAGCTCCTTATTTATGTGTGAAATATACAGCACGTTCTTCCGATAATGGTGATATTTGATGTAAAAAAAATTGCTAAGGATGCGTTTGCTGCTGAATCTCTTAATTATATTGACCTAACATTTACTTTTAAATAAGTGCTTTAAGAGATTTTGCCATCTGTCAGACTTTTTTTAGTTGTTTTTGAAACATTCTCACTTGTGGAGAGAGAGATGCGGGTTCTTTAATATCTCCTCGCAGTTAAAGCTAATGGAAATCTCGAATTTGTGCTTAATGCAAAGTAATGGGTTCAAATAATTAACTCTCTTTGGATGTTGTGTAGGTGATAGATACAAGTCTCTTCTGTCTAGAAAGTTGCTTCAAAGCTGCTATAAAAGGAAAAGAAAAAGAAAATTTTGAAAGATATTCTAAGAATAGGGAACAGTTTTCAGCAAGAATCCTCCCTATAGTAACCCATGAGTGTCATTTGTCAAAGAAATTTTATTTTTTTAAAAGGACTCTTGAAAACAGTAATTATCAGGTAAACTCCCAGGTTTTCAGAAAGTATTTTGCATTCAGTCTTCCAATTCTCATTGGCTTTTCTTTGTGGTGTCTCTTCTTTTCTTGGGCCTCTCTGCATCATTCTTGTACTGAGAAAGAATGAGAGAATGAATAAGCACCAAGAAACTAAATTAACTATGCAATCCTCACTTTGAAAGCTGGTTGACCAAAATATTTTTTTTTTAAGTTTTATTTAATTAACTCTTCTTCTGAGTGTGTTTTTCTTCCCTTTGTATTTTTAACATTGTGATACCTCAGGGTAAACTCGGTAGAATTGTTACATCATTAATATAATAGGATGTGGCATGATGCAACTTGATATAGTGCCTGAAAATAAGAAGGTACAATGTGATACACAAGGCATTTGAAAATTCTAAGCATTGCAGGTAGAAAATAGCTAATTTGAAATCTGGCATGCACGTATCTTCATTTTTACTTTCTAATTATGCTATAAACAAACTTAATTCTCTCTAGCACTTTGAAATAGTTGGCAATTACTCTTTTCAGACTAAAGCATTTCCTTAGGCAGCAAGAACTTCACTTCTTCATACATCAACACGTTATTGTGTTAATGTGCTTATTATTGTACCATTTTGATTGACAAGGCTAATTATCATTGTTCTTGAACTTAATGTGATTTTTCTGGCTGACAGTGACCGTTTAATAAATGGGAACAACTTCACTACAAGAGCTATAAGCAGTTAAATGTGAACTGCTCTTCTTTTTCACAAACTCCGAATGTTATTTATCTAGGATAAAGTCCTACCTCATTGTACCTTTAACACCCTTCTGGAGGGTGTGGTTATCCTCAAATAATCACATTGGTGGGGAATTAAAGGCAATCTATTCAACAAAATCCACAGGAAAATGGAAAAATTCACAAATAACAAGTCATGGGACACAGTTAGAACTCTTTCTTTGCAATCTGTTAATCTGAATGTAAAAAACCCAAATCAGTTGCAGTTTAATTGCAGTAAGTTATGCATCTGAAGGTTGGGATAATTCATGCGAAACTGAATCTTTATTCTGCTGAATAAAACTATTCACCGTTTCAAAGAAAAAAGAGCTGTTGATAATCCAACCTAACTGGAAGCAAAACTAATGAGTATTTATGTAAAATCAGTGTGGACAAGTAACGTTCTTGTAAGGGAAGGATTCAGCTGTGTGAACGAATTTGTTACTGCTGTTTATACAGTTGAATTTGTGCTTAGCCATTGTTGAGAAAGTCATCGTTAATGTTTATATTAATTATTTTACTATGGCAGATTAAATTTTGGCATTTGACCTTTGTGAGGGTAGAAAGGGTCCTCTGGAGTTCCATTGTGCCATTTGAAATCAGAGGGATACTGCCCTAATTAAACTGGCAGGAAGTATCTTTCCAATCTCATTTAGCATTATTATTTCAGCGTCCCCCTTAACCCATAGGATAATTAATTAGCGTTAGGAGCCATATGCTCGCATTGTTCGTTCAGCCCTCTGAACAACGCCTGTGCTTTTTTGGAGGGCTTAGCAGCATGGTGTGGTATCTAGGCGTCTGGAGAAACGGTGCCTGTCCCTCGCACCGAGGTGCGTGCCACCCCTCTGAAAGCCTCTAGTTCTGCAGAGGGAACATGGTAGGGATGTCTGCCAAATGAGTGCGGATTATTGCCAGGGGTAAATCAGTTCAGGGGTGAATAATTGTAATGAGAAATAACAGTTATAATCCCTTGTGGGTAAGAAAAGAAGAGGTTAGCAGGGTAGGGGAAGAAGAAATGGGGGGGGGGGGAAACCCAAAGCTTTTATAGGGGGCAAGACAGACTGGAGTGGGTCTGGTGTTGGAAAGAGTGCTGAGCGAGGAATTTTTTTTGAGAGAAGACAGGGCTGAAGTGGTGGCAGGAGTCTGGGAACAGAAAGAAGTGGTAGAGTGTAGAGAAGGCAAAAAGCACCTTGTCCTGATAAATAGCACGGGAGCTGCTGCCTCGTCATCCTAGAGACTTGCACAGAGCAGTTCGGCCTGCTGGAGATCTGAGTAGTGCCCCAGCAGGGTCCTCCTCTCACCGTTGATTACAAAAGGAAATTTGGGCTACCAGGGTCCTAATTTAGACCTCTTGTGCAAATGTTGAAAACTGCCAGGGTTTTGGGGTGGAGTCTTGCTCTTTCCGGTTTTGTTGCTACTTTGCACACTATAGCCCCAGTCTGGATTGCTAAACTGTGATTACTCTTCTAAGTATAAATAATAATAATATGATTCCTGTTGTTACTTAAAATATCAAAAACAAACTAAGGGCTTCAGATTCTTCCTGATAGGAAAATACGCACATTAAAGTATTCCCCTGCACGGGAATAGAAAATCAAAGACATTTCTAGAAAATACATTTGTCTGTGTTTAAAATAACTATCCTGTACACCTGCAAATTTTGAGTATCTGTAGAAGCAAGTTATCTGGATACTTGTGGGATATTTTTCATTTTCTTTTATTGCAAATGTTCCGTTTGATAACGGGTATCTGTGCCAAATAAATGTACTGCTGTTAGGTCTTGGTGACATCCCTTGTTAGCTGCATTTGTTCCCACCGTGCTTTTCAGATTTGGTTGTGACAGGTTACCTCCTGGGACAGACAGCTTGGTATCAACTCTCACTGACTCCGCAGGGTTTCAGGATTTCCAGATCTAACCTGGTGAAAGCCTTTGCTTTGCTTTGGCTTGCTTAGATTCCCTGTTCATGTTTTTGCCTGGGATTCTTGTCATGAGCAAATGCTTAGATCAGGAGCCAGATCTCGCCCTCAGCACCTTCTCGTGCGGCCCCTGCGCTGTCACATTTGCTCTGTCTCTGCCGCTGCTGCCCACAAGGCCAGCCCTGGTAGGGTCAACCGGGAGCACGTCCAAGCCCGGTACGGCTCATTGCCCTCGACACTGGGCGGCTGGAAGGGAAGGGATGGAGCAGGACAGCTGTTAGCTGCTTGGCGTCACGGTGTTCCCCAGGACTATCAAGGCTTGTAAAACCCACTTTCTTTTCTTGCCCTTTAACACAGAAGATTAGCATTAAATTTGACGGTTAAGGCCTGGCATTCTTATGTGCTTTTAAGGAATAGTCACTTAAAGATGTATTCATTTTCAGACATATAGTGAAGTCAAGTGTTAGTGTGTATCACTATATGTAAATGTGTTATGTTTACCAGTCATCAGAGTAATTGTATTGTAGAATATTTGAACTTCTCTAAAAGAAATTAATTGCTTCTCTTCTCTCAGAAAAGGAGAAAAAGAGAAATAAAATAAAGATTAAAAGTCTAGATGAGGACGTGCCGGATTGCTCTGTGTGGGATTTTGCTATTATTTACAAAGAAGAAAATGCAATCTTTGATAGATGAGAGAGTTTTTAATACCTCAATTCTTTAATTACTCAATAAGAAAATGTGATTTTATATCTGATAAAGGTATGGAGTAATGTTTGGTTAGTTATTCATACATGATATTATTACATCAGTTAAAATACAGAAATGTCTTTTGAAATTCCTCTACTTTAAATACAAAGAAAAAACTTGTGACTGGATAGAATAGCTGACATGTGACAACACTTTATCTGGTTTGTTGTATCTGTCTACTCCAACCTACATCATGTGATATTTTAGCTTTGGTCTACTCTTTAAAGATATCCAGGGAGCTGAAGGTGTCCGCACACTCCGTTGCGATTTCTTTTTGTGTTTTTTCCAGAGGCTCACCAACAGTCATGTTCTTCTCCACCCTGTTGTTTCGGAAAAGGTAGACAACATTGATTTATCTGGGAGGAGAGATGCAGGGAAGTGCACAGGTGCACGCGGTAATCCTGACTCAGTCATGGGATTACTCTTTCATCCTCATAATTTCCTTCTGGCTTTAAATTACTATCATATCCGATTTCAGAGAATAAAACGATCCTGTGTACATGATTAGGGAGTTCCAAAGTTAAGCTCCAGGATAAAACATGGGAGCAGTTACCTACAGTATGTCTTTCTACAGTCATACTCTGCTACTTCATCAGTGTCCGTAGAGGCGGCTGTACTAGTGCGGGTGTCGTACTGCGGATCCACACGTCCTGCGGATCCTGTCACAGCCACAGGACAATGAGACACAACCAGCCTTAAACTTTTGTATTGCAATTTTCCCTTTCTAGGTGCCTTACTTCAAGACCTCGGCTTTACCAGTTCAGTTGAATGCTTTTCAGGCTGATGAAAGTTTTTACAGTGCTCTTTGAGAGAGATGGGTGTAAACTAAAGGGAACTCAGGTCTTTGTCCGACAGCAGCTGTAAAAGCAGAATGATACTGTAACTGCTCAGTGTGATGAAAGCATTTAATTGATCGTAGGCATTAGTAAAGAATACCTGTGACATTTTAAACATTTACTTCTCAATTTACACTGGAGTATTTCCTTGCTTAGATATTGTCTTGTGTTCTTTGCTAGAGTAATTCTTTTGAAACATGATAGGAAGTAAGATAGAACTATTTTATAAATGGAGATCTGAAAAACAGCTTACTCTGTTTTCCACAAGAAAAGTCGAATTCCTTGTTGGAGAGGTGGGAGGTTTGGTCCGGTACAAAAGGAACAGCATGCTGCCACATGCTATTGCAACCTTCCTGGCTAATTCTTAACCTGCTATTTTTGTAGAGGAGAGTTTGCTGAAGATTCTAAACAGCAGGGCCTTTCTGCTCTCTGGTTTGGGGTGAAGCGTAAGGTATTACCTTCAAAGGCGACCCTTTGGGCAGGGCAAGCGGTGGCTCGGCTGCAGCGCGGGGGAATGCCGTGCTCGCATCCCCTGGCTGCCTCCTCCTGCCCCTTCTGACAGGTCTTGAGGGTTTCTGGAGAGAAGTCCTCTGCTCGACAGCTAACTGCAGTCGCTGCCTTGTGAGTGCTCCTGGGAGAGGATACGGAGGCAGAAAGTAAGGCTTTACTTGTGTTGCACTTCTGGTATATCTGTAACCAGGGGAGATTTTTTTTTTTCTGGTAAACCTATCACCTTCTATATTGTTGTTTTAAATTTTTGAATTTACGCAAAAGCAAACCCTAAAATGGAAAAATCTATGAACTACCGCTAAGCCCCAGTATTTGTGTCTGATTTTTATTGAAACAGTTGAGCCAAACACCAGTTATATCCTTTCTGATGCAGCTGGTATTTCAAACAAGAACATCTACGCACACATGACCACAACTGCCACAAGGGATGATTCTAAGAGTCCTTTCTTGCCTTAAAATCTATTCATTGGAATAATCACCATATGGGCCCTTATAAGCCTGTAGAATTGCTGCAGCAATTTGCATGATTTTTTGTAAAAAAAAAAAAAAAAAAATTGATAATATGTACCATAGTACGAAGATACTGAAGACTTGGATTAGCTGTTTTAAAAGGTTTTGTATTGTTTGAACACTGAAAGCTTCTCTAAGTATTCATCAAATTAGGGCACTCTGCTGTGTAGAGTAAGGTGGCAGCATCATTATATCTCAGGCTCTGGGCTGAACTAGAGCACGTATTCTAAAACAGGTCATCTCCAACAGTGAATATAAACTAACTCTTAAATGGTTTGTTACAGACCTGACAGTCTGATTTGCGTTTATCATATACTTGTTAATCTGTACCCTTAAAAGAAAGCCACATGTGGCTTTGAGTATAATGTGTTGCAGCTAGAGAGGGGAACTGATCTCTAAAAATCCTCCCTTCAATTACGAGTTAAGCTACAAACTGCCCAAGTCTCTGAGCTCAGTTTGTGTCTCTGCTGCTTGTTTGTCAACTGCCCATTCTTCTTTTACGTGGTATGAGAATAAGGCCCTAAGGGATTAGAAATTGTGCAGGTACTTCTGTCATAAAAGCTATGTAAGTATGTAGATAGATTAATACATCATAGGACAGGGGGAAATGGCATCAAGTTGCGCCAGAGGAAGTTTAGGTTGGACATTAAGAAAAACTTCTATACCAAAAGGGTTATCAAAGCCTGTAACAGGCTTTTCCAACCATAGCAATTCTGTGATTCTGTAGAGTAATAATTGCTTGTACAGGACTGTTGCTAATTCTGACAAATTAGCAGAATGCTGGGTTGTAACTATAAATTCTGGTTGGCACGTATATTGATTGAGGCTTCTGCTGATTTCACTTGTGCTTACTTGGAAAAGGAGAGGTCTAGGGACTTCCTTAGAATTGCCTAATTGTTGCCTCATACTTATCAGCAAAATCCTCTTCCTCATAGAAAACAGAAGTTTTAAGGGTTTTTTTTTAATGCTTCACGAGGAGCACTGGAACAGAGATGAAAATCTCGTCTACAGTATGTAGGTGGTGTGGTTCAAGGAGGTGCTTTAAAGATCCCACCCACAGAAAAGTCTGAAACTGCCAAGCTATGGGTCTGACTGCTGGTGCAAGGGAACGTGTGTGTTTCTTCACCTCAGTCTAAGACCGACACCTGAATTGACTCCCTTGTACGCACCGGAGTTCGAAGTCCTTCCCTGCTCCTCTGCTCAGCAAGCAGATACTGTGGCAGTAGGAGCTCTCTCACCACATCTGGACTTTAGATTCTCTGAGAACCTATCTACGAAGAAGCTTAAGATGGTGTTAAAAACGTTGCATCGAGAAATCCCATGGAGCTGTGATCTTCTCATGAATAGTCCCTGAACCGGATAAAGCCCGGTTATCCATTGCAATTCATTTTCTGAACTCTATTAATCATAAACTTAATTTCAGTTTATAATTTAACGATCTGATTTGCTCTAGATTATTAGGGTTTGAAGGTCAAGCCAGATGTCATTTGAAAGTAGTTTTCTCTTGATTTGCAATCGGATTTCTGAATTGACCTGCGACCTTACTGACATATAATGTTAATGAACTACACATGGCTTGCATATAGAGAGATGCAAATACAGAAGTTTTTAGAATTTTGCTAGAATTAGTATTTTATCTTTAATTCTTTCTGACATTTAACTTCGTGGAGTCTTACATGCCTATACCTGTGAAGGAGATCAGGTCTGTTCATTTATAAATATCTCTAATCATGGAACATCTCTCATTTAAGAAGTTGATAAAATAACAGGGAGATAAGTAAGCCGCTGAACCAGTGCAGAGCTGAGAAATGTTACCTGTATTTTTTTTAGTTCTGTGCCAACTGCTTGAGGTAGATAGCATTGAGTCTCTGTCATCTGACATCATTATAGTGAAGAAAGGTATTTTACTGAAGAAACTCAGTGCAAGATTTAAAACACTTAAGTACTTTGCTTACTTAAATAAGTTGAACAAATAGTTGTGTAAAAAAAAAATCAGTGTCACTCCTGGATATTACAAGATCAGTTATATAACTATACAATCATTCCATAAGCTGTAGAAGGAACAGAAATTCTCAAGAAACACTATTATAATTCAAATTTATTACATGTATATGTGAGTTCTCCAAGTCTATAAACACATAAGGAATTATTGGCAAAGTTAATAATTGTTTCCTATAGTTCTTAAACTCTATTTTTCTACTTTTAAAAATTACTTAAAGTTGCAGAAGATGTGTTAAACTCCCCCACGTACCCTCTGCCAGCTGCACAAAGAGGTCAGAAATAGTATATAATTATTGCTCAGTTAATTGCTGGGTGCTAACGTACATACAGACATACAGTATTCAGCTCAGACATTATCACAATAGTGGACAATTAGGGCAAATTCAGTGACAGATAAAATGCAAATAGAATTTTTAAGTGTAGTACTCTACTGGCTTTTAAATTTTTTAATAATCTTAGAAAAATTGTCACTTCTATCTTTAGCCTTACAGATGTCTTCTAAAAGGGTGGCTAAGTCAGAATAAGATTTGCAAATTCTTTTAAAAGGCTATACTTAAACTCAAAACTATTTATTGTGAAATTGGAGATTGTATTTTCCTTCGAGTATTTCTGAAGGTATAAAATGAAAACTAAATCCACAACAAATACGCATTATATAAATAATATAACCTATACTGTAGATACAAAATATTTCTCAATATCTGCCTGGTTTAGTCCTCCTTGAGTTGTATTAAATTAATCCGCTCCTGGGTTTTATAACTGTTTTTAGGCAAAGACTTTTTTTTTTTCCCCTAATGTTTGGATTTTTTTGTGAAACACAAAGATGAGCTTAGGGAGCAGAATTTTGCTTTGGAGAACGTGTTCTGCTGTGTCATTCCTGATTTCAAACTGCCTTCCTGAAATACCAATTTTGGTAAAATGTGGAATCCTTTAATAAAAATCATGTCATCTTATATTTTGAGGAAAGAAGATTAATTTCAGAATTTTATTCTTTTAATGCTCAAATATCTTAAAAGGCGTTGGAGGAAATATGAGAAGATAACATAATTAGAAGAAATCTATAGCAACAGCCTGTGCATTTCATGAAGCTTAAGGATAGGATGTCTCTTAGCAAAGCTTGGAGAAAAGTTTTGCTGTAGCAACACAGTGGTGTTACGCAACACCGGTAGTCTACCTGTACTTCTTATTTATGAAAGTTGTTAAGGAGTTGTCAAGATGATGGAAAGTAATTCTGTCTGTGTATATTTAGATACGGATTTCTGATGGTGTTGTGTTCCAAAGGGGCAAGACCTTGGGGTTAGAGCTTCGGGTATTTGATGCTCTACAGGTATATTCCATTTTGGGGATTAAACAAACATGTTGGAGTTTATTTAGAGCTTTAAAACTCAAACAGCTGGCATTCATCACCCAACGGGGTATTAATATTAAGGAGCAAGGAATCCTTTTAATTTTGGTTTCTAGAGAACGAATAGGAAAGCCAGAAAGATAAAAGTTGAGGTTATGTTGAAGAGTTGAAGTTATATAAAGACAGACCTTACTTCCTCGGGACACACCTGTATGTACATTTAAAGCAGAAGAACTTTACTGGGACCTGTTTAAGGAGCCCTTTGATGGCATCTGCAGACAGCACCTCCTTACCAACACTTGATTTTCCCTTCCTTTACAAGTCAGAGACAATACCTCTGAAAAGTCTTCTGCAAACTTCTGGTTGTTTTTCAAAGTTTATGATTTATTTTTCACTCAATACCATGGATGTGATTTATTGCCTGTTTCACAGGGGGAATGAGACTTAAATTGCTAAAGGCAGATGTGGGAAAGCTGGAAGCAAGCATATGACGATTGATTTCAGAGATATAGGAAAGCTTTATGGGGGCTATATCTGATAGGGCTACCTCTGCTTGGCCAAGAAAAACCTCTTTTTTTTTTTTTCAGTATGAGCTCAGATGGATGGACTTTGAATTGTTCAATTAGTAGTGAAAATGACACTGAGTTTTAAGCTGACGGTTGTGAGATTGATCTAAATTTCATGGAAGCCAGAGCGTATGCCACTTGTTTTCATAGATTTCATGTGGTTTTCAAGGCTATCAGCCAGGACATTGATTTGGGACTCCTGGCACAGTGGGAGGGAGAGGGTGAAGAGACAGGATAAATAGGAGACATCTGCCCAGCCTCTCAGAGGAAGAGCAAGGTCTGCTTCTGCCTACTTCTGAGATCAGATCACCTGTACAGCTGTTCCCGGTGAATGCTCATACAGGTGTGACCTGATGATTGGAAACTTTAAAAGAGTTTCAGTTCAGCATTTCTGACCTTGTAGCGCTCTTCATAATACAATGTAAGAGGGAGAGGCGTGCTGGCATGAGATTGTAGGGTCTGGTGCCAAATTAGAGCATCCTTTGCATCCTGTTGCACAAAGGAGAGCTCCTACAGGCGTCAGGATTCAGTGTAAAATCGCTCTGATTCACCTCGATGCAGGTGTGTGGTGAAAGGTCTGCTTATGTCAGCATGCACATGCACGGGGGTTTTGGTTGGTGGCTGTCAAGACTGGCACGTACCACAGAAGGCACAAACTTTGGGTCATCATCTTGGTATTGGAACTTTGAGAAGCCTCTGGTACTCATGAATAGCTCTGTAGCGAAAACTTGCTTCTCAGGTACGAGAATGACGCTTCTAGTCATGTGCACTATGCATTATGTCTCTGCATTTTTCCACCCTAAGATAGTTTCTTCCTGCTAGGTACATCTGTAGTGAAGCCAGAGCGACCGTCTCTGCATAAGGCGGAATTTTCCATGCTGAAAGAGCAGAATTATTAGCTGTTAAACACATCGGCGATGACCTTATTAAATCAGTGTAGCAGGAAANATTTTGTACAATTTGTCTGAAAGACACTTCCAGTCAAACGTTTATGTAGTTGTTTAGTAATGCCGATTGTTCAAAGAGAAAATCGTTCTTCTGTGCTGACTGAGGTGGAAGGCAGTTAGCTGTAATGACAAAAGTCTTTATAAGAAGAGATTATGCTTTTGTTACAAAACTGTGCTTGAAGGGTGGCCTTGATCCGAAGTGGAATACTCTGACAATGGCGTGGAAGAGCGGGGTTGGGGATAAGCTTATCTTGGAAGGACTTACATAGAAATTTTTTCTCAGGTCATGAATATTAAGTTATATTTTCTAACATCAGACAGAACAAACTGAGGCTAGGATTATAGCTTTGCTAAGTTCTTTTGCCTCATGAATCGGCACCGTTAATATCTTTTGCCTTGTGAATTGGCACCATTACCAACGCTTTCTGTAGGTCAGATGATTTCCTCCTGTAT
Source organism: Baryphthengus martii (assembly GCA_013396935.1). Lineage (NCBI taxonomy): Eukaryota > Metazoa > Chordata > Aves > Coraciiformes > Momotidae > Baryphthengus > Baryphthengus martii. Next base: position 7,705 of record VWZK01002451.1, on the reverse strand, counting down.
ACCTGCACAACATCATTTTATGTACCCTCTGGCCTTGCTTATAGTCCAGTGGGGTTGGCCCTGGTATTGGAATGTAATGATCAAACAGTGCCTGATGTGTGAGCTACAGTTGAGTGAAGCCTGGTGCGTTTCACCAGTGTGAGCTCTGCAATGCTAATAGAAATTAAAAAAAAAAAAAAAAAAAAATAACTGGATGAATGAATTCAGGATTGCCAGTGATGGTGGTGGCAGATGCGGTGTCTTGTGGTAGCCGTGTCTACATTTCATCTATAAACATTTGAGCCTGTCGTGCTGGCTGGTGCAGAAGCTCCCTGTCTGATGGGCCGTCTCCCAACAAAAGCAAGAAGAGACTTGACGTACGTAGGTACTGTGGATAGTCAGACAGCTTGGGTTTGTCTCCTACTGTAACACAACTGGGCAGGTGTAGCCTGTGAATACTGAAGTGTAAATGTTTTACAGCAGAACACTGTAAAAATGGCTCTTCAGCCTTCTTTTGCAGTATAGAAATAGGTGTATTTCTCTGTATATCTGCAATAAATATGGAAAATGAAGGAATGAACGTAGAAATCAAATATGTCCTTAATAAGCAATTGGTTTTGCACGGTTGTGAGCAAAAAAAAAGTTTGGAAACATAAATTGCAGTTAAATTCTAATAAATTTTAAATGTAACAGAAGATATTTGCTTAGCAGGAGACTGTAGTGTTTGTCTCAGTGTTTCAGACAAATGCTGATTATATAATACCCGCTGCCTCTGAAAGACACTTAATAGATCCTTAGAGCTAGAGAAAGCCTCTGTTTTGGCTTCGTGTTCAGAAAAATGAACAAAGAATGGAAACAGGTTTGTCACAGTTGCTATTTTCTTTTCTGCCACGTAGAGAATTGTTCTGAACTTGAATGTGATGGAGAAAACAACCCGACCAAGCCGGCCAAACCTCCTTCATTCTTTTGCAAATGAGTTGCAAATCTGGGGCTCAGCGGAACAACTATTCCGATATTTAGAGCTGCAGGAACGTGAGCAGTGTGGTGTTCTGGCACTGCTTTCTTACTGACACGTTACACCCCTGTCTGGTAATTGCTGGTACTTTGGACTTGGGTGTGGAATCCCAGCTGATAAATGAGGTTCTTCACTCGAGCACAGAAGTTGAAGGGAGAAGTGTCTCGTCACCGCTACATCTTTTGGCTTGAATGTGTCCTCGGGGAAACTTCAATATCGCATAGAAGGAATAACAAGCTAATACTGTTAATAACTACAATTAGTCAAGGTGTTGTTGTTGCAAGTCACCTGAAACGTGAGACCTTCAGCAACACTGGAGGCATCCCAAACATAAAACGCACTGGATCAATATTTGTTCAGAGAAAGCAGATGCATCTATAGTCAGCAGCAGTATTTCCTGACTGGTCTGTGCTACGTGTTAGTCCTCCTTTCTCAGCTGAAATTTCAGGCTCAATCTAGTTCCATTGTCCAGTGAAACTTGCCTTCTCCCAGTGTTTTTATTGTACAGAGATGCCGAATAGTCTATGATTTAGTTGTCTTTTCCATGTTTAATTTCTGTAGGTTACATCTGGAGGTAATTGATTGACTGATGTTAGTCGGTTCTTCCTAATGAGGCTACTGGGCATTGCAGTGCCAAAGCACTTTACAAATAAATTAGAAGCAAGAAGAGAGGAACAGCTCAGTAGTTTTTGTCTTCAAAGTTGCAGATAGTAAAATTTGAAGTGAAAAGGTCTAAAATAATCCTAGAGAAGGCGAAAACCTGGAAAACACACAAAATGCTTTGAGACTTTTGGATTTATAGATCTATTTTAAAATGAAAGGTGAGCCTGACTTATTTTTTCCTGTGAGCAATAACCAAAATTTCTTTACTGACAAATCAAATCCTTTAAGTCATGGTAGACAGGTTATGATTGCCTTATGAATGAACTGGTGCTTTTCAGTTTTGTTATCTCCTCTTCATAGCTATTAGAAATAGGCCCATAGAAAAAAAAGTAAATTTCTATGATAGCTCAAGTATTCTCAAGGTATAGCTATTGCTCTGCTTACACTTTATGAAAATATATCCTGGTATTTTCTCTACCTGCAAGTTTCTTTGTCCTCAGTTATTTTACTTTCTTTTTTTTTCTTCTCCTGTTGGATGGGTAGTGTGTGCCAGTTTTTTCCCAGATAATTTCAGAGTTTGGTTTTGGATAAATGTTCTGTTTCTGGGTGGGAAATAGAACAAAACAGGATGCAGTAAGACAGCAAATATATTAGGATTTTTTCATACTAGAAAAGAGGTAAGTAAGGCCAGAATTATTTGCCCTTCTCTTTTCCTTTCTCTCTTGTCAAAAACACAGGAATGGGTTTTCACTGTGTAGTAGAAAAAAGGCGAGTGAAATGTTTCATTTGTGTTTTTACCTCCTCTTGTGATTTATGACTTCATGTAGTGTTTTTCTTACCAAAGGTGGTACTTGGGAAACAACACATGTATGTTGTTTAACAATTTGTGTTAGTGTTAAATGCATAGTATTTATTACATAATTATATTCCATATATTATATTTATTATATAATGATATTCCATATAATTATGTATATTTTAATATATTACTGTTTAGCTATATGTGTAATTTGTTACATATAGACAGCAGTAAAATTATTGTATAGATGCTGTTCAGAAAGTAACAGTATAGCGTATGCTGAAATAATTTAGAATCTTTGTATATAATGTAGTGGATAAGATTACTCAAAACTAATGATTAAGAATATTGAAAAAAATGAAAATTTGATTTTCTCACATTGCTTACCAAATATTTCAGCAGTTTATGGTTGCCAACGAACTCCATTAAGCAAATGTAAGCTTTTTGAACTAAAGCGATGTACGATTAAAGACTGGAGTAACTGGTAAACACACGGTGAATTATTAGCATTCTTATAATGCTTAAATGTCATTCTCAGATAAATCGTGATTGAGGAGTACAAAATAACACAAAATAACTTTTCTTTGCTTCTTCATTCCACATATTACGATCTGCAGAGTATCAGAAAGACCTTAGATCCCCAAGCATAAATAAGGGAAAACCTTGGTACAGACAGTTGAGTCTTGAGCTTCTTGTCCTTGTTTCGTTGATGCGTTTCTCCTACTGCACTACAACTGCTATGTTGCTGTACATCAGGATCTTGTCTTGTCTTGTACAGAAACCAGAGCTACTAGTTATGACGAAAAGAGAGATCCTTTTCTGGGTCTCTATTACCAGTGGAAGCCAAAATGAACGTTGTGTTTAGTGACTGGCATGCAATGATGGCTTGTTTTTGTGAAGAGGAAATATAAATTTATTTCTTTTTTTTGAGAACACCTGCAGTGGAAGTGCAGGTAGCACACTGGACAAGCACTAGTTTCTTAATCCTTGGAAATCACATGAACTGGAAGGAATTTCAATTAGATTTTTGATTTAAGAAGGCTATATATGTCTTTGGCAATGTATTATATTGCAAGTATTCAAAATTGTTGTTCCTCTGGTGTCTGTGGCTACTACAAATCCCCAGGAGGTTTCCGTAGATATTTATAATGCCCTAAGCTGAAAGTATTTAAAATCAAAACAATTTTCATGCCTAAAAAGAACTGAATTAATTATGGCTTACGGCAACTTGTGCCTCTGTATGTGGTGAGGTAGACGGTGGAAGAATATTCTTCAGGGCTACGTTGCGGGATGCGATATTTCCATCTTGCAGTGTTTAGCATTGATTATATTCTTTTGCAAAGTTCATTTAGTCATGGGTGTTTTCGTGCTGCCAAATGCTGGCTGTATGGCATCTTTAGGAGAACAGAAAAGAGGAAGTAGTACCAAATTTAACAAATTGTTACTTCGGGGAGCGGGGGGAGATGGGGGCCGTGTGTGCATGTGGATATTTCAGCTTCTGTTTCCATTACTTCTCGTCTTAATTGTGACTCTCTAAACACCAGTGTCTAAATTTTTTTTTTCTACAGCCTCTTTATTTTATTTTATTTTTATTGTCGAGTTCTGAAATAGGAAGAGTGAAGCCTTGCAATTCTTCCTGAACTTCTCTAAATGTTAAGACAATGCTACATGTAAAAAGTGCCAGGAAATGCAAGCATGAAAAATGCCTGTGCTACTGAATGCTGGGCTTGATCCAAGCGTTACTTCTTGCCCTTACAGAAGGATCTTGTGAAAGTCTGTAACCTTCACCATAGCAAAATGGGATCTGGATGTCAAATACAAAGGGCCAGAGTGCGTGACCGCAAGTAAGCAGTTGAAGCTTCTGTCTATCCTTCCTGTAGTCTGCAAACAGCAGACCGCTCCGAGATATCTCCGTTAAAAGAGCACGTTGCTCAGGGGCTCTGATATTTAAGCTTCCATGAAGTTATTGTTGCTATTTATTCAAGCTTGAGGGTTTTAACTAAGTACTTGTACCAGTAGTCCTTTAGGCCAGATAGTGATTAGTGAAAAAGAAGGAAAATATGGAAAGAAAGGGCGACCAAATAACTGGATGCAACAACTGGGTATTAAACTAACTTGGATGTATTTCTTTCTGAGCATCACACTGCTGGTTTGTTCCTTAAGTTGCTGATGTATGCTCTCACTGAGTAAACATCTTAAAATTCTGTTAAATAAAAAGAACCTGTGTACCCATTACCATTGTAGGCATTTATAAACATAACTCCAGCTTAATGGTAGCTGCTGCCCTTTGCCTTCAGGAGCAGGATGAGAGAGAGGCTATGCAGCTGATAACTCATTTTAAGTACTGCTGGCTTTTCTTTTCACTTCATCTCATAAACGCTGAATTAGAACTGGATATACTTAAAATGAAGGCAGCAAGGACACTTGTGAGTATGGAACATCTTTGTTCTGAGAAAAGACTAGGGTGGGCTTTTTCTTGCTGGAATGAGTTGTATGAAGGGAGGGTTAAGTTGGGAAACTGTGATAGGAGGACAGGTGAACAGGAATATTTTTTTTTTCCATGGTCGAAAACCAAAATTGTCTCAATAAGATTATGAAGTAAACTTTTCAAAGATATGAGAGGAGAGGAAGTGTGTGTTTCAGGCTGCAAGTAATTCTGTGGAACTCCTTGTCAGGCACTATGGGGATGGAGAAAATCATAAATTAATCCGAAAAGAATCTCGACAAAGTCAAGAAGTATACATCTGTCTCTCTCTAATCAAACTTGATAGCTGTGATAGTCTCTGGTAAAGAAGTCTCAAAGCTTTTCAGAAGCTGAGGCTGGTAGGTTGGGCAAATGGCAAGCTACAGTAACGTTTTTTATTATTCTTGTACTTTTCCCGTAAGCATGTGAGGTTGGCCTCTAGATGTAATGCCTTTGGTCTGTCTTAAAGTATGAGTTCTTCTGTGCTTAGAAAATGTTATATAGTCTCACACTCATGGCTGGTGTGAGCTGTCATGAAGGACTTTGAAGGGTGTAAGAGATCCTGGCAAGGACTGGTTGGATGTCGAGGACATTTAACTATAATGGGGTTGGTTTGCCTCTTGCAGCTCTCAGAGGAGTTTTTTGTGTAATAGTAACAGACATAAAGGTAGAAGAGACTGCTCACTTTTCTCTCTGTTTCCAATATTGCACATTCAAAGCATGAAATAGATTTACAAATCAGTTCTCTTACCTCTCTAAAACACAATGTTGACTTAAAAATCATAACACTTGAAGGAAAAATAAATGTTGCCTTTCTTTTATTTGTCTTTCTCATGTTTTAACCCACAACGTTTGTATAATCTCTCTTGAAACTCTATCTTTTCTCTTGAGGCATTTCAACTCTGAAAAAATGAAATTCTTATGAACCTAGAAACTAGGATATTAAAAACCCCACTAAATTTCAAGACTACTTCTATGTTTCCCTGAAGGTCTGCCCGTTCTCTCTCAATATATACAAAGTGAGTTTAATAACATACCTTTTGCAAAATAACCCAGAAAACCATTAGCAGAGTGGAAGTCTGGACTCTTTAGACTTTGAAGTGAACCAAACATGCCCATGACCTTCAGCCATAAAGGTTTGTCCTTTACTCTTTTATTTGTTGGTTCTTCCCTTCTTCTGCCACCTTGTTTGAGCTGCTGCTCGAGCACTACCTGATCACACTGGGGCTGCCAGAGCTGACAGAAATCTGACAATCTCATAATACTTGCCAATAGCCACTCCTTTAATTTATGCTGAAAATAGAAGATGTCCAGCTTGAAGAAGCTGAATTCTTCTGCAGCATAAGAACCAAGGAGCTATTTCTAAGGTTGTCTGCTACCACTGGAAACACATTTCCCCATAGCAGCTGGCTTCCACATAGGTGGGGGTAGGAAAAAAGTGGCAAACTTTTAGAGAATTATAAAATTCGAAAGCAAGACAGAGACTGAAGAAAGGATGGGGGTGTCAGAAGTGGCGTAAGGCTGCAGAGATGGCCAAGAGAACGATCCCATCAGGATTTCTGAAGCACGATTGATATTGTCACACATTTTGGATGTCGGAAGTATTTGCTTTCTGATTCAGAACTTTTAAGTTAGTGAATTTGCATAGTGGTACCTGAGGGTTGTGGTGGTAGTTTTACTTTAAAGTCATTTTATCATCCGGACGTTAAAAAGTTTGAAACCTAGGAATGTGAACTTGTAATTTTTTTTTTGTTTGTGCTTCAACATGACAGTATGGTGCTAGTTTCAGAGGAGCGTTACAGAGGCAATCAAAACTTAACAAGAGTCTGCCTCATTTCAGTAACAGTTGGAAGAGAAATAGAAGAAATGGTGTTTTAATTATTAGCAATGAGACTGGTTATTAAGAATGGCTTGATGGAGAAATTTAACATAAGAACTCACAGCTTAGTGACTCTACATGATAGATCCTGACCTAATTTTTGACAACTGAGAACCATAAACATCAGCCTTGATATATCAGCCCCAGCATCTGGTAAGATGTCTTATAACTTAAAAATTAATGCACAAAAGGATGAAAAACTACTGTACATCTGCATGCATTCGTATTCCGTCTAAATGCGAATGTTACATTTGCCCATAAATATATTTTAGAACTTAAAAAGAAAACAGAAGATCTTTCATAGTTGATGTGGTGGTGGTGGAGTCCCAATATTTCCTTGTTTGTGATGTTATATGCTGCTTGTTTAAAAAATCCCTGTACATATATTAGTTGTTCATGATTGTCTCCACCAGTCAAAATATCATTCTTTATTCAGATGAATAAGCAAAGCTTGAGATTTATTAATACCATCTTCTTAATGTTGCTCTGAAAAGGGCATCATGTCCCTAGTTGAAAACGTGATAACTTCAGGGAATTTGTGACCATCATTGCTTTGTCATTCTAAGGACATTGATTTTTTTTATTTATATAAATTTACAGCACAAGGTTTGTGGCTCATTGATTTGAGTACTGAATGCTTATATGGAAATAACTAAATGCCAAACTGTAGATGAATTTAAGCTACTGGGCATACTTCAGTAAGCACCGGGCATCTCAAGACTGTTTGAACAGTTTGAATGTCATGAATCTTTCTCTGAGCACCCTTTGTGAAAATCCAAAATTCTGAGCAGAAAGTCTTGTGTTTACTGACCCAGCTTCAGAATTCTTAAATATGGGCATCTGGAGTCACAGGTAGCTGTATTATTTCTGTGGCAGTGACAAATACTAAATGAGAAATTGTGGCTGCAGTCTATTATTTTGAAAATACCTGTACTTCTGAACGTCCACTTTCTCTTTCCCTCCCTC
>VWZK01002449.1:23213-42360 GCA_013396935.1 Baryphthengus martii | reverse complement strand
AACTACCTGAAAGCAGGTTGTAGACAGGTGGGGCTCTTCTCCCAGGCAACTAGCGACAGGACAAGAGGGCACGGCCTGAAGGTGTGCCAGGGGAGGTTTAAGTTGGATATTAGGAAGCACTTCCTCACGGAAAGGGTCATTAGGTGCTGGAATGGACTGCCCAGGGAGGTGGTGGAGTCGCCATCCCTGGAGGTGTTTAAGGAAAGATTGGATGTGGCACTTAGTGACGTGGTCTAGCTAGGTGTTGTCGTGTTGGGTCATAGGCTGGACTTGATGATCTCAGAGGTCTCAAAGATTCTGATTCTATGATTCTATAACGTTGCAATGAAAAGTCACATCATCTTGGGAAACAAACTATAATGACAGTTAAGACTGATCTGTAGTTAACTTTTATCTTTAAATTGTTTAAATGCTTGATTGATAAGAAAATATTATTTCATGCACATCATAAAACCACTTGCAAATTGTAGTCTTCTGTAGTTGCAATACAATTTGCCATCACACAGCACATACAAGACAATCAGGTGATCAGGCCTAGTCAGCATGGATTTATAAAGGCAGGTCCTGCCTAGCTAACCTGATGTCCTTCTATAATAAGGTGACCAGCCTAGTGGATGACAGAAGAGCTGTGGACATTGTGTATCTGGACTTTAGTAATTCCTTTGACACTGTCTCGCACAGCATTCTCCTTCAGAAACTTATGGCACAAGGCTTGGATAAATACACTCTGCACTGGGTAAAAAACTGGATGGATGGCTGGGCTGAAAGAGTGGTAATGAATGGAGCTAAAATCTGGCTGGCGTCCAGTCACAAATGGTGTTCCCCAGGGCTCAGTACTGGGGCCTATTCTCTTTAATATCTTTATGAGAGGATTGAACGCCCCCTCAGTAAGTTCACAGATGACACCAAGCTAAGTGGGTGTGTTGATCTGCTAGAGGGTAGGGCAGCTTTATAGCAGGATCTAGAGAGGTTAGATCGATGGGCCAAGGTTAATTGTATGAGGTTCAACAAAGCCAAGTGCCATGTTCTGCACTTGGTTCACAACCACACCATGGTAAGCTACAGACTTGGGGATGTGTGGCTGGAAAGTTTCAAGTTGGAAAAAGACCTGGGGGTTTTGGTGTATAGTAGACTAAATATGAGTCAGCAGCGTACGCAGGTGGCCAAGAAGGCCAATGGCATCCTGGCTTCTATTAGAAACGCTGTGGCCAGCAGGAATAAGGATGTGATCATCCCCCTGTGCTAGCACCGGTGAGGCCATGCCTTGAATATTGTGCTCAATTCTGGGCCCCTCACTATAAGAAGGACACAGAAGTCCTGGAGCGTGTCCAGAGAAGGGCAACGAGGCTCATGAAGGCACAAGCCCTACGAGGAGCAGCTGAGGGAGCTGGGGTTGTTTAGTCTGGAGAAGAGGAGGCTGAGGGTAGACCTTATTGCTCTCTACAACTATCTGAAAGGAAGTTGGAGCAAGGAGGGGGACAGCCTCTTCGCCCAGGTGGCATGTGACCGGCCCAGAGGTAGTGGATGCAAGCTGTGCCACAGAAGGTTTAGGCTGTATATTAGGAAACATTCCTTCACTGAAATAGTTATCAAACATTGGAATAGTCTACCCAGGGCAGAGGTGCAGTCTCCATTCCTGGAGGTATTCAAGCAGCATGTGGACCTGGTACTTAGCAATATGGTTTAGTGGTGAGCTTGCAGTGTTTGGTCGAAGGTTGGACTTTATGATCTTGAAGGTCTCTTCCAATCAAAGACATTCTGTGATTCTGTGAGCAGGACTGAGAAGCACAAAATATTATAACATTTTCCAGAGTTACAGACCAAAAAGTTAAAGTCATATTTTGATTCAAGTTAAATTATTTGGTTTTGCTCTGATGGATTAAAACAAAGCTGTATCACTGGAAGACACCATGTAAGTGTAAATTTATGAATAAATTGAGATGTCCTGCAAAATGAAATGACGGGAGAATCCTACTGAACCATACACAGTCTGCACCTGTAACATACATTTTCTGGTTAAGCAATTAGGGTAAAATACATACTACGGGTTAAATCTGGGTTCAGTAAAACTAAAAGCTGTGGCTCAGATTCAACACATCATTTGGATCATAAAGTCAAAAGAAATGTATCATGTTATGGACCAAATGTTCTTCGGTACTTTGTTTCAGATATTAAATGTGATAGTTGGAACACTACCTTTAGGAGCTATTTCAAAAGACGAGGGCAAAACCAAAGCTTGTCAAGAATAAAGAAATAGCATGAAACACTCTTTTCCTTATTTAACCTCAAATGCCTGATTTTGTATTGTCCTGATTTTACTAATACTTCTTAACAGATCTCATTTAAGTTCAATTCTCTTGGCACATATTAGAGCCCCTGGCACTGTATAGGCTATTGGGAATACTTTTTCCACTTCTAAAGCTCTTTCATGGTGCAGGCTGCTCCTGTGCTGATGGTTGCAAATGTCATTAAATGAACACTTAATACTTTTTTTTTTAAATCTTAAAATATAGTCACTCTTATTAGAATTTCCATGTTTAGGAAACCACATCTCATAGTACAAAAGGAAAGAAAAATAAAGATCAATGAAGTGATGATATGTTGCATGCATATGGAGTTCACTTGAATATTCTTTTTCTTACCAAAGTATTTCATTTATTGAGAGGAATAGTACCTTTTTTTCTTGAGACTTACCTCCCAAGCAGCACATCTCCTCTCCTTCTCCCATAAGAACTGACTAACAATTGTTTTGTAGCAAGAGTTGCCTTGCTGACTTTCTCTGTCTAAATTACTTATTACCACGCATGTGGCAAAAATCCTACTTCTTAACACAAACAGGAAGTGGATTCCTGTCATCGTGCTATTTGTTTTCCCTAGGTAGTATAATCTAAATTAATAGAGTAGCAGAAAGTAAATCAAAATAACTCCATGTATATATTACAGTGGGTAGTGTCTCAGTCTTTAAGTCATGCATGCGCACTGTTACTGGCAGAACCAAAACCATAATAAACTACTGTGGGTAAGAAAATATTTCATCTAATGAATAAATTATTTCCACCGTGAACATTAGTCTTTGTGCAAACATTTTCATCAATGGCCTAGAAATCTGTATGGCCTGTCTTGGCTTACCACACTGTCTTTCTGATGGTAAATACTGATTTTAAATAAATATATCTCCATATATTTCCAAGATAAAAATGTTTAATATTTGAAGCTGCTAAAAAGTAAATAACACTACAAGCCAAATATGTCAAATAGAAATTAAATTTTAACCTACTATATAATATGGTTATGGTAGCTAATGCTTTTGAAACAGGCTGGTTCTTTTTATCTAGATGCTTAAAATTCAGTTTTCAGGTGCAAAATTCAGTCTCCTATTTAAAGAACGTATAGGTATATGTTTACAAAGGGATAAATGTTTTCATGCATTTAACACATCACAGTGGAATAATTTTCCTTGAATAATGCATACAAAATTCAAGACAATAGCAGAGAAATTACAGGATATAAGGTAAAGTAATGACCTATCAAACCCTCAGATCACCAATTGTAAAGTTGATTTTCAGGGAAAGATTTCCAGATTAACATGTGCATTTCTTCGCATAAACTCTTCCCGAAGTTTCTGAGTATATGTATTCTTTCATCTCCACTTCGCAATGAAGGAAAAAAAAAAAGAGAGTAAAAAGCAGAGAAGTGATGCATGTCCTACCTTTTCTTTGTTTTAACACTCTACGTGTTGGAGCACCAAATCCCTTGGATACAAACTTCATCAGCTGTGCACAAAAGCTATTTGTATCTGCTTAAAGTTTTCCCCCAGAGGCACATTTACTTCACACAGTTGACTGTTGTGTAAGGACCTCTGTGCTGTCTTTAAGCAAGCTGGTACATCCACCCAACAGCGAACAGCTCAGAGCTTGCCAAGGTGCTATGTCATCAGTATGTTATCTAGTGCAGACATGCCCTGTGTTTGCTGTGTTATTCTTTTCTGGTTCATGCCTCTCTGTGCAAACACCTTCACTCACCTACGCTGACTTTCAGAACAAAAGATATCAAACCAATGGTAAACTTGAATCAAAACCTGAAGTTCACCTACCCTTACACTTTGGAAAGTCTCAGTTCAGATCTGCTATCTGTGTCTGACTCAGCTGTCTCTCTGTGACCAAAGCAAAACCTTGGACTGGACACATGCAGATGCCATAAACATTTGGATCTGAATCTAGATCTTAATAATTTTTATGACTGGTGACACCATTCACATGGTTCATAGGTCTAGTATAATTTGAAGTCTTGTGAGGGATATTGAATTGGCTAAATCAGATTAAGTGACTGACTAAATCAGATTAAGTGACTGACTCAGCTATTAAATACTTTGTACACTAAGGTAAAACTGATCCTCAGTCATCATCTTTTTCATCAGGGAGAGAATCAGGTGAGGAGCTGAGCTGGAAGTTGTCCAATTGCTCACACACAGGCACCCAGTGCCATTTAGGATGCCTGCAGCTACTTTTCCAGAAGGTCTCTCGTCTCCCACAGGTTTTATTTCAAGTCTGTCTTTTCTGTGCAGATGTCTCAGATACCCTGAGAAATACCAAATGACACTTGATGCCTGTATATGGTCATTCCAGACAACAGAATCAAGGCCTAAATATCTACAATAAGCATTTGTCACACCTGTAGACATCAACAAGGATAAAACTGTATTCAAGATCAAGTTACCTAAATTTAGGTGTCCACATGCAGGTAGCTCAAATTACCATAAGCGACTGTGTGTAGCCAACACAGCCAAGCCTTCACTGCTTTTGTGTCTGTTATTTGCATGGGAAGCTTGCCCTAGACTCTTCAGTTTTCTGAATGTCACAATCAATGGTCACAATTTTTAGCTTAAACTTGCAAGAGATACAAGGATAATAATTTCTCTAAAATTTTAATCAGGTTTTTCTTCCTCTTGTGAAAAAATATGCGTGGTCCCACTCCTTTGTTGAGATTAAATACAATTTGAGCATTCAGGCAGCATTTCCTTTTTCAGAAGGAATGTGTGAATATGTGCGTAGGTGTTTCAGAAGGAGGGGGCATCAAAAGAGAATCGAAATACACCTTCATTAAGACAAAACACCAATGAAATATATTGTTCTCTTTCATGACAATCTTAGAAATGATTAAAAAAGCATCCTGTGCTAAAATAAATAGACCAGAAGTCTTTTTCCTAGCCCTGTGCAAGTAACTAAAATAGATAACATGGTTCAGATTCTGCAGAATTTCTCAGGAACTAACATCAGTTGTTTAGTTTTATTTTGGGTTTTTTTTGGTTTTTTTTTCTTTTCACGTTTGTTACCTCTGATGGTTGAATTTTGGTTAGCTAACCTAAGTATAAACCCACTAAATACAATTATCATGCAACTAAAGGCATGTACAAGCTGAATTTGCTCTGCATTTTGATGAACATATATTTGTGAACTCAATAAATAAAAAGAAGTAATGAAATACATTTTTTAAAAAGTTGCAAGTATGTCCTCTTTAAAACTAAGCAACAAAGAAGGCATCACTCAGTTGTGGGTTATATGTATTTTTTAACTGATTTTACTGCCCTCCTTGTTTTTTTATGCTTTCCTCTGTAGAAACTACCCCTCACTGAAGGTGAGGAGAGAGGCCAAAGATCTCAGGTAAGGTTCTTACAGGGAAGATGATGGATTTCAGACAATGACAAGGTTGTGCCCCCAGAAATGAGGGAAGCTAGCTTGTGACTGCATCTGTGCCTTGGTCTCCAGTTCCAGGTTTTGATCTCCTTTATGCTCTCCAGTGGAAATATGGATCAGCTCAAGGTGAGTTCAGTGGGTTAAATTTGCACTGAGGTCAGAATATGTCCCCATTTTTGAAACATTTTTGTCTCAAAGGAGCTTCTCATGGTTATTCTCAATATTTTTCCTTACACGTATCTTCTAGCATTTTCAATTACATCAAATCCTCTTGCCTGTAAAACTGGAAGAGAACATAAGCAATCCACTCTATGCACTATTTAAAATTTAGTTACCCAGATGATTTACTTTTCCAGCTTAAAGATCAGCATACAACAGTCAGAAGAGTAGCTTTTTTAAGTTTTAGTCTGGTTCACTTCTCAGTGGAGTTCAAGGTAAGGACCTCCTGTGGCCTTATTAATTGAAAGTAGGCTATTTGGATTCCATTTGCCTTGTGTCAAGAGCTACATCTCCTGGGATAAGTGCAGGACTCTGACAGTACAATATTCCTAGTGAAAAAGCTCCAGATGGTAAATATGGTGCCCTTCCTCACTGATTCTTCCAATCTTTGATTGTTATTCTTTCTGAGTCACAATGGAAATCCTTTTTTCTGTACTCTGCATTTTATTTTGAGGCAGGTGACTGAATCTGGAAAAGGAGTGGTACTGTGGGGTTACATGCTGAAGTGGTATAAGGTTATAATGAAGTAGTGTGGTACAAAGAAGGACAGGAATCAGAAGTACTCTTCACCATAAATTCTGGGTTGGGCTACGAACAACCAACAGCTTTGAATGAGTACTGCTGAAAATGAATCATATCTGAGAATTATCAGAAAACACACATTGCACTGGTGGTTTGTGCATTAAAAAAGTTTCCAAATCTCTCCCTCTGTTCTATTGAATGACAATATAAAAAGACACTGGAATTCACATTCCTAAGCAATGTGTTAATTGATGCAATTCTTCCTTTACTAAGGATCTGGCTTGAAGGTTGTTACTACCTCCAGTTGCTTCTTTTTTCATGCATCTCCAGAAGCTGTTGCTCATCAGATGTTTGCCCTAGTGAAAGTAAGCAGAGATTATTCAGAAAAGAGACACAGGGAATCTCGGTAACTGCTACAGGGGGGGAAAAAGAAAAGGACTCATATGTGTGTCTGCGTTGTGAAGAAGGGGACAACAGAGTGAGCTGCTCAATTCTTAGCTTTGTTTTAACCTTAAAACACCCTCCTACTTATTAATGGTTAGCCTATTTTGAAGGAATATACTAATCATATTGATAATAGTCATGTTACTATTAGCAATCTTGTAGGAAACATTGAGACAGAATGATATTGTGAACAGTTTGAACTGTGACTATCATCTTCTACCTCTGCGCTCTACCCAGATTGCTAACATAAGACAGTGTTTACTGTCAGAACCTGCTTTTGATCAAAGGTAATTCATGGAAAACACAAGGGAATTTTCATTTTTTCTCTCTCCATTCTTTGGAAGTCAAAGAATAAGTGGCACTAGTTTCAACTTACACGAGGAGTTTTTTCTCATAGCTCTCAAACTTCTCTTGTGAACGAGGTTGTTGTTCATTGAATGCTATGTGAAAGGCTTGATCCTCAAATGCTCTGAGCGCTCCTGCAAGGAAGAGACTGTAGCTGGGACTGTTGGTACTCAGTACTTGGTCGAATGGCTCTCAGAGAGATTCTCAAATAATAAACTGAGCTTACTGAATTCAACAGGGACTTTTACAGTGGTTTCAGGTGGGCTAAGGGTTTTATCTAGCATGTCTCTGGAGTCCCAGCTATGTCAGTACTTAACTCATAAGTCAGTTTACTCATAAGGGTAACTACACAAGCCATCTGGTACAAGTTTATGTTTTATGCTTCAGAGTATTTAAGGCCACAGGAACTCAATAAATCTTCTATATTAATCTATGACATGTCACAAGTTGTTAACTTTCACCCATACACTCCTATTTGGGGCCATGTGACTTGAACTAAACCAAGCATTTCAGTCCTCAGGTACCTAAAGCGGTAAATGTCACAGACTGGCACTAGCCAGGCATCAAACAACAAAGTGGTTGATGAGAAATAGTTGAGGAGTGTACGAGGTCATTTTTGTACTGTACTTCAAAAGGACCAAAGCCACAACATTGCTGTCACCTGGATGTGGACAAAAAATATATCCTTATTCCCAAATTTTCTCATTCTTGAAGGAAAAAACTCTTGAAGAACACTGAATGACAGTAATTGGTTTTATGCAGAATTGCACCACTGGTGCATTGAGGACACTGAAGAATATATTTTTATCTTCATAGATCATGAACCTGGAATTTACATATATCATATAAGTTCTAAAACCGGAGAAGACTGCTGTGGTGGCTAAACTGATACCTGGATTGTAGTAGGTTGTGTTTTTTTTTTTAAAGACAGATGTTATTGGCCCTAGGTCATGATTGATTCATTGTTTTCCTAGAACGTTGATCCTCTATTTAATGTCTTAATTAACCATCACAATTTCACTTTTGGCTAATTTCTATTTTTAGCAATCCAATGTTTTTATGTCTTTGTCAGATCACTTGACGGATCTATAACCAGCAGGCATGATTATTCTCATACTAAACCTTAGTGGTTTGTGCTGATATCCTGTCACTAACACCACTCTTTCAGACACCAATCAGCTAGTTATATGTATGAGCTACTAATACCCTGTAATTTATATTCTTTAAATAATTATAATTTTAGAAACAAAATGTCAAAAAAAAATATGGAGAAATCGGATATCCATAAACAATGTGGATTTCATCAGTCTGGCATATAATCTTCGTTTTGTTTTGGCCGAATTAAACCTTGATATTTCTCATATTATCTCTTCTTTTCCATAGAGTTTTACACCCAGTTTAGAAGGCTCAGAATGAAATGGGATTCCTGAAAATTGTCATGTATCTCTGTCTATAAATGGTATTTTATATTAAAAAAAAAAAAAAAAAGAGTTTATAAGAGACAAGGAAATGGAACTGATTAAAAACTTAGCACTCCTATTTCTGAGTTACACATTAGCACTTTTTTTTTTTTTTTTATTATTAGGAATGATATATAATGGGACATCAGAATCCAACAAGTATGAATTGTAGGCATTAATTTACTTAGGACATGCAATTCACTGGAATCATTACTGCTGAGTTGGAAAGCTTATTCGGAGAGTACTTTGTAACATGAACCCTTCTGTGTGATTCTAGAAGGTGGTGCTGTACTTTGCATTCTGAAAATGACAAATAAATCAAAACAATTCTGAATTTTCCCTGTCTTATCAGTTCTTCAAATTCACTCTGCTCAGGTTCCCCAACAGCAATCTGAATGGAAGATTCAGATGCTTCTTATTAGGCATGCCAGCTTCTCTCTGTAACAAAATCCTCCTTTATTCCATAGGCTTTACAATTTGCTTCTTTATATAAAGCTGGAGAAAATTAGTCATACTTTTGTTATGAACTCTTAGTTATATATGAATTGGACAATTAAGAGATAAACATAAAACTTTGTGTTTAAAAAAGAATCTAAATCTCAGAGACGACGATTCAGATATGCATCTGAATACATATAATGTTTTAGGTATTATTAACTATTATGATGCTGAACATATGTACGGTGTTGACGTGTATGATGCACACTTAACTCGCTTGTCATAAATTTTACATATCACATACCTTTGATTGCCTCACATATACGTTTTAGAGCCCTGCACTGTCTTTGTTTTATTGTATCTGTGATGGATAATTGCAGCTGCTCAGTAGAGTGGAATGTTAGATGTCTCAACGAAGAAATGTCTGAAATTCCTGAAATCTAGGCCTTGAACATTAGATATTAGGTAAAAGATACAGAAGATTGTGACTGACTGAAATAAGACAAGTTTGATTACAAGCTTCTTCTACAGTGGAATATTTCCTACTGCACATGTTTTCTAAAAGTTTTCTGGCTTTGATGTTCAACATTCTGCTTAAAAGGGAGAAATATTTTTATACAGTTTAGAATTTTCCCTCTTCTTTCAAAACCTGGGAAATGGTACTCATTATAATGAAGTAGACAGCTTTTTCAGCTGTGGGAAATAAAAATAAAACATGAACATAAAAAAAAATATTGCCTCTGTAAATGTCAGGAAAGTTTTACTGATAACTGCTTGAGATAAGCTGTTTTTTTAAATATGTTCCTGACAACTTGGAAAGAGCTCGCCGGAATCATATACAATTTGAAATGTGAAAAAAACCACATTAGAGTGAGACAAACTACCTACTTTACTTATCACAGATAAGTCTATGAGGTAATTTAGCACGTTCAACACATGTCTATAGAGAGAGCAGGTTCCCTTTCACACTTACTTTTTAAGATGACCAGTTTTATTGTAAAGGAAAATAAATTCTTATGTTGGGAAAAAAGATGAAGAGATTTGGCTTTGGTTATTTTTTTGTTTGTTTAGTTTGCACATGTGAAATCTATGGCCTAAGTTAAGTGAAAGGTCATACTAAGTGATCATAAATACTCCCTGTTCTGAAAATGCGTATGTTTATGAATCCATGAGTGATGTAGATTCATCAATAATTTAGTTATACCAAATGTTCGATAATAACATTTTTCCTAGGTCATCTCATTACATGTAAGAATGTTACTCTGTGTATATGTAAATATATATGTTCACACAGCATACATACCACCTTATGCACATGTGAAAATGTGATGCATTTTTATTATGTCAAAGCTAAATTCTGAAAAATCTCTCTCATGGATCTTAATATGAGTATCCAAATAAGATCTGTATGATGTCCAAATGGTTATCAAGAATGCAATTTAAGCCCTTCTGAAATCATCTGGAAGCTTTTCCATTAACTTTAACAGATACTACGTATAACCTTCATTTAACTTTAAATTTGACATATACTTATCCAAGTCATCTGGGAGAATGTGAAAATGTTCTCCTGTCTTTGATGATTAATAATAAAAATGAATGTTCCAAATTTATTTGAATCTTTTGCAGTCTATCTTTAAATATATATAGATGTATTTTTTTTCTCAGAATAGAATCCCAGATCCTAGAAATTCACATTAACTATAAATTATCAGGTTTGTTGTTTTTTTTTTTTTCGAATGAAAAGTAGTTTCAGAAAATACTACCCTGGTTTATGATGTACAATTATAATAGCAACATTCCACATAAAGAACTCTTCTCAGCTCTGTACTACAATCTTTGTCTAAGCCAATTTTGGTGATTACTCAATATCTGATTAAGAAGGGGAGCAGGAACCATGGTGGTCCACTTAACATTAAGGAATGTCATTTTTGCTAGTCCATTAACCTAAAACTAGAGTAATTGTGGTGAAAGTTACTAAATCTATATATAACTGAAGCAATTGTATGAAAGGGTCTTCATTCTGTTTTTAAATACCGATTTGTAACATTATATTATTATTATTATTTTTATCACAAGATACAAAGAATTATGAAGACCATTAAAAAATATATGAAATTATTTTCAGATTTGCATCTGAATTTAATTATGGACCATATATTAAAACTTTAATTTGGTGAAAAAAAATTTGAATCACCATGATTTAGATATTTCAGAAATAATTATGCATTTTTCATCTTTTTATATATTTATATACAATGTCTTTTTAATTTTATATGTGTTCCTGTGTAACGGCAAGAAAACCAGAAAAAAACAATAAGTCAAAGAATTGTAGGGTGCACTTTAGTACTGTGGTGTTGTAGGCTCTACATTTTTCTCTGACAGAAGCTCTGTGCTTTAGAGCTATATATGGAGGTTTACTGCAGACAGCTTCCCACTGATGGCAAATGGTGTAACAACACATATTCAAAGGCCTATGACTCCATTAACAATTTATGGGTCACAAGGTGTGAGAACTCCAGCACCACACGAAAACCTTAAGCAATCACCTTTCGCAATTTAATGGTGGAATTGAATTAAATGAGAAGCAGACTCAGTACTTAAGATGTCTGGTACATATTACTTCTGATTTTAAGGCACAAGAGCCCAAAGATTAGTTCAAAAGTTTTTAAGACCTAGACTAAACTTTGTCATTACAGATGTCAGAGAAGTAAAACAATGCTGTAAATGGATATGTTAAGTTCTAAATATATGAATATAAAGGATTTACCAGGTATTAACAGTTTCACCTGTATGATTTTTGTTGCAGGGCTTTTTTCAGATGTTCAGCATAGAAAACAACCCATGAGAAGTCAAGTATGCTTCTCTTGTAGTAGGTTTAGTATAGTTCATACCCAACAGGATCCCAATTTCCTGCCAGATGTCAAGTTTGCAGTTCATTTTGAAACACATCTAGATTTGGATGCCTTTAGATAGGTGCCGATAGTGAACCATATGCTAGAGTCTCATCATGTTCAAACAGTGAAACCTATAGAACACCTGATGTCTATGCTACTGTGGAAGGACATGAAGATCTCACAGATTGTATGTTGTATCTACCAGTCTTTTGTAAATGTAAAAGTCTCAAATATCCTGTGGTATTTTAATAGTAGAAGAAACCTATACATGGGCATCTGTGACCATAATGTATATGCAACCACCCAAATTCAGGTATCTAAAGTTGAAGCTGATTTCTACCCTGAATATGATATCGGTTGTCCAGGTACGTACCATCCTTTTCATGCCATGTCTTCACTGTCATTCGCATGTCTTAGAAGATTGCACTTATTTGAAATGATGGTGACTTAGGTCTGGTCTCATCATAAGCAGCAGCAACTGGAGACTGAATAGTGAGAGCATAATTGAAGACCTGTTTCCCGGTACTTCTCCTTAAAGAAGACGGGTGCTGGAAATCCCAGATGATAGGAACAACAAAAAATCCTAATTCTTTTCAACCTAATAACTTCAA
Organism: Baryphthengus martii; assembly: GCA_013396935.1. NCBI lineage: Eukaryota > Metazoa > Chordata > Aves > Coraciiformes > Momotidae > Baryphthengus > Baryphthengus martii. Next base: position 29,734 of record VWZK01002449.1, on the reverse strand, counting down.
TCTGTAAGTGGCATGTACTGACAAGAAGAGAGAATAAGAGAGAAATGTAAGGGACACTTTATTATATTCCTGACTAGTAGGGAAACAATGATAAAAGACACTGCGGAAATAACTGAATTACTATACACACAAAGATGCTTAACTGTGTATTCTCTTAAATCTTTTCCTTTGTCTTCTCTTTTTCCCTTTCCCTTTCCCTTTCCCTTTCCCTTTCCCTTTCCCTTTCCCTTTCTCTTGCCCTTGTCCTTCAGCTTTCTCTTTTTCATGGTTTAGAACCAGCTAGGAGCTGAGCACCATGTGGCCAGTCAATTCCCCTCCACTCCCTAGGAGAGGGGTGTGGAATGGAAAGGAGGATAGGGAGAAACGGGCAAAACTCTGTGGGCTGAGATTAGGAGAGTTTAAAAGAACAATGCAAGAGGAGAGAAAGCTATAGTAATAACAACGATAGTAATGAAACTATATGTAAAGTGAGTGATATAAAACACACTGACTGCCAGGAGCTACACCAACGGCCCCTGGCCAGAGACCTTCAAACCATGCCCAGCTCTCCCTCTGCTCTTATATAGTAAGCACAAAGTCACTATGGAATTGAGTATCACATTAGCTGTCTCAGTTGTCTATCCTGGTTGTGGTCCACTCTCAGCTTCTGGTGAAAATTAACCCTATAACAGCCAAACCCAGGACACCCTTTACAAGTAAAAATGCCTTCAAATGGAAAGTTTTGTTCTGTCATATTCCTGGAAAGCTGGAATAACAGAGAAATCCTAAGTATTTTGCCTTTATTCTGGTTGCTGATGAAATGCTTAGCAGTCATTCTTGGTAGAACACACATAAAGTAGGATGGGTAGGAGAAGGGAGCAAAGAATAAAGGGAGAGAGTGATCAAAGGACAGATAGAGTTCTTAATTTCCTCATCACTACAGTATCTGTCTCTGAAGATTACTGACTAATTTAAAGTACTGAAAAAACAGAACCAAAAGTGAAACCTCCATCAACAACAAAAGGAAACCCAAACCAGCTTGCACAAAAATAAAAGAGGCTGTTAATTGTCCTCTATGGTAGGTGAATAGGTTTGTGATTTTAGAAGAGAAAGTGAGAATACAGATTAATAATGGTCAATTGTAGAAAACAGAATAACTAATTCTAGATTTTAACCACTCAGGATTTCCTAGTTTCCATTTGTAAAGCACGAGAAGACTTAAGTATTACTGATTGTTTCAGTAGATTTGGTCTAGATCCTCTAGAGCTGAAATATTAAGTCTACAGATTGGTGTTTAATTTGATTTCATAGATCAGTTAGGCAATCATGGGAGCAGATAATTGGATAGTTGCAGTTTGCTCTTCACTGTAGAAGTTCTTTTAAAAATCTGACAGTTCACTTGTTTTTTGGATTTAGTGGTTGAATAATTCACTGTAGAAAATTGTGTTCAGACCTTGTTGTAATAACTTCTCAGACCTCTTTAAGCAGAGGAAGCTGGTAACAAAGAATATAACATCAAATGTCATTTCTAGTGGAAGCGTCAATGACCATATAAGACTTCTCAATGACATTGACCAGACTATCTCAGATGTCATTTATCTTATCTAACATGTGCTATTATGACAGGCCTGAATATTTTGGTTCTCTGTCCCTCCAGCTGATTTTCTGGAAGTTGAGCTATCCAAGGAGGATTATAGGATCATTGCCTTTGGGATTCACTCCCTCTTGTGGCAATAAGTCACAACCATTGATGTGGTTTACGCACTGTGCATCTGGTTTCTTCAGCTGTTCTGTTGTTGTTATTGTTACTTTCAGTACTTGTTAGTGTATGTTCACACATACTATACACATATTGTTAGTGGATGTATAGCAATAAATAGTCACATCACAAACATTTAAGTGCGCTGACTTATTCTAAAGTAGAATAAAAAAAGAGAAAAATATTTCCTGATTACATTTTTTTTAAAAAAAACCCTTAGTTTTAAGGCTTTGTTACTGCTACTAAACTGTCTTACCATTTCAGTGACAGTTTGCTGCAGATTCTCCATAGGAACACGTAAGACTTCATAAGATATTGGATGTGTTTTGCAAAGGTAGTGCATGCACTGCTGAATAATGAGGTACTTAATATTCTGCAGAATGTCAAGCTCTTCAATTTATGACACCTAGATTACCTTATGATGGTGAATAAAGTTTTATTTTTAAGTAACTTGGAATTAAAAATAAATTGGACACTAGATTATGCTTTAAAATCACAGTCTGTTAAAAAAAAAAAGGATTTGATGGAACTGTAAGGTTGTCTGGAATGTCCACTGTAATGGATAAGACAGTGGCCAAATGCTAATGCAGGAGGTGTGACATGTGGTGGGTGTAAGGGTAGAAGCAATTATAGTTTTGTAGACATAAAATAAGTGATTTACAAGATTAGCTGCTTAGTGGTTAGTGTGCCAGGTGGACCCCAATTCATGTAACAAAATGAGACAAAAACTGGCTTAGTATGAGAACTGAATATTTTTATAGTGAGAACAGATTAGAAATTGGGTTTAGAGGCTGAAGGATAAAAAAGAACCTCGTCTGTCCTCTCTGCCTTTCTCCAATTCTTTTCCATATAGCAGTATAACACAACTGTGGTCACATTGTATGACTTCCATCAGGAGTGGTAAGATCGGAGAAGTAGATTGTTCATATACAAAAGATTTTACAGAGTGTGAATTATGCATTCAAAATACGGTACACATAAAAAAAAGATGAACTGTAATAATTTTGAAACAGATTCTTAAATCTTCTGTGTTCTCAGAATACAGAAAGTGAAAAAACACATAGTTAATTCTTTTTTTCTTCAAAACTATTCCACCTGCTATGAAGGAAAATTCTAAATTTAAACATTTTAGAGGATCTTCATGACAGCATAAAATGTGTAGTATATGCCAAATTTTAGGGAGTCTGTAAAATGTTATTCATTGATTTTTTTCCTTCCATGAGTTTAAACCTTACAGAGAGACTAACAGTTGAAAGTATTACACTCCTAAGAATTAAACATACTCATAATTACTCCTGGAAGTGTGTTAAAAAAATCCAACAAACCAACATGTTGCTTCTCTTGAGTTGGAAATTAACCTCCTGTCTTCATCATCTTTCCCAATTTCATGAAGAGTGGTTAAGAAGAGAGGAATCTGTATGACATCCTTTAAAAGTTTATGTTAAATGTTTATTAACAATGTTTTTCGTGTAAAAAGTCTTTGTGGGAACTACTCAGTTTAAAACGGGAGTAGCACAGGAACACCTTAAAATCCAACAAAGTCCCCAAAGAAAATAAAAAGCAAAGAAAAAGAGCAATCCAAAAGTGTTAAATGGATTTGTTGTCTAGAGACAAATCTGAGCACAAACTAGTGCCATTTAAACAAATGTACTGCAATGGAACTGCAAGCTAGATCCATAAGAACAATTGAACATTAAGAGAAATCCTTAAGAACACTGAAGAGATTTATTAGTGACTTCACAATGAATGCTGAATGAATTGATAATGATAAAATCCTCAAATTCTTCTAGTAAATGGCTTCCAGATGTTCACTATTCCCACTACTATAGGGAATCCAGAGACCCATGGACACATATGAGGACAGATTAGTGTTCTTTCAGACCATTTTAAAGCAAACTGCTTCATCAGTAGTGTAGATATTGGTTTATTCTAATATTTCTGTTCATCTAAGGATCACTATATAAGAGTATTTATGAGCTTGAAGAAATATGTTCTCATTGGGTTTTTAATATGTCTAAACCTACTTTTAAAAAGTCTCACAATATACCTGTCTGCTCAGTTTAAAAAAACAGAAGCACAAGAACAGATACCCAATGCAATTTTAAAATCTGGAAAAGAGATCACTGACTTGTATGCAACACAGATTTCATATATGTGAGAACTGAGAAAAATCCCAGACCTGCTGGGTCTTGTGTGTACCCAATGTCCTCATGAGAACTTGCTGTATTTATTACTGTGAAGTATTTTCTTCTTCAAGTAATAGATTTATATTTAGTAATTGATTAAGTCTGAGATTACTTTTATGTAAATTTGGCCATCAAAAATGAAACTACTTGTCTTAGCTTTCTGTGTAGACAATGAAGAGATACGTTCTTCCAGAGTGTGTTTCTGTTTATTCCAGAAAAGATATCAAAGCCAGTGGTAATGAATTGCCTTTGGGGAGTTTACGCTTTGCCTTCAGAGGATCTTAGCTTCAGAGATCACAGGAGACTAGATGATTAGCTTAAGTTTGACACCTCACTCTAATCATTAATATCATATGAAAGGAATCATACTCTTAAATTATTACAAACATTACAGTGTGAAGGGTCACTGATCCATCTAATTGACTCAGTAACTGGTCTCTGACAGGAACTTACAAGAGATACTTGATAGGAAGACATAAAAATCAAATCGTGGACAGCTAAGGAACAGTTTTTCTGAGTAGAACTTTTCAAGTCAATTAACTGGACCGTAGTTTATGTCTTCAAGTAACTAGATGAATACAAATTCCTATCTTTAAATGTTAAACATACTAATTTTCCCTAAGGATAAAGAACATAAACCCTGAGAATAGAATTTCAGTACTTTGTTTAAGTGTAGTTAAAGAACTGTGCTGCCTCTTTACAAAACGTGGAACTTCTCCTGCTCTGACCTCAACAATAGTATAGCCCCTAGTGATGAAAGAACTCTGTTGGGGTATGTAGTTCGATGTTGCATTCTGCTTTGGAAATAAAATGTGACCACACTACTCATAAGGCAGATGCTACTCCCTCAGAATACTCTGCTGCAAGTTATAGTTTGCACATTCCAACCAGTCATGCAGTGTAAAGTTAAGGAGAATCTTGTACAAGAAATCAAGCATAATGGGTTATGTTTTGTGTTACACCGTTCAGTATTAAGCACTGGAAATTAAGATGTGTATGATATGAAGAGAAATCCCATGTGCATTTGAATGCTTCTTACACATGAAGGCTTTTCTATAGTAAATTAGAATGACATGAAAGGAGGACTGGAATATTCATAATGTGCAAACAAACCATCGTTTAAATTATCCTCTAAACATAGGTACTGTGGTTGCATTAAAACTGATATAATTACATTAGTTTCATAACAGTTACAATGTATATAAACTTGGTCAATGTTAAATAACTATGAAAGGCAATAACCTGTGTACTGACACATTATACTCCATGGAAATACAAAAGCATATTATGTACTTATTTTGTTTACCATTATTGTAGGCCTATTGTTAATTTAAGGTGATATTCATAATTAATACTGTTAGACTTTATGCCTTGAAATAATGCATGACACTACTCAGATAAGCAATCTGTCTATATTGTATTTACAGAAAAAAGAAAGTCATAAACTGTTTTATGACTATGAATAAATGAAGGGCTAACCTATGTCTTGCTTTCAAGAAGTTTAAGAAGTGAATGATCACACAACTCTTCAAACGTTATGTTTTCAGAGGTTCACAGAATGAGTACCCAACAATTTTTTCATTCTTTTCTTTTGTATTCTTTTCATTCATAATATAAAGCATTAGGCTAGGCTCTTCTGGAGGAATCTTGAACAGAAGATTAAAATTCATGGCTTTCAGACCTGACAGAGATCACATAACTTGGACTTCTGTTGACTATCTCTAAACATATGGAAATATGTAATAGACAGGTTAACCCCCACTGGAGTTTCTAAATACGGAATTCTGTTCTTACTGTGGACATGAAATAAATTTTTTTTTACCCCTTTTTAGCAATGTTGTGGTGATCCCTAAATTTTACTTCTAGCCTCTAATTTGAATCAACACTATCACCACAGTGATCCAAAGAATCTATTTCTAAACTTCACCAATCTTATACTGCATTGCAGGAAAAGTTAATTTACTTTGAATGCAATGAGTGGAAAATGGCAGGCTTATTTTCATAGAGACGAACAGTGACTGCAAACACTGCCATCCATCCTACCTTTCCATGTAGGTCTTTATGTAGAGTGTGACTTGAACTGCTTTTATTATTCATTTTTGGGCATTGAAATGCCTCATTTTTAGCACTAAAGGAAAAAAGCCAGCAATGGATTTTGGGAACTTCTTTAAGAAATACAAATATTGTAATGTGTCTCCCACCCTGCTTCTGCTAAACTATTGTGGCTCTGAGTTGGCTCCAGTGCCATACAATGTTTAGAGCTGAGACTCAAAACAGTACTTCAAAGGCAAAAATTCAAAAGGAATTGATAGTTTAATTCTAGATCCTTTAGTACCATTTCCTCTTGTTAACTAGAGAAAATGAAATGCAAAAAGTGTATCACTTAATAGAAAAAGTAAATATCCTTGAAGTGATAATTAAGAGGGGAATTTTACACCATTACGTCCAAATAAGTTTTATGATAAAAAAACCCTCATTGACAGGTATTTTTAAAGTAAAATTATTAGACTCGAATTACTGTACCTATATTGATAAACTTAACAGTTCCCAGTCTTAAAAAAAATAGTTAAGCCCTGCATTAAAAAAAAAAAAAAAAA
>VWZK01002449.1:0-23186 GCA_013396935.1 Baryphthengus martii | reverse complement strand
AAAAAAAAAAGACTAAAAATTTAGTTAGTTTAAAATTGGGCCAAGCACAATTTTTAAATTAAAGAAGTGGCATTTTGTTTATTGGTATGTTCACATTAAGTATTTAAGTTGTTGATGAATTATTTTCTATACTCTTAATTGAAACATTACAATGTACTTGGTTACTATTTAATTAGAAAACACATTAATTATATATTAAAGTCTTCATTGTTTATATGCTCAAGTCTCCTCTGAAGTGAATTCAGTGGTAAACAAACCAAAGCTTAGCAGAGCATTCTGGCATGAAGATGCAGCAACATCAACTTCGTTGTGACTTCCTGTGATTTTCATGGGCTAAGCATGGATCAGTGAACAATTTTATGGGAATTCAGACTGCCATGTTCAGATGAGTCATAGGAACAGGCAGCTCCAACAATATTCAGAATGTGTTACGTATATTTGCAGACAATGTGTAATCAAACAAACACACGACGCATTAGTAATTACCCCGGAACACCCCTAATGTATAATAAAGCTGAGAAACCAACTGGAAAAGAAAAAAATTACCTGCCATTCTGGTGTAGTCTATTCCAGTTTTCTGAATATTTATTGAAAAAAAAGTTTAATAGTAGCTTTTTCAGAAATATTTAAAACATTTTGCCCTTCTGAAAGGTTATTAATTTTTGTAATTTCTTCTCCAGCTATATACTGAAAAGTGGCATTAAGTTTAGGTAGACTGGAACTAACAATCCACAAGAAAATCTCTCCATTAACAATACATTAAACTTAAATACACACACACCCCCCCCCCAAAAAAAAAAGAAAAAAAAAAGTGAAAAGAAAAAACACACAAGCAAAGGAATTGACAGTACTTATGTCCACAGAATTGTCTTGGTAAGATGTAGGCTTAAAAGGACAACAATTTAGAAATAGTCTAGCAGAAAAAAAAAAAAAAAAAGAAAATCTTTGGTAATGCAGAGAATTTCTGCAAGCTCCAAATCNTTGTTTGTCGTAAATTTATCGCAGTAAATTCTTGAAATTATCTCAGGCATTCAGAATGTGACACACTAAGGTTAACTTCATGTCATAGCTGACTCAGTGTAAGACTGTAAGGGAAGAAGTTCTATTTTTACAGTTCTGTTGCTTTTTTACAATGTGTGTCTTTTGTTTTGTATTTTCATTCCTGTATTTTCTGATCTCTTTTCAAACATAACAAGATATTAATTCTAGACTAAACATGTTAGGATTCCTTTTCCCTCTGAAATCACCCTAGTTCTGATAATATTTTTCTGTGTTTTTATATCCCGGCATTCTTTCCATCTCTGCCAGAAGACAGGGGAAGTGGTTGAACTGGAAGACTTATTAGCTAGACAAGATTTGACTGAATTCCAATGCAGAGCCAATTCCCTGTTTCTTCCTATGGCTGGGAAGGATGATATATTGACCGATATTGCTACAGTATGTGCACAAACTGTGAAAGAGTTTCCTTAAACATATGAGAGAAGTTCCCAAAGTCATCCCCTAATGACACAAAAATACAAAGCAAGGAGGGAAAAGTACCAAAGAAACACACAGAAAATAAAAGTAATTTTAAGTTTTAACTTATCTGCTAAATTCACACCTGCTACCGTGTGTGAAAAGTAGACTTCACCTGGAAGCCAAGAGATATTCTGTTACTGAATTCATCAAGATTAGAATTAGACCTCTCAGTCCTGATTTAAAGGAAATTGTTGAGCTGAATTTGAATTATATCTTCCACTGAAATAGGAGATCAACTAATTCTGGGTAGATTTTCCCTCAGGAGGAGTTAACTAATTTATGCCAGAAATAAACATAATTCCAAACAATTTAACAGAATTTTGTATTAGAAAAAATGTACTGTAAAAAGTAATCCTGGAACATAGATTTGAAGAATATGGTATCATAAACGATGCTGATGCTCAGCCGTTTTGACTTCCTGCATTGATCTTCATGGGAACAGCTGAGAGCTGGTTTCTGGAGCAGGCAGGATTCCTTTCTCTTTGCCATGCCTGTGTTAATGTCCACACCTGACAACCTCACTGGTAGGAAGGCAGGCAGGTAGAAAGAGGCAGGTAAAACATAAAATATTGGGAATAACAAGCTCTTGGGCTAATTCTATGCTGCTGAAATTATGTTACTATGGCAGAAGTTTACCAAAGCTACTACCAGATCTAGCTGAGTGTAAAACAATATTAACCTTTGTACTAAAATTATAGCTAGTAAAGCAGAGACAATACAATTAAATTCTGGTTAAGGTCTGTCTATCCCACAGATCATAGTGAGATGAGTGTGGATTTACATCACGTGGGCCACCTTCTTACAATATCCATATACGTCCTTTTACTCCATGGCAAAGGTGCAGTACAATACCCATCAGCCAAAGGGTATAAATTACTGTACCTCACATTCACTGTGAGAAAATGAACCATAAAGTGGTTACTTTGCAATATCAGTAGACTGATACAAATTCACTACTTACCTTACTCACAGTGACTTTCCTTATGTCAGTTCCTGTGGACTATGAATGGGCTTTCTTGTATACACGTATGTATAGGAATTTGTATTTTGATTTATAATGGATATGTTTCAACAGATTTTACATCAACTGCATTGGGAACCCGAAGTTAATTGAGCTAAGAGTGAAATTCAATTACCCCTGTGTATAAAGTATCAGCAACACACTATTGTATTACTATTGTACTAGAAAATATTTCTCAGTCTTATTATGCAGTGGATTTAACCTGTCATTAGATACAATACCCTTCAAAAATATTTTAAAATGGGTATAAACTGATTCATTTAAAATCTAAACAATGCAAAATGTGAACATAAATTGAAATACATTAATGCAGATTCCAATTGCCTAAATGTGCCGGGTGCTTTGTTCACCCATAGGATATTTTTATAACCACAGGTGACTAGGATTCTAGTAAGCAGATCTCCTACCTGGAGCTCTATAGCTGTATTTATGATATGAGTTGCTTTGCCTCTTCTTTAGCTGATTTAATAAAAAACTGTAGAAAATAAACTTCTGACACTGAAGTTGTACCAAAAGACTAGTGAAGACTGGGTGTTTCATGACCAAAACTGGTTTTTATTCAAACTCCCAAGCTCAAATATGAATATATAAACCTGTTTCACTACATGAGTCTGAGTATTTCTCTATTTTACTATAAAGCTATATGAATTATGACATGATAAATCATGTTTCAGAGCACTAATACTTAAAATGTCATTTTATTTTTAGTGGGAATTTTTACAAAACCGATTCAAGAGACATATATTTTTGCCTCAAGGTAAAACAGTGCAACTGTACCTTTCTGAAATCAATGTGAATACAGAATAATAACTGTCTTTATATGACACAGTGTATGGTAGTTGTCATGCCAAATACAAATGGTATCCATTTTGTGAGTACAACTAGAGACTAGTACGAGAAAATGCACCATCCAGAATGTGTGATACTGAGTATCCACTTATTCAAAGCCAATTTTTATGGCATAAAATATGTTTCCACTGTGCGACTTCGAGGCCATATGTTCATTTTGAAGTTGTATTCAAAATGGATTTAAACAGTATCTAACAATGTTTGGGTTTTTTTTTTTAATCATTACTGATGAATCTAAAATTATTTCATTTGTATTATCTCCTCGTGTAGTCTTTCGATGAGATGGAAGAAGATATAGTCAAAGAACTGGCAATATGATGATACCTATCACATTGTGTGTTATGGTAGGTATCACTAAAAAAAATAGATTGGAAAAAAAACATTCTTTAATTCTTAAATCTGATGCTGGTATAATGCTGTGAACTGGATGTCAGGTGTGCTGAACCGTTTTTAGCCATCAGGAAACATGATTTGGTGAAGAAGGTTATGATATTCTCTGAGGTTATGTGACAGCAAATCTTGGGTGGGTGTCCCTGTCATGAGGCCACCTTCACTGTCCCACTGAGATGCACTGGGGTGCATTTGGACCTTCCACTTCTCTACTGTCATAATATGAGGCATCAGAGAATGAAGGGCGTAGAAAGGAATTTGTGTGTAACTTGGCTTTCAGGCCTCTATCTGCCAGAATCTTCTGAAACAGCCCAATGTTTCTAGTCTTAACATTTAGAGCAAGACACAGTATCAAGGTTTAGGGTCAAAGCCATCTGCCAAACCTACAACAGACACTTTTTTTGTTAACCCCTCTCACTCTCAAAAAAAGGAAGAGAAAGGGAATAAGAGAGAGAGACATCAATCAGGAAAAAAAAAAAAAGAAAGAAAAATAGAACACCTTTGATGAAAATAATAATAATGAAATGGACTATATAAAACCGAATACAGATCTAGTATCGAACCCAACACGCTCGATGGTAATCGTGTTACTGTCACCACTGATTCTGTGAAGCAGGCACTGGGAAAGTCCCAGACTGGACTCAGTGACAGACAGACCTAGATTCAGGAGCTGGATTCTGGAACTGAGTTCAAGAACACATAGATTGGGACCAAAGGCAGAATAGACAGTGTCCTTCTCAGATGCTGGCCACTGAAGAAGAGAGTTTGACCCTCGTGATCCCTCAGTTTTATATTGAATATGATGTTGAAGAAGAGAGATATCTCATTGGTCAGTAACAGGCTGCATGTGCAGCCTTTTACTTTCTGCACCCCCCAACGTGGTACACAAGATCTATCTGTGGCCTTGCTCTGAATACCAGTCCTTGGTAATAACTCTAAACATTGAGTGTTATCACTGCTAGAAGCATACACTTTTTACGAAACTCTGCCATTAACTTCAGAAAATGCAGTTAGAAGAAACTTAGCTGAAAACTGTTCTATTCTAACTCACACCAGGACGCATAGTGACTTTGTTTAAAAAAAAAAATCTGTTAGATTTTAAAGGATAATACTGTTAATATCCAGTAATATCAGTAAGAGCAACTACAGAGAACTGCACATGTACAAACAGGATAGAATATTAATCTTAATTAACAAAAGAGATGTCTGTATAACATATAGAATCACAGAGAGAAAGAAGACAGAGGAATATTTACAGTCTAAGAGAGAGAGAGTTATAAAGAAAACCCAAACAGCTGCAAATTAAACTCTTCAGGGTTGTAAATATATCTTTGCCAAACTTACAGCTGTTCATAGAGGAAAAGCATTATCAGAAAATTCCTCAGCAAATGGAAACTTTCCAGAGAGAAACATTAGTAGGTAGCAAACAATCTTGACACATGATTGTGCTTATAGGCAGAAACGAAAGAACCTTGTTTTCAAACCAGAAGTCTGGCACGTGAAATAACTTTTATACTACATTTTTAATACTTAGTTATCCAGATAACTCAAAAAATCTCCAGTGACCATCAGCTACCCCAAAATTTCTATGTTTGAATTTCAGTAAAGGTAACAAATTAGTCTTTATCAAGGACATAGGAATCTAGACTGCTCTTACGTTTCTTACAAAACATAGAAGAGTACAGAGGTATTCCAAAGATGTTGACACCTGTGTAGGCAACAGATTCTTGGAAGGCTCTAGGAAGCCCCAAAGTGGCTTAAAGCCAGCCTTGTTTCCATTCTCGGTATCCTTGATCCAATCACAAAAACAGTGTGAAAATAAAGCTCTTTTTTTTTTCCATGAAGAAATATTTGGCTACGGTTTTATGATTTAGTCAAGATATTAATTTTATCTTTGCAATGTTATAAGGAAAGGGGTATGTCTGTTATCCTGATTCTCGGTACTAACAGTTGCTTCATATAATTTATGATGACTGAAAAATTTTAGCTCTATCTTTTATATTATTTCTTGACAAAGGGGTGGTTCCCACTTGCAAATAAAGCAATGTTAGGGTGGTCTTGTTTGTTAATTTTGCATTCTATTTTGGCAATTTAAAATAACCTTGCTATTGCATTCACTAAACAGTAACGTCTCTTTACACTTGACAAGAGGACTTACTGTAAATGAGCGTCATATGAAATGTAAGGATACTATATAAAATGATGAAACACTACATAGGATGAAGGCAGTGTAAGATACGCTCTAGAAATACTAAGAACTCAGAGTGAAACCTAGTTTTAGCTGGAAAAAGTTTAATATTCCTTTCCATCAGATTGGAAGAAATTTAGTTTATTTCTATTTGCTGACCATTTTGTTACCCTGGATTCAATTATTCACATCTGAACTTCTTCAATATTTCTTAAATTGCGAGTTGTCACTTTACTGCAGGTGAGTCTGAAGTCCAAATTACTTCTTAAGATTGCTCTGTCAGACATTTATGTACCAGTGTACATGTTTGTAGTGTTCTTTATTGTTTACAGCATCTTCTAAAAAGCTTCAGACCACAAGGATTTTTTAATTTATTTTACACATCCCATTTACTATAGTAGACTGAAAATTCCTTTCTTCTCCCTGTTTTTATTACACAGTGGAAACCTCTCCACATTTGCAGGGGGAAGGTAGCCCTGGAAGAGATATATCTGTCACTTGACAGTTGTAATATGCCAATACCCAAAAGGACACCTTTGCACTTTCAGGAATTTTGTACTTGACCACTTTCATGCTGTGGAATTCCAGAATGTCATGTACTCAAGTGGAAGTATAAATAATGATGCCTGCAGAGACAGAAACATTGACAAGAAGGTGAGCAGTTGAGTTTCTACAGCTTCTACTCACAAGCCAAACATCATGAGCATCTGCTTCATTTTACAGAGAGGAACAACAGAGAATAAAATAAAAGGATGTTGCTTTAGGGTCTGTCAGAAATATCAGCTCTGTATATCCTATATCTACATAAGCTTATAGAGTCCACCAACCAAACTGCAGCTGAATGAATACAGTTTACACAAGCGCAGAGAGGAAAGCTTAGTGGTGACTAGCAGTGATTCTGGGACAGTTAAAATCCTGCCTGCGTGCTGCATCAAAAAGAGAATTTTGAGGAATTATAGAGTACAAGATCTAGAGCTGTTCAATGAAGTTGTCAAGAGGTAGAATTAAAAAAAAAAACCACCACCAAAGCCAGATATGCAAATAAATGCTTGTGCATCTACACAGGCAGTTTGAATCACCTGCTCTTCTACTCCCAGACCTTGTTACTCCATTGTCCATTCTCCATACAAGCTAGACTGATCCTGACACAGACTAAATGGTCTCTCCTTAAAGCAGTGTTTGGCAATGGTTTGGTTCAGTAAGTAGTAGGGACATGATTGTGCCATTTCCCTTTCTTTTCTCCCCACCAGTGATATTCCAACAAACCTTGTATTTCTTTATATGTTTCAGGTCTATCCATACCTGTATTTTTCTTATCCTATCACAGTACAAATAAACAGATTTCCTGGCATTATTTATTAACGCCTTTTTTTTTTTTCCCCATAATGTTTACAAGATGAATTTTACAGAAATTGTTATATATTGCAGATCCAGTGCAGTATAAGATGGAGTAAGAGAATCCTTGGCAATTGATGCCAAGGCTTGAGAACACTGTCAGAATCACATTATTTGTAGGATAATAGAGATTTCCAACAGCATCATCTTTGGAAACTCAGAATGTGCTGCTAATCCTGAACAATCCACAAGACTTTCAGATTACTTCATCACAGGTGAAGACTATATAGACTTTCTATTTCTATATCCCATGCAGGTGATCAGTACTGCTCGGTACTTAAAAGGACAAAAGATAAGTAAATTAAATTTCTAGTACTACAGAGTAAATAAAAACAAAGAGAGAGAGAAAAAAAAAGGTAGGTACAGAGTACAATTTATTTCCACAGGTCTCATTTTTATCATAAAACATTTAAGAGACCCTTTTTAAATACAGCTTGTTATATTTCATAATTTAACTTGTAATATTCTGCAGCAAAAGCAAATGTATTATAGAGCAAGTTACTGTAAATTTTTAAGGGTTTGGTTTTGTGGATTCTTTCTTTTTGTTAAGCAATTCCTCTTTATAAAAATGTCACAAAGTAAGAAAAATAAATAAAACCCTGTAACTTTTGTAGCAGTGGCATATGAAACCCACTTGAACTTTTTTTTTCAGTTTTATTCTCTTGTTAGTTTGATACGTTTAGTTAAACTTAAACAGCAAAGAACAAAATATATTTACTGCAAGTTCTGACCCTTGCTGTTCACACTGCCTTGACAGATCAGAGGCAGGAAATGATACATGGAAAATATACTGACAAACTACAAATTATCTCAATACTTTCCTGTAGCATGTTTGGGAGTCTAAGGAAATTTGGTCCTCTGAAAGCACAGAAAAGGCAAAACACAAGCAAGAGAAAGAAAACTATGGGGAAGAAGACAGGAAACACTGCAGATATGATACTAGGACTAACAAGAAGACATTGATACATACAGATTATTGATTTATTTTTTTCTTAATGTTAATGCATTTTTACTCCTGGAAAAATTGTTCAGCTGTAGTTGATTCTTCAATGTCTCTTTTTGAGGAAAAGCCACAGAATCTAGCATTTTCATAATATTTATAACCAAATTTTACATAAAACTAAGCTATACCCTGAATCTCAGCATTTCTGTCTGGGCTAAGATTCCTGATGTGAAAAATTTGTTCTGTAAACCAGCTGTTGTTCAAGTTCCATGTTTGTACATAAAGTTAGTTTTCTTATGAATATACACATATGTTGTTTTATTAACTGAATCTTTGATGACCAAGTGAAACCTTCCGACATCTATAAAAACTCATCAGTATTTTTCAGCATATCTTGAGAAGCTCAAAGCATTGCTAAAAGGAAAATGATCTTAAGCTAGGTAGTTTTGAACAAAGATTTAAAAAATAATGATTATATATATACCTGTGAGGATAGGTCTGCTAATACTTTTTCAGTTACTTTGTGACAGATCACTTAGAAAATGGGAGAGGACACAAACTGGACAAAAAGTGGGGCAATAGTAGCTCCTTTTGTTGGGTCTTGTCAGATTCTTAATAAGGATAAAGGTCATGATGATGCATTCCTAGAAACTTTACAGTTCCTAAAGTGACTAAAAGATTTAGTACTTATAATTCCTTTATGCTTTCAGGGGTTCAAATTCTTGCTCAGGGCCATAGAGTGTTGGAAATTCCATGAGTGTATACATACAGAAGATTATGTCTTTGCTATCAGTTCCAAAACAAAGAGCATATCTTTCTCAGTAAAAAGTGTAAAAAAATCCATCTATATTCAGCAGTGTGGGGGATATTACAGTGTTCATCAGTTTTCTTGAGTTTGTTATTGATTTCACTTCCAGACGATCTACTGGCTTTTAGTTCAGTGCTTGCTTTGAATTCATATTTAGAGGAGGAGAGTGTTGTTTTCATATTCAGCTCTACTTTATTCTGGGTCTAATATACCATGGACCTAAAATTAGGATTTATGTATGTTTGTTTTCTTTCAAGCGTTTGTCAGCAGAAAGAAGGGCTTAGGAGTACTCCATATACAATCTAGGCATGTATGCATTAGTCTCCTGGAAGCTGGTTACTCTCAAATGGATACTCTGAATATTTGGGTCAAGGAGATTCAGAAGTTAAGTTAGAAAGTAACGGAATAGGATGTGAAAATCAGATATGCTATGTTTTGATACAAAGTTCATATCATTGTTCTAGTAAATTTCTAATACAAAAAAGGCCTAACTATACAAGAATACAAAAGGCCTAACTATAGCCATCTGAGCCAAAAAGCCTATTAAATATGAGTATATGATGGACTTAGGAGAAAATTACTTTGGGGAGTTTTTCAATTGTATACTTCTCTCATAGAACACACAGCACATTTGTGTTTCTTTCTGAGATCTGACAGATACATTTATTTATTGTGAATGATGCTTTTAAAATTGCAAGCTAGATTGCTCAGTATTATAGGGAATGGCATTGTATAGAGCAGTCAAGCATAAAGAAAACAAATATAATGAAAATAAAAATGCTAGCCAATGCTGCTTTGCACATCTCCCCTAAAGAGGACAAGTAGTTTTTAGAACACTGAAAGACATTGCAGGACCAACTAAACAGAGTAATCTTGACAAGACTATTCCTTTACTTTTCATACACTTCAAACTAGGTCTATTCCTCTGTAAGTCTACTGTGTCCTTATTTACCTATATTGATCCAAAACTTTTTCAATTTTAGTGCTAGAATCCTTTCAGCTATGACTTCAAATTGACTCACCACTGCCAGTATTAACAGCTGACTGGGTTGTTATATTTCATCTAAACACACTTTATCACATTTTTGTATTGCCTATATAACAAAAACTCCAACAGCTTACTGCAACAGTACTGCTATGGACCATTCCTGTGAAGTACTAGGCATCCTTTGGAAAGGTGTTCAGTATCCACAGCAGCCAGAGGGCTGAATGACATTCAGCATCTATTAGAATCAGATTCCTTGTCCTTAAAGTTGTAACATTTCAGTAAATGAAGGCACGTCATCCTATAGCTATGCTGTTGCCCCATAAAGAATATTTTGGAAAAGTGTATTTAGCATTTGAAATAATTATAATATCGAAGACTTTTATGTCATAATTCATTGGAGCTATTTCCACTAAACTGATATGTTGTAAACTGTGTTTGGGTTATTGTGACCCTCTGTAGCTGTTGACGTACCTTACAGGAGGGCCAACTACTTTTGGACTGCAATTTAGAAAGCAAGCAATAAAGTTATCTTTCAAGGCAGTTTTGTGATATTGTTGACCAGATCAATATTATTTTGTGCTATTGTTGACCAGAGAACACAAATATTTTGTAAAGAAACTATGTGTAAAGTGTAGAAAGTACTGAAAAAAAAAAAAAAAAAGAAATAGTGTGATCCATAAGAATATTTTATTTTGGCTTGATCACAAGGTTTTGAAATTGACAACAGGTCTATTATAAATATAAATGGCAAATTTTCTTTACTGTGGCAGAGTTAAATTTCATATGAGTGCTGTGTTCAATTTCAGAGGGAATTTTGGGCCTGAAAATAATTTAGTATTAGGCTCCACATGATACTCGCACACAGAGTCAGTCTTCACATCCTATAGTTCACTTCAGGTGCTGTAGAATTTTTCCAGAATATGAACAAATTTTTTTTCCTGTCCCAGCAACGCTGCCCATGAGGAATTTTCAGATCACTTATCAGAAAGTTTATTTCACTGTTAATACCACAGACTCCTTCACAGGTTATGGGCCATTCACAGAAAAAAAAAAGAGTATTTAGGCACTGAAGAGATTTGAATAGTCTAATCAAACCTAGATCCATACATGTTGTTGGCAAAATGTGTCTGCAGATGTTTGGATCCACAGTTATTGTCTGCTTCTCCTAACTACATAACTTGTAATAATCTGTTACGGTTAATCATTGCTTAGTGTGGCCAGCTGAACTAATCCTGTGATTTTCAGTGTCTAACCTATTTAAGACTGAAAAAAACCCAAAATGTATCCAAAACAAGTTATCAACTAGTACTGGATCTGCCATGTTTTGTCTGTTTGTTTTCCTCCTGAAATGGCAATACATAGCACATTTCTCAGTGCATTAACCACACTTCTAACACATATACAATCATTTTTTTTCAAAGGGTCAGTGTGACAGTACTCTGTATGCTAAACTGTCTCCCCTCTTCCATTTACATCAAGTTCAATGTTATACTTTTAATCTTCAAAGCTCTGTTAGTATGGCCTCAGGCTACTTCAGCGATTGCCTGCCACAGAATGATGTGACTTTCCCAGGCAGTGGTTTAGGAAATACAGAATTTTAAAGTGCAAGGATGAGTCTCGGTAGAGTAGAACCTGAATTCAGAATTTTCTCTGTGTACCTGGAACTCATTTAAAGAAGAAATGAAAATAACCTCTCTAGTGTCCAGAACTAAATGCCCAGGCTCAAGACTTTTCAAGTCTCTCCTTTTCAACACTTATATCTTATTTGGGCAGGAATTATCTAGAACGTTCAAGCAGCAACATTACTGTAGGAAATGCTTTGGGAGTTTTTAGGGTTTTTTTAAATTTAATTTCTGACTTTAACTAAGACTTAATGTTTCTTTTAAATTAATATCACTTTCCAAATACATAGGCCCAGAAGAGCTTCACACAGGAATCAAAATTATGCAATTCAGCTCTCTTATGTTTACTGACAAAGTTGAGAAGGATTTCTAGGGCTGCTTATATTTACAGATCTAGTCCTGACAGAATGAGTAAAAAAATTAAAACAAAATAACTAAGAATGTCTGTAAAGAAATCTGGATGGATAATATGTATAATACAGATTATCATTATAAGGGTAAGAATATTAAAGTGTGGTTCGTATAAAGCTATTCTAAGTAATCATATTAAATACATTTTTGAATCTTTGAAATCCTTGTTTAATAATTTATGTTAAGGTTGAAAAAAATAATGAATATTAAGGGATGATTTGGCTAGAAAATGAAAATCGACACATATCATGTATTTCATGTTTTTCCATAAAACGGGTAGTATTAACATAGTTTTAACACCTCTGAAAGAAGTCACAGTAGAGTGATATAAAATCAAAATACTATTTACAGGAGTTTTAAGTTATACTAGGAGAAATAAGCTGAACAAAATATGGTGCAGTTGATGCAGAGATGAGTCTCATAAAAATGTAGTACAAGGAGAATACCACAGAATTGGTGTATGATAATATCATCTACAAAATAATACCTGGTTTTATGTAAGACTCAGAAGAGGAAGTGAAGAGTGGACTCAGTCACTGAAAAAGATTAGACTGACCTATGGTACAGGTTGAACAGACATTCTGCACTACTATGCTGCTTAATTCGCTGGAATTAGAAGTAACATAGACCTTTGCTTCAAATAAAGTCCTGCTGAGCAGGTAAAATTTGGATGCTTAGTTATCAAGTCTACAAGTAGCAACTGACGGTACTAATACCTCCATGACTTAGAAGGGTACCAGACAGACTTCAACAGGCAGTCAGTTAAAGCATCGAGGATGGGGCTTATTCTGTCGGTGGTGTATTACTACATCAGCTGGGTCCTTTTTACAGCTCAATGTTGGTGAGTTTGGGGTAGATCACAAAAGAGATCATAACTGCCTCTTACAGCAATATAGCTCCAAGGGTGTAATGATGATCATTTGTAGTCTAACGAACAGCTACTTTTATTTATAGTGTTTATGGGGAGCAGAAAAGAACAGCTAACATAAAAATTATTTCATCAGAAAATACTGAGGGAAAATGGTTTCAATATACATGAACACTGTGGTGCTAATCTGTGCTCTGTTTTTTCCCCACTAATTAACAATGTGATTAAAGTAATTAGAGTTGATTAAAGGTAAAATATTTCTCCTGTAAATGGTTTCATGCATCTGATAGTGTGAGATATGTCACTCAGAGACTGTTTCATCCATAAAGCCTCCATGTTTATGGCCTATGTATAACATTTGTAATCATCTGTCTAATATATTTGGGTGTTACTAAACATAACTCATTGAAAGGATTACTTTTACTTGAATAAATGTCCATTGGTTTTGTAAACTGCCTGTTTTCTAAATTTTGACACAGGCTGATGAATGCCAGGACAGTCGTTCTTGAGACCAGCACTGCAGCTGTATTTCAATGAACAAGGTAATTCTTCCGTTTCCATCACTGTAAGTTCGTCCGATCAGAGCAGCACTGAGTCAGATCAAACAGGCTGGTATTAATGTCATTCTTCCCAATCAGTTAGCTGGTGTTGAATGAGTCTAGGGAACATGAGAATGGGACATGATTTTTTTTTTTTTATAAAATATGTAGCAACAAATTAGGTGAAATCTGTTAACAAAATTCATTAGCTTGCATCTATTAAACTAGTATATTAGTCCCTGAGTAAAATCACTATGTGCATCTTTGTGGTGTATTTTGGTTTTTTTTTCACTGCTCCATAGACTTTTTGGTATAAAAGGCTAAGAAAATAGAGTGACTGTCCCTGGTCAAGTTAAACACATTACAAAAGATAAAGGCTTACCCTTCCACCCCTCGCACACCGTCACTTTGTTTTCAGATGATTCTAGTCTCTACTCATACCCATGGAAACATGTGAGCACATATTTGGGGAAGAGAAATCCTGCTTTCTATGATCCACATCATCCACAGAAAAAAAGATAAAAGATTTTTAAAAGTCTGGAAGGTCTTGACACAGTCATTTAGTACATCATCTTGTTGCCAAAGAGAGATCAATAGTGCAGTATTTCTAGAGGGACTTCTGCAGCCATGTCAGGCTTCAAAGTTTAGGAATTATTAATATAACAGTGCCTTAAATCTGTGTCTAGAAATCTGACAAAATTAGACAATTTGTGTTCTATTCAATTAAACAATCTTGCCTGCCTGTAAACAGTGACTCAACTGGCTTAAGAAAGAACTATTGAAGGCAAAAAAAAAGAAGACACCTGAAACCAGGAAAATGCACAGGATATTCCAGGTATATTTGATCAACACCAATGTTGTTATTACATTTTTTAATGTTTCATTAAAACATATATAAAAAAAAAGATAAATCCAAACCACATGCATATAAAATTGTGTCCGATATGTATTAATGTATCATAATAAGTACAAGGCTGTCAGTATGTTCCACTTTGTGGTATTTTTCTAATTCTTTTTGAACTGGATACAGAGCCTGTATCCTTCCATTGCAACACTCCACTCACAGGAGCCATCCCAACACGTCTCCATGACACCAATAAGATCATAGCCTTGCAAGTGTACACATGTCTCTGACTCACTTTATTTCTCATGCTAAGTACATTTACAGAGAGGCATTTAAAATGGGCCCCTGATGAAGCTGATCTTCTGTCTGGAGTGGCTGGAATTCCTTTGTGCAACTCTACAGGTGCTCTCCTGTTTACCCGTGATCCATTTCCAGGCTCTGGGCATCCGTTGCCGTCACTGACATCAAACTGGTAGGAATGGGATCAATTGAGGTTCCCACACACCCATAACTTCACCTTAACACCCTCTTTACCAGTTGGAAAGCCTATTACCAAAGATGCTCTTCCTCTTCTCTAACAGAGGAATCCCATCAGCCTTCAATCAAACAGATTTCTCAAAGTAAGTATCATAGTCTAAGTAGCCAAGCCCTTGGCTGTAGCATCAGCTCTGTAACTAATTGTTAATTTGCCAGATTTGACTGGCTCTTTCAAACTCCTTCCCTTTGACCAGGAGGATTGATGAAGGATTGATGAGGATTTTTGATCATTAACTCATCCAAGGCTAAATCAGAGAATATATCAAATCAATATAACCAAACTCCTTGGCACTAATTTCTATTTCCTTTGGAAACCGGGAGTGTACTTTTATCATTTTTATGAATTAAGCCCCTCACTGGCTATCCACCATATATAAGTTAAAACGTTTCCTCAAGGATTTTTTGTGCCTCAGTGTGCTTGGATAAGGGTATGGCCAATGTTCATTCATCTCCAGATTCTGTTTTTTCCCTTAGGACATTATTTTCCTGATGAAAAATTCTATTTGCTGTACTGTACTTAAAAACCTGCAACTGTGATGTCTTTTTCGGCCACAGAATGAACATGTTGATGTCATATACTCCCAATATGTTTAGTATTTTTAGCTATTCATGATTGTCATAACTGGCTAACACAGAAGGTCAATGTCCTGGTCTCAGTTAGAACAGAACTAATTCTGTGCAGTGATTTTACTTTTCATCTAAGTCTCTTCTAACTGACTGCACTTTTTGAAGTTAACGACATATTTTCAGAGATGATGTCTGCTTCTAGAAATGATAATGTTTGATGTTTAGAGTTAATACCAAGGATTGGTATTCAGATGAAGGTCACTGCTAAATCTTGTGTACCACATTGGGAGTGCAGAAAGTAAAAGACCACACCTGCAGGGAGGAGTGGACAAGACAGGTGACCCTAAACTGACCAACAAAGCATATTTGTCACATTTGGTATAATGCTGAGGGATCGCAAGGGTCCATCTCAATTGCTGGCATCCAAGGAGGACTCTGTCAGTTCTATCTTTGATACCAATCCATGTGTTCCGGAATCCAGGTCCTGAATCTGGTTCCTGTTTGCCCTTGAGGCTAATCTGGGACTTCCCCAGCATCTGATCTAATTGCCGTTGGGGGGGTGGCTTTGATACTGTTTTTTATATATTTGTATATATTTCATTTTATTGTTATTATTTTCATTAAGGTTGCTTTTAGTTTTCTTTTCTAATCCATAAATCTCTCTCCCTTATTCTCTTTCTCTTCCCCTTTGAAAAGGGACGGAGGTTAACAGAGAACATCTGGTGTTCATCTGTGGTCGAATCAGCCTCTAAACCTTGACAGTCAGATTTGAATTTAAACTGAGATAACTGAGTGAATAAATTTATTTAAAATGTACTGGACTAGACTAGATATACTCTGTCTTGCCACTGATACTTTGGATATGACCCTATATATAGCCTTTCTTTTGTGAAACACCAGAGCTTGATAAACGGACAATTTACAAAGCGTAAGCAATATCTTGTCCTGCCTGCTATGAGCACCATAATTAATCTGATTCATGCAATGTGACTGTCATGAAATACATTGTTTGACAAGCACCCTAATTACTTGCACTATTAGCAAATCTGAAGACTGCAGGGGAAACAGATCTGAATGTCTTATGTCAAAAAGCTTGCTGTAGTTTTCTTCACATAGTTTGCCATTCTTTAGGAGAAAAAGGATTCTGTGGAAAACTCCCCTTTTTCTCTATTTTGAGAGAAAATAATTTGAGATTATGTATTTATACAGAGCTATGTCTGGAATGGAAATTGTAACTTTAGATTTCAGGTGTGATACAGAGCCTGGTGTCTCAAAAATAAGATAAGAGTTAAGGTGGGGTTTTTGCTTCTTTTTTTTATATATACAGTTTCTAATCTTCATCTCTTTACAAAGCTGACTGCTACAGAGATTTAATTGTCTTCGTGGGTCATTAAAGTCAATACAGTACTCATTTTTCAACCGTCATAATAACCAGAGACTTTGTATTATCTATGTTGCCGACTCTTCCCATTCTTTTCTTGTTTCTTAATGCTTTCTAAATTAAAGAACTTTCTGGTGCCAAAGTAAAAGACAATAAGAAAAATAAGAAACACCAAGCATTTCTTTGTTTTTTACAAACGGGATTTCATCAGCAGTGACATTGTTATTTGAAATATTAGCTTCTCTAAAGTTACACAGTTTTAAAACATCATCTCAGCTGAGGGCTGACTTCTGAGTAAGTAGTACACTTTTTGATCTTTTAGCTGTTCAATGACCAATCGGAATGATTTTGTGGTTTCAGTTCACTTCTTCGTTCGCCAATACCTTTGTCGTTAGAAAAAAAACCAAAACCAAAGAAAATATTTGACAGCTGCATTTAATCCTCAGGAATGGGGCTGATTTGGCCCTCTGAATACGTTATAGCAAATCATGATTATTTATTATTTATATCACTGCTTACTCAAATGTGATAGAAAGGCAATTTGCTAACTTTTAAAGAATCAATGTTTCCAAAAACCTGACAGATTTCTGAGCAAGAAAAAAATCATACTGCTGAAGTCTGAGTTTGAGTGAAAGTGGTGTAATAAGATATGTTCTGTTATGATTGGTAGTGACATTAAAAAAAAATCTGAAAAAAAATTATCATTTCTTTCTTCATTATTGTAATCACACACGACCATCTTTGAATTATGTAATTATTGGAATTTAATCACAGAATCACAGAATATTAGGGGCTGGAAGGGACCTTGGAAGATCATTGAGTCCAACACTCCTGCCACAGTAGGAACCTAGAGTAGATCACTCAGGAACTGATCCAGACAGGTTTTGAATGTCTCCAGAGAAGGAGACTCCACAACCTCTCTGGGCAGCCTGTTCCAGTGCTCTGGCACCCTCACTGTGAAAAAGTGGTTCCTTGAGTTTAAACGGAACCTCCTATGTTTGAGTTTGCACCCATTGCCCCTTGTCCTGTCATTAGATGTCAATGAGAAGAGCCTGGCTCCATCCTCCTGACACTTGCCCTTTACATATTCATAAACATTAATGAGATCACCCCTCAGCCTCCTCTTCTGCAAGCTAAAGAGACCCAGCTCCCTCAGCCTCTGCTCATAAGGGAGATGCTCCACTCCCTTAATAGGCTTAGTGGCTCTGCACTGGACTCTCTCCAGTAGTTCCCTGTTCTTGAACTGGGGTGCACTCCATCCCCTCATCTGGGTCTTTGATGAAGGTATTAAACAACATTGGATCCAGTACTGACCCCTGGGGAACACCACTAGTCACAGGCTTCCAGCTAGAGTCTGCTCCACTGACCACAACTCTCTGGGCTCTGTCCTTCAGCCAGTTCCAAATCCATCTCACCACACAATCATCCAATCCGCCTTCTTAAGTTTGTCTGTGAGGATGCCATGGGAGATGATAGTATTGAAAGCTTTGCTGAAGTCGAGATATACCACATCCACTGCCCTCCCCTCATCTATCCACCTAGTTGTGCTATCATAAAAGGCTATCAGATTAGTCAAGCATGACTTTCCCTTGTTGAATCCATGTTGACTACTCGTGATAAGCCTCCTTTCCTCAACATGCTTTGAGGGAGCACCAAGAACAAGCTGTTGCATCAGCTTTCCAGGGATGGAGGTGAGGCTGACTGGCCTATGGTTACCTGAGTCTTCTTTCTTGCCCTTTTGGAAGACAGTATTTATTTTCACAGCCAGGATTATATGCTGATAGCTTGAAAGTAGCCAGAAGAATTAATATTGGAATATTGGAATACATTACATATAAGGAAGGAACTGAACATTTTTATCTGTGTAACAATGTAGGTCAGAAGAGGAAAAAATAAAAATAAAAATAAAAATAAAAAAATCTATGAATATGTGGAACATACAGAAATCAAACCTGGAGAATCATTGGTTAGAGTAGAACTTATTGGTCATTACAAAAAATACTCAACTGAACTAGCAGAGGAAAAATATAGGTTGAATATTAGTGAAAACTTCCTAAGAATCAACTCTAGGAAGATGAACAGTCACTCCCTAGCTGAAGTGAATTAGCTGAAGCTTTGTTCTTCAGGTGATTTTGATGTATATGGACAGAAATATTTCAAGTTTTATTGTAAGAAATAGGAGCTTAATTAAATTAAAAAAAAATAATAAAAACTCACGCATTTTTGGACTGTTTTTATATCTCTAACTAATTCTAATTCAAAGTATTCTGAAGTTAATCTTCCTAGATATTTATTGTGAGTATGGTTCATAGTCCTGGAGACTAAAATAAGACCCTATGACAAAACTTACACGTAGTTTTATATTTCTTATTTACACAGTTCTGTGAAATGTCAGAGAATGTATTGTAAGTATCAGAGATAGTGTACCAGAGCCCCTTAGTTTTAATATACTTAATGTATTTGAGCTTTTCTCCAGAAAAGAAAGGATTGTCAATTATTATTATTATCATTATTATTTTCACTTTATAGTTAGAAAACTGAGTCACAAAGAAACTAATATGTTGAGCACAGTAGAAAAACCCACAAACAACTTTAGAAGTGGAAACTGTAAGTAGGTATCTTAAAACTTAGCTTAGTGTTCCACTAACTAATGGACACCATTCACCATTACCTGTCTCTGTTATTAAAAAAATATTTTGTTCAGTTTAATTGATGACATTCATTCTCTCCTGTTGTTTAGCATGCATCTTGCCACAGACAGTGAATTTTTATGAAAGATGAAAGTTTGCCTCAAAACCTTTCTAATTTCTTGCTAAAACAGTTGTCCAGATTTTAGGTTACACATATGATTTGATTATCTGCCTCTCTCTTTGGTTTTTTGAAACTAGTCAGTGTCATGATGTACGGTCAACTATATATGTAACCACTGTTACAACAAAGAGTAGCAACTCTTTCCAAAACTGTCTGAGCAGCTTTGAGTACGATGAGTAGACAACTCTCATAAACCAATTCTTTAATCTTAAAGTGAAAAAAAAACAAAAAAAAGTTGAATCTAATATATAGTTTGTGCTTACCTATATGAGAGCCACAGTGAATACTTCTGAAAAGAGGGTTCATGTTGTTCATTTGTATCATGCATACATGATACACTTATGGGAAAGAGCCATCAATGGGTTAATTTGAGTTAATTTTGGGGAAACTAAGACAGTTACTTGAGGCAGGCAAGTTAAAAATGAAGCTTTTAAGCTGGATAAAGTAAAGCCTAATAAGGGAAAAATAAACTCTAGATAGTGAAGGTATGTAGTGAGTAGCTAGTCCTCAAGCAACAAAACACTGTATGCTTTTTCTTGCAGCCTACATTTCTATCCATTAGTGTTAATCTATCCATTAGTGTTAATCTCTGCATCAATTTGATGCATTCTACATCTGACAGAACAATGGCAGAACCAGACATACACCTGCAGGTAATTTACTGACATATATTATATCTAAGGATGACATTCTTGGATCTGCATCCTCTTTTTTTCACCCTATTTTTGAGTGGGAAGGTTCATGTTTCTGAAAAGGTAGAGTATATTTTATACATTTTATAGCACTTCTGCTTCCCAGTCTCTTTTACACAAGACGGATCAGGTTCTGACTCCAAAGCTATTTTGAGCATTTCCTGCAAGAAGAGGTGCCCTAACATTTCCTAAAATGGACAAAAACACATGACACTAGAAATTTCTGTGGATAAAACATCTGATGTTTTAAAGTATGTACTCTATACAAGAATGCATACATCATAATGCCTGAATAGCTACCTGTTTATCAACAACCAGATGATCAGTTTTGTAATTGTTCTTGTGTATGACTTACCATGCACATTGTAAATCCTTTTCACTGCTTGAAGGCATCCCACAGAGCTTGTGAAACTTTTGCATTTTTGTGTGATGTT
This sequence comes from Baryphthengus martii, assembly GCA_013396935.1. Taxonomy (NCBI): domain Eukaryota; kingdom Metazoa; phylum Chordata; class Aves; order Coraciiformes; family Momotidae; genus Baryphthengus; species Baryphthengus martii. Next base: position 2,380 of record VWZK01002449.1, on the reverse strand, counting down.
CCTAACCTGTTGGATTTTGTTGTTTTAGTATCAGAAAGGAATTAGCAAGTTGTATTCATAAGTAAGTGTCCCAATTTTTATTTTTTTTTTATATTGTAGTGGCACTTTTATGAGGTATCATGAGGTATAAAACAAAAAATGAAGGAGCATGAAAGAACTCACTGACACCCTGAATAGATCTTTCTGTAAACTCAAGTTCATGAGACAGATGCTCTTGTCCTAAGTTTTTTTAAAGTTGCAAATGGCTGGGATAAAGGCATAGGAAATTATGATAAACCACAATTGTGTAAGTTCACAAATGTTGAAATAATGGTGACAGTTGTATATCTTATGATTCATGCTACTGTTGAAGGCTTAGGAACTTTCAAGTTACTGGAGTGTTGTATCTTTCCAGAGTAGATTTTGCTTATCAGGAGGATTATACTAAAATGAGTGAAAGTCTGTTAAAAACAAAACTCTCGAATGGCCATAATCATTTCAGTTTGGGAAGAAATATTAGAACTCATATCAATAAAACAAAAATATTATTACTAATTTTCCTCTACTCCTGTACCATATACACATCTGTGCAAATTATAAAAAAAAAAATCATACCAAATTTCATATTCTATTAAAAATGGATCCTGGAAAAGTAATTGTGAAATGTAGTCAGAATTTACAAGGAGTCATCACACCAGTACATTAGAAAATAGTTGATCTCTTTGTTTCAGGAAAACAGAAAAGGATTTTTACAGTCATCTGTTCCGGTTTCAAAAATTTTCCAAGGCTTTATTTTTTTTAATTATTTTTTTCACAAGTATCTTAGATCGATGACCTTCATTAAACAAACAGTGAAAATTTCTGTTAAATATATTTTCTTTAATGTAGAAATTAAATAAAATGTACCCTAAAGGTGCTTTGTTTTGTGCTGGGTTTTTTTCACGTATGGACTTTCATTTTATAAAATTCTATTTTCACAGTTTTGTTATTTAAGAGAATACAAAGCTGGGAACAGTTCCAACTCACAATGGAGAAATTATCGTACTTTACTGAAAAAAAAAGTTGAGACTCTGAGCACTGTCACATGAAGAATAAATGAGGCTGATTAATTTTGTTTTTTCTTAAAGTGACAATACTTTAGAACATGAAAAACATGGATTTAACTAATTGATTTACACCCTGGAGATACAGTATTTGTCACAAAACTTATAATGAGGCAAAGTGTGGAATGTCACCCATTACATCTGCACACAATAAAATACTTTTTGTCAGGGATAAGCTAAATATTATAAAAATATATAACTCTCTATAATGGATAAGGCCAAAGATTAATTTGTCTGAGTGGAGAAATGTAGATGCCAGGAACAAATTAGAGTGTGCATATATATAAATATATTTAATACTCCCAAGTAAATACTGATAATTGGTCACAATATTCTCCTAGCCTCCAAGAACTGGCATCTCAGTTACATCATGAAACAATGGTCATAGTTTTTAATTATACAGTTCTTTTTCCTTTCCATGAAGTTTCTCCAGTTACCCCTTGAGTTTTTGTAGAATTTTAGCTCTCCCACTTCTTTAGCCAAGGAGCTTTATAGTTTAACTACAGACTGTCTTTTCTTGCTTCTGAACATACTGCCTACTACCTTAGCTGATATTAGTTTGTGATTCATAAGGTTCAGTGATCAACTGATCCCTCATCATAGCTTCATACAACTGCAGATATTCTCTGGAACATTCTTTTTTCTCACTTAAGGCTGCTGACATAGCATTTTTGTGCTTATGTACAATGACTTGCATTGATAATTGTATATATATCTATGAACATAAACATCAAGTATGTGTGTATGTTTTAGAAATGTAAATAGCAATCATTTCCAGAAATTAGACCCCCTTCTTGTCAGGCTGTCTTTTCCAGGTATGTTATACTCTACAGGAAATGTAAAATGCAATGATCATCAGATGATTACATTGCAGAAGTAAGATCTTTCCTGCCTTTAACCTGACACAGGTACTCTTTGCCAGTAACTGACCACAGCACTATAGAGGTGTCCTGATTTGAGTTAAAACAGAACAATTCTGTTCAGTGATTTTTACTTTTCAGCTCAGTTGCTTTAACTAACTACACTTTCTGAAATTAGCAGCATGTTTTCACAGGCAGTGGCTGCTTCTAGCGGTGATAATGCCCGATGTTCAGAGTTAGTACTAGGGACTGGTGTGCAGACCAAGGCCATTGCTAGATCCTGTGTACCACGTTGGGGGGTGTAGAAAGTAAAAGCTGCACCTACAGGGAGGAGTGGATGGATCAGTGCCCTTAAACTGATCAACAGGGTATTCCATCCCATTCGACGCCATATTTGACTCGGGGGCTGTTGCTCTGGGTCCTTGCTCAGATTCTTCC
>VWZK01002448.1:156292-169507 GCA_013396935.1 Baryphthengus martii | reverse complement strand
TTATTTATTTGAAAGAACAACGACCTGACAGCAAAAAGCCTGCGGGGAAATGCCTGATTTCAAGAGACTGGGAACAAAAAGGGTACGAGTCAACCCGGCCCACGCAGAGGGAGCAGCAAGTGCAGCGTCCGTCCCTCCCCCGTAACACAAATAATAACCTTCATTTGCATGGGAAAAAACAGAAGAACCCCTCTGCTGGGAGGCCAGGCTGGGAGAGTCGGGCTTGGGCAGCCTGGAGAAGAGAAGCCTCCAGGGAGACCTTCTGGTGGCCTTCAAGTATCTGAAGGTGGCTACAGGAAAGTCGAGGAGGGTCTTTTTGCAAGGGCTTGTAGTGGTAGGACAAGGGGTGATGGTTTGAAACTGGGAGAGGAACTGGAAGAAAATGGAAGATTTAGATTAGAAATTATGAAGAAATTTTGCACTTTGAGGGTGATGAGACACTGAAACAGGTTGCCCAGAGACGTTGTAGATGCCCCTCTCTAGGCCAGGTTGGATGAGGCTCTGAGCGACTTGCCCTAGTGGGAGGTGTCCCTGCCCATGGCAGGAGGTTGGAACTGGATGAGCTTTAGGGTCCCTTCCAACCCAAACTGTTCTGTGATTCTATGATTCTGTGATCCTATGATTCTGTGATTCTATGATCCTACGATTCTATGATCCTGCAGCAGTGGGATTTTCAATTATTAAACGAAGTCATTGCGAGCTGTCAGACAACTTCACAGGATAAACGTGAAAACATTTTGGCAGCACTTCCACCCGTTCTCGTCCCCGTTTCCCAGATGGTTCTGGCTCAACAACACAAACATATCCACAAAACAGGGAAAAATTTCCCAACTCTGGCTCTCCTGGCGCCCCTTGGACGTCAGCCCAGGAGCGACCGTGGGTCGTGACCATCTGTCACCTCTTTGCTGGAAGGAACCTGCTCCTTCTCCATCCAGCTCGTGGCGGACGAGTCCCCTCACCCCAGGAGTCGTCACCGCTGGGGTTAATTGGGCTGCTCACCGGCGGTCTCGGCAGGGAGAGAAGAGAAAACAACCTGACAACGCTAGGACTTCCAGCAGAGCTCCAGGGAGCAGCAGACTGTCCTCGGAGCCGGGAAAACAAATGCCTTTTCAAACAAAAACCAGCCGATAAAGTGAGGAACTCAGCGCTGCTTCTCGCTTCTAACTCAGCGCCCCGCGCTACCCAATGGCTCCGGCGATCGGCGTTCAAAGGAAAGGAGTCACCTAATTATAAAGTTTGTGAGATTCATTGTCCCTTAATAACAGCGTTTTCAAAGATGCTGCGAGTAAGATCAGTGGGTTCCTCGGGCTTTAAGCATTTTTTTTTTATTTTTAATTTTTTAATTTTTTTTTTACCTCTTCCCGACGACTATTCTAGGTCAAATTTCTTGCGCTGCGCTTCTGCTTCCGTCACGGGGAGCGAGGACACTTCCAGGCAAGCCTGGAGATGCTGTGATTAGCATAATGAGGGCAGGTGAATATCTCACGCTTCCCCGTGGCTTTTTTTTTCGGCTCAGATCGTGAGTGAGGAAAGGTGTCAAGAGCTGCCGGCAATTTTTTTTTTAATTTTTTTTTTTTGCAAATATTAAGGTAATGAAACGACTCGACGTTGCTGAATTATTAAAGGTTTTTTTTCCTGTGTTTCTGATATTTTATTCCTTTTATTAAATGTCAAAGTGAAGTATCGGAGAGCTGGGCTGCTTTCCTTCTCCCACGCCTTTCCCAAAAACGGTGGAGGGAAGGGAAATGCAAATTCGTCCCCGTGCGGCCGTCCTGCTTGGGGTTGGACAAGCTGGGTGCTCAGCCAACAGAAGAGACCAACCCAAGCTTTGGACGGATGAGCCCAAGCATCCCGCGGCCAAGCAGGAGCATCTCCCAGGGTTTGGAGGTGATGGAGGAACACCAGGGCGCCTTCTCTCGCAGCGTGAAGAAAAATAGGCTGCATTCGGCGCTCCAAAATCAGAGACATACTCTTCAGCTTAATTATCATTTAAATATAATAGGAATGCGATGCTTCCGCCAGGCGAGCGTGTGCCAATCAGCACCGCGCTTTCTAAACAACTCGTTATTAGCTTTAAAATATTGCAGGCGCGTAGCAAAGCTGGATCCAATTTTAAGTGAAAATTAATGGCAAATTCTTGTAACCACATTAAGAGCCATCTTAGTTCATTTGAAATCAGTTAAACATGAAAACAATATGAAAGCCATCTTGTGTGCCTGGAATATAAATATTTGTCCTTCCCCTTGCCAGAGCAGCAAGAAAAATTAAGAGACGTTGGCATGTGAGCTTTACATAAACACGCTCACAAAAGGCCGGCGTTTGACGGATTAAACTATTTGTCAATTTTTCCGTTTCCTTCGTCAAAAAGTAATTAAACGTTAAGCAGATGTCAGGATCTAATTGGTTCTGGAGAATATTGCACAATAGGATTTATGGCAATTGTGAAGTTGTATTTACATGGCTGTAAACAGGCGGCCCTTTGCCAGAAGACGTTGGTCACACAGCTCTTGCCTCTTCTGAGTTTTAAAAAAAAATAAAATAAAAGCCCGATTTTGTAAAAACCCTTCAAAAAAAAAAACCCAACTCCTCACCCACTGCCCAGCCCAGGAAATGTGGGAGGTCAGCTGGGCTCGGCTACCCCTCGGGCTGGGGTGCTCTCGGCATCTCGGTCCCATCGTGGGTGCTCCGGCCGCATCCTGCGGCGATGCCCCCGAGCGGGAGAGCGGGACAGGGATGGGGATCGTGGCCCTTCCTCCTACCCCCACCACCTCCCGGGCACCTTACAAGGAAATGAAATTATTTCCTTTCGTTTGAATCCTTTTTTCTTCCCTTTCCTCCATGGAAGAATGGGAACAGGGAAGACAAATAGGAAAAAACCCTTCCCCTCAAGGCCGCCTTTGTATTTATTTTATTCTTTTCCTGCTTTTTAAACTGAAGGGAAGCCCAAGGACAAAAGAAGGAAAGACCCATTTTTGGAACATATTTTCTTGAAATTTATGGCCCAAACTGTATTTTTCTATGTATTTGCTGCCCTGGCTCGCTGGGTCCCTCCCAGCAGAGCCCCCAGCAGCCTCCTGGTCCCTATTCTCCAGGGGGTGCCGGGGGATGGAACCCCAGGGCCCGAGGGGGCCACAGAGAGTCTTAAACAATAATCCCCATTACATTAGTCATCCCTACTGGAAACCTTAGAGCTGAAAATGAGGAATTGGGGCCCATGTGGGGAGTCGGGCACATTGCTGTGAGCCCTCAACCTCTCTCACCATCCCTGGCTTCGCAATTATCCACCAGCACTGCCAGTGGGGACTGATACCCAAAACGCCCTCAGCTGTGGGATCAGCGGAGCTCCAGTATCTTGTCCCAAGGCGAAGATGCCTTCCTGGAAGAGGATATGCCCTGGATGACCTGAGCTACGTGCTGGGGTTTATCTCCTCACCCAGTCATCGCCAGCAATGTTGGTGCCGGTGCCAGCAGAGCCTTTCCTCCGGCGCTGGCACAGCTCGTGCCAACTCCATCTCTCTGGATGATGGGGAGCTCTTGGGTCCCGCAGATGACTGGGGAGCAGCGGGGATTAGGTGTGTGGGGAGCCTGGGACATCCCCTCGGGCGAGCGGCTCATCAACACGTCTGTCACCGCTGATTATTTTTTCTGTCTTTCTTGAGAAAAGCTGAGACGACTTCCCTGTTTTCGTTGGAAAGATACAGGTTTGAAATGCCAGGGGTTTATTCCCTAAACAATTACAGTGGGTTTATGACCGATAAAGCATCTGTAGATGACGCTGATGTGGGAGGCACCCCTGTACAGCTCCACCAGAAATGGGGGCTGTGGCCTTTCTTGCCACCACTAATTCATGCAATTTTGGAGCCTCCAGAAGGGCTACATCCATCCTGGTGGTGGTGCTGAAGGTGGGAGGAGGGCATAACAACACAGGAGGTGCGAGAGGGGCTTTGTGCAGGGACTTTCAAAGGGCTACCCCCAGCCTGGGAGGGTTGGGAAAGCTTAGAGTGGGGTTGCAGGACGGACGACACGGCCACGAGCAGCTGGCAGCCAAAGCGGGATCCTCTCAGCGTCCAAGCGCTAAGATGAAGCAAGATGCCCACTCAGCTGCACGACAGCTCGGGGGGTGGGGGCCCACACCGGGGTCACCCTCTCCAACAGCGCCGGGGGAGCTGCTGTAACCCAGCCTGCCCTGGAATTGGCCGAGGGGTGATTTCCAGGGGTATCTTTCACAGAGATGAATTAGCCGACTGGGTGCCACGGCCGGGGGAGGCAAAGAGGATGATTGGCATCCTGCCCTGTCAACAGGAAACGTCACCCTCTGGTGATGCCCATCTCCGTGGCATTGGGCCACCCGCCAGCTTTGGCACTGCCCTGTCTCTGCACCCTCTGCGGCGACGTCAGGGGAAGGACAACCCTGGTTTCCAGAAGGCAGCGGAAAGGTCCCCGTTTTACCAGAGCCACCCTGCATGTGAGGAGCGTGCGCCAGCATCCCTCCTGCGGCCTGGTGACGCCGCCGAGATGGGCTGTGGGCAGCGGGGAGAAGGTCTCCTGCAGCTTCTCAGGGAGATTTGAAGAGCAAAGGGAAGGATCTCCCTCCTCACCACCACAGCTCTCGCTGGCAGTCAACGCTAGGATTAAATCCTGGCTGCCCCCGCCCGGGAGATGCGCTCTCTGCAAACCTTCCCAGCGCTGATGCTCGGGAATAAAATCCAAAGACAACCAATAACTTGAGATGATGAATCAGTTTTTGAGAAGGATTTTTGTTCTGAGCACATGGGACCCAGTGCTGCCGCCGCTTAATTCGGCGCTACCAAAGCCGCAGCTTTTATTGGAAGCAGAGAAGCTCAGCCCAGAGCTGTTATTTCCCTTGGCATCCTCCTGTCTTATTTGAGAGAAATTAAACAGTTGCACGAGCTTTTGATCAAACCAAAGCTCCGCCGAAGCCGCACGGTGACCTGGCTGATATTTGCGGGGCCGGTCGATGCCCCGTTGGTCTCGGCAGCAGAGGCAGCGTCGCGGGTGGGAGCTGCTGAGGACTTGGGCTGTTTGCTCCCAGTCCTGCTCCCAGTCCTGCTCCCAGTCAGCCTCCACAAATGCTCCCGTTCACTCGGCAAGAAAAAAACAGGCAAAGTCAATAAGGCCTCGCTCGTGCCAAGCTCAGATCCAGGAGAGGATTCTCCCTGTGAAGCCAGGACGCGGCGGGCTGAGCTTGGTCCCTTCCAGCAGTGTCCCCCCGACCTTGCGTTCCCGAAAAATGCACGTTCTAATTTACAATAAAGATGTGGGATCAGTGACATTTACTGCAGACCTTGTGCTCATTAAAACAGTCTCATTGCCTCATTAATTCTATTTTTTTTTTCAGAAATTACGTTCATTTTTATGCACTATATTAGCTCCTCACGCATTTCACATGCTGCTATTCCACATTTAAGGAATATGTCTCGAAGAGGTTTCCAAATCAGCAATCCCAGTGCCCTAGAAGCGAAATAATTACTTTTTTTCCATTGCTAGTTCCTGTTAACCCACTCAAGATAAATAAAATTAATGCAACTACATTTGTCATGTGAATTTAATTATTCCAAACAGCATTAGCCTGAGCTATAATTGTAGAGCAAATGTGCTTCATGATATCAAGACTCACCAAGTGGAATTTAGTAGTGGATGTCAAGGGAGGAGATCCTGCCCCTCTGCTCCCAGGGCTCTGGGGAAACCCCCCTGCAGGGCTGGCTCCAGCTCCAGAGTCCTCAGCCCAGGAGAGACAGGGAGCTGTTGGAGCGGGACCAGAGNCAGCCCAGGAGAGACAGGGAGCTGTTGGAGTGGGGCCAAAGGAGCCCCAGCGATGCTGGGAGGGCTGGAACCCTCTGCTGGGAGGCCAGGCTGGCAGAGTTGGGCTTGTGCAGCCTGGAGAAGAGAAGGCTCCACGGAGACCTTCTGGGGGCCTGTCAGGGCTTCCAGGGGCCTGTCAGAAAGATGGGGACAGACTTTGGAGCAGGGCTTGTTGGGACGGGACAAGGAGGGATGGTTTGGAACTCCAAGAGGGAGATTTAGACTGGAGAGAAGGAAGGAATTTTTGACACTGAGGGTGGTGAGAGCCTGGCCCAGGTTGCCCCGAGAGGTGGTGGCTGCCCCATCCCTGGCCCCATTGCAGGGGAGGTTGGATGGGGCTCTGAGCAACCTGCTCCAGTTGCAGATGGACACTCTTAGTCATTGGTACCTGCAGGAACACCTTGCAGTGCCCTTATCCCCATCTTATCTTCTCCAGGCTTTTTTTCACCCTCCTCAAGACCTCTCTTGCCTGCACTTCCCAGGAAGGGGCAACCTGCGCTTTACCACCCCCGACTCTCCATCTCATTCCAGCTCAGCCAAAATCACTGTATATATATAGATATAAATATATATATTTATTTATTTAGGCCCTTGTCTACGCCTCACAGCTACTTGCCTTTTCAGAATTAATTATTTAATCCCCCAGCTGTATTATTTAGGTCTCTGAAGCATCTTGGGCAGGAGAGTGCCTGAAAAATGCTACGCAGACTAAACCAGTAACGCTGCACATCCATCCCCAGCTGGGAAGGGGTCCCAGTGAGGAAGAGAGAGGCACTGGGACCTGCTCCCCCTCAGCTAACCCGGCTCAGCATGTATTATTAACAACGTTTTCTATAAGGAAATACACCTGGAATGAAGATGGGCCGTGGCATCCCCTCTTTAGCCTGCGCGTCGGGCGCATATGCCGGGCTCTACAATATTAATGAAGGAATGGTTTATTGGATTGGGTTCCCAAGGCTTCTCAGAGCAGCACTGGGCAGGTTATAAATAGCGTGGCATTTAGAAGGTCAGGCAGCAAACCATGAAAAGTGCCAGAAACGTCACAAAAAATGGGGAAACGCAAAGAAATCAGAACAGGCGCTCGGCGTGAGCATCCTCGGTGCTGCTCAGGAGCAAGTGTCTCCAGGAGACACGGCCAAAACACGGCGCTGCTCCTCCAGAAGAAGAGCTGCCTTTCCGTGGATAAATTAATATTATCTGCAGCTTCAGCACGTGGCTGCTCCGGTGGATTCCCACACTTTTTTTCTCACAGCATTCCAAGTCAGGGGAGCCAGCAGCGCCCGTGTGAGCGGTGGCCTCACCGGCAGCCGTCTCGCACGCCTGGCTTTGCTCGCCGAGAGCTGGCCGAGGGGCGGCCGTCTTGGCACCGCCACAACTTTTAAGGAACCAAATGTGAGCTTTAATAAAAGCTGACTCCTCTACCCTAAATAAAAAACATGCCCTGCCTGGAAGAAAACACTTTTTTTTTTTTTTTTTTCCTTTTTTTTCTTTTTTTTTTTTTATTTCAAAGTACCCTGTTCAGCAGCAGAGCACACAAATACTCATAGCTACGCAAATAGCAACTCTTTATTTGCTTTGTTTGCTCAGCCAATATTGACTTTCCAGCCTAACACTGCTGCTATTGAGTTTGGCTGTTCACAATAATGTTTGACTAGCATTAGAACAGCGCGGCGATAACGGCGTGGGCAACCGAAAAAGCAATCCATCACCCCGCCGTGGGATAGTGCCATTACGACAGGGAGGGGGAAGGAGGAGGGAAAAACACCCCCTTCCTTGGTCTGCTTATTCAGTCAAGTACAACTGTTGAATATAGTGCTGGCAATGACACTCCTGGGCTAGTTCAAACAACCCAAGGTTACCGCGTTCTTGTGTACTCGCGGTGAGCAAACACTGCGGAAAGGCTCCCGCTCTGCTCGTCACCTTGGGTGGGACTCCAAGGGGTTTGGTTTGGGATGGGATCGGGGAACATCTTCGTGCTGTGGGAGAGCATCACCGTGCCGTGGATGGATGGGTGGACGGATGGACAGAGGGGCAGAGTGAGGAAGATGATGGAGCACTGGAATGGGCTGCCCAGAGAGGTTGTGGAGTCTTCTTCTCTGGAGACTATCAAATCCCACCTGGATCTGTTCCTGTGTGGCCTGCCCTGGGTGATCCTGCTCTGGCAGGGGGGTTGGACTTGGTGATCTCCAGAGGTCCCTTCCAACCCCTACCATTCTAGGATTCTACGATTCCATGGTTCTATGACCCCTCTGCGGTGGGAAGCAGTCTAACAGCACACGTGGAAGGGCCAAGAATGGTTCCTCAGGGATTTTCACTTACAGAAATCATCAGCACGGCCTCCTGCAAGAGAGATGTTGGGGGGGGCACCCATGGGTGCTGTGGCTCCCCGCTGCCCTGCGCTCCCCTTCGCCCGCGGCCACCTTCATTGCTCCACAGAGGGCACTCGCTTTGCAGATGTGTTTGGTTTCCCTTCCAGATTGCGGAGCCCGGCCCGTCTATCGCCTTGTTTACCTCCTGCAGGTGCCTACTGGTTTATATAAATAAATAGATGTGCGTGCGAATCGGCAGAGAGCAAGTGTTCATCAGCCGGCTCCCTTCCCAGTAAGGCCCAAACTGGTGCAGCTGGGTGGGCAGAGGGGATCCTCATTAGCTCTTGCCCAGGACTAACCCTGCTCAGGAGGAAGCAGAGAGGAGACACCCTCATAGAATCATGGAATGGTTTGGGTGGGAAGGGACCTTCCAAGGTCATCTGGTGCCACCCCCCTGCAGGGAGCAGGGACATCTGCAACTCGAGCAGGTTGCTCAGAGCCCCATCCAACCTCCCCCGCAATGGGGCCAGGGATGGGGCAGCCACCACCTCTCAGGGAAACCTGGGCCAGGCTCTCACCACCCTCAGCATCAACAATTTCTCCTTCTCTCCAGTCGAAATCTCCCTCTTTTAGTTTCAAACTATCAATCCTTGTCCTGTCCCAACAGGCCCTGCTCCAAAGTCTGTCCCCATCTTTCTGACAGGCCCCTGGAAGCCCTGACAGGCCCCCAGAAGGTCTCCATGGAGCCTTCTCTTCTGCAGGCTGCACAAGCCCAACTCTCAGCTTTGCCTCCTAGGATCTATGTTCTAGCCCTCGGATTATTTCTGTGCCCATCTTCCTCATCCTCTGGCCACAAAGAAAAGGCACTCGGGCACAGTGAGCAAGCACTTGAGAAGCGACCGTGTGAATAAACAGAAGGAGGCAAACACGCTTTCTGCCGCAAATAACTCCAAAAGAATGAAACAAAGAGGTAATTATCAGTGCTCAGCTGCTCTCCGGGCAGGGCAGGGACTGCCTGTTTGCTTTGGCTGAATCATCCCCACCCAGAGGCACCCAGGCTCCTGTTCTCTGGGGGTTGTGAGCAGAGCGGAGCTCACCCCTCTCAGAGGACCCGAGCAAGGGCTCGAAGCAGGTTGTATGTTCTACCTGGGGTGCAGGTGAGCCAAGGAGACCCCCAGCATGAAGCTCTCCCCCTGCTCTTCTCCCTTACGATGAGTTCCTGACAGGTCTTCTAAGCTGAGTCAACCCAGAAATGAAGTTCTTGTGGCCCCATCCTCTCCATCAGCTCGTGGTTCAAGACAAGCTCCTGCCCTGCAAAGGGCTGGGCTGCCAGGGTTGGGTTTTGAATGGTCTCTTGGGATCCCAACATAGTGATCCAAGCACCCCCTGACTTGTAAATTTACTGGCAGTGGGTGAACTGGGTCATGTGCAAACAAAAGAGTCATAGAATCATTTGGGTTGGAAGAGCCCTTTCAGATCCTGGAGCCCCATCCCTGCCAGGGCACCACTGAGCCCTGTCCCTCAGCACCACATCTCCACACCTTGGAAACCCCTCCAGGGATCAGGGGGACTCCAGCCCTGCCCTGGGCAGCCAAACGTGCCAAGTCTGTTTTCAAAAAACTCCCCCACCAACGTTGATCACCCCCCAGGGTTCAACAGCTCAGGAGAGCTCAGGAGAAACAGCCAAATCCCATCCCCTTACCTGACCAGTGTCTCCCAGCACCCAGGTCCTGCAATATCTTCAGGGACACTTTCCCGTCCCCTACTCCTGGACAAGGCAGCACAGCTGAGTTTAGACATTTGGGTTTTTTTCCGTGACCTCCTCAAGACCCCAACTTCATTTCCACGTGGACGAAGCTGCTGCTGAGCAAACTGGGCTGAAGGCAAAGGCAGGAGCAGATGCAGTCATGGCAGGATGTGGCCATGGTAAATTTCTTTTTCTTTTTTTGATGAAATTAGCACTCGGTTTTGAGGCACCATCGGTGCTTCAGTGAGGAATCACTAACCAGGAGGGTGACATATGCCTCCAGCATGTGATGGAGGCTGGACATTGAAATGACCTTCTGCTCCACATGTCCTCACATGTCAGAGAAGACAGATACCTCGCTTTTTTTGGGTAGAAAAAAAAAGGAGAAAAAAATAACCCCAACAGTTGGGCAGTAAATGACTCATTAAAGCCTTTGTTTATTAACAAAAGCCGGAGAATACCAGGAATCTGCTTTCATGAAACTGTGTCTGCGTCCTGGGAAAGGGCCCAGGGAAACTTGAGTGGTTGCACATGAGCCCTGAGCAGGACTCTGTCAGGGTTTGGAAAGCAATTTTGGGGGTTATTATATGATATTATTGGAAACCAGGATGCAGACTGAAGCTCTCGGCTCTTTATTAGCCTGCTCTGGGCGTGCCTGGGCCTCGGGTCCGCTCCGTGACAAATAGCAGCCTGTTATTAATGTCATTATTATTATTTATTATTATTATTATCCACGCGTTTCTGTAGAGCCCATCACACGGGATCTCAATTATACTTTGTGCTTATGTAGCACCTTTCGTTTTGGGTCTCATGCTGCTTTACAAACATTAAACCAGTGATGGAATTTATGCCAAGGGCAAAAAAAAATAAAATAAAATAATAAGAGGGGTTGAGAGTGGAAGAGGAAATCCCAGTGTTGATGCCTCCAGTCCTTGCCTGCCACAAAGACAGCGACTGTGTGCAGGAAAATAGGGAAAGTGCTTTAATTTGGGGGTTTGGTGGTGTTTTTCATAAACACAGTTGCTGGGGTGAAGCAAAGGCACCTGGCAGACGGGAGGATTTGGTCTGTGAGGAGTGGCTGGATGGGTGGACTGATGGGTATTGGGGCTGCACCCATCTTCTCATAGACTCGTGGAATGCTTTGGGTGGGAAGGGACCTTCCAAGGTCATCTAGTGCCACCCCCCTGCAGGGAGCAGGGACATCTGCAACTCGAGCAGGTTGCTCAGAGCCCCATCCAACCTCCCCTGCAATGGGGCCAGGGATGGGGCAGCCACCACCTCTCGGGGCAACCTGGGCCAGCCTCTCACCACCCTCAGCACCAACAATTTCTCCCTTCTCTCCAGTCTAAATCTCCCTCTTGGAGTTTCAACCCACCCCGCCTTGTCCTGTCCCAACAGGCCCTGCTCCAAAGTCTGTCCCCATCTTTCTGACAGGCCCCTGGAAGCCCTGACAGGCCCCCAGAAGGTCTCCTTGGAGCCTTCTCTTCTGCAGGCTGCACAAGCCCAACTGTCCCAGCCTGGCCTCCCAGCAGAGGGTTCCAGCCCTCCCAGCATTGCTGGGGCTCCTCCGGCCCCGCTCCAACAGCTCCCTGTCTCTTCTGGGCTGAGGACTCCAGAGCATTTCCTCTTTGCACCATTATAGGCAAAAATTTTGGCATCTGCTACAGGTTTTAAAGACGAGAACTCCATGTTCTCATCTGGGGTCCATTCCCAGCAACCCATTATACCAAGATATCGTAGGACACCCTGCAGTTCCCGAGTCCTGCCCCTCCATCCCGGCACGCAGGGGGACACAGGAGGGATGCTGTGTCCCTCATTATTCAGGTCAAAGCACCGTGCCATGTTCAGACAATTACATTTCATAATTAATTACAATTAGCCTGCTGTGGTTTGGAAACCTCAGCAAAGGTTTTATCTACAAGAGCCTGCTGGCAGCGCTCCACCAACAGTGATCACGTGGCCTTCACGTTGCCTTCTCTGGGTACCTGAATCCCCCCCTCTCCCCGCCCCTTCCCCACACATCAGCCCCCATCACCTTCATCCCCAGCATAGCCTGGTGTTGCTCTTCACCTTCTGCTCTCGGCCACCTCAGCCCTTTCTGCATCCATAGTGTGGGCTGGTGGCTACCATCCTTGACCTCCAGCACCTCAAGCCAACATCTGGCACAACCGTCACCTCTGGATTCTGGTGCCTTCCCTGTTTTCCCTCTCTCCCAGAAGGAGCTGGAGCCNAGGTCTCTTCCAACCAAAACAATTCAATGACTCTATGACTCTCAATCTTACCTGCAGCAGGAGGAGGATTTAAAGATATCCAGGGCATCCCCTCAGTTACGAGTTTCACAGCAAACTTCACCAGGGCCAGGGTTTCACCGTGAAGGCTCTCGTCTCAAGACCTAATTAGCAGCCACTCTATTGAGCAACCCTCTGAAAGATCATGTTTGGGCAAAGCCGATGCACCTCACCTGGTGAACGTAACCTGGATGTGCAGTCAGAGCAATGCCCTATGCTCTGGGTAACAGCAATTAGTCACTCCGAGCGTAGACACGACCGTGTCCTGGTGATGCAGGGTGCGTCAGCGTGCTCTTCGGTGTGCCGAGGGAAGACCTAAGGAGATTTTAGAGCAAGATTCCTGTGGAACTTCACATTGAGATTAAAAAGTTTGATAGGAGGTACGACGACATTTGTCATGTAAGCATTGGGTGATGTCCTTGAGGAACCTAAGATACACATGCAAGTACCTGAGAGGAGAACGAGAAGGTTGATGGAGCCATGATGGCTGCAGCATCCTCCTGTGGACAATCTCCCATCCAGACTTAAAGCCCAGGAGCCAGCAAGTTCCCTAAGTGTTTGAAAGAAACCAGTTACATCAGCACTGTCTCCTCAGGAGCTTCCTCAACAAGATCCATGTGGCATCTCTGTTCCCCTCCATTTTTTTCTGACTACTTTTTAATTATCCCTCCTTACCTTGCAAGCCTTTGCCAGCCCTGTACACCCATCAAAAACACAGCAACGGGCTTCTGGAGATGGTGTTCAAGGCCAGGCTGGATGGGGCTTTGAGCAACCTGGTCTAGTGGGAGGTGTCCCTGCCCGTGGCAGAGGGGTTGGAAAGAGTACAGGGGGATGATGGTGTACCACAACCCTTCGTTTCTTCCTGGCCACCCATCCTGCCCAGCTGGTGCTCGCGCTTTGACCGAATGACGGCGATCCCGGCACCCAGGAGCTGGGTTAGCCAAAATCTGAGCGGGACTTGGGTGAAAAGTCACCGGCAGGAGCACTGGGAGCCGCTCCCAAACCCCAACTGGGATGGAGGAGCTGCCCTGCTCAACCCGAGCGGGCA
>VWZK01002448.1:136182-155605 GCA_013396935.1 Baryphthengus martii | reverse complement strand
GCAACGGGCTTCTGGAGATGGTGTTCAAGGCCAGGCTGGATGGGGCTTTGAGCAACCTGGTCTAGTGGGAGGTGTCCCTGCCCGTGGCAGAGGGGTTGGAAAGAGTACAGGGGGATGATGGTGTACCACAACCCTTCGTTTCTTCCTGGCCACCCATCCTGCCCAGCTGGTGCTCGCGCTTTGACCGAATGACGGCGATCCCGGCACCCAGGAGCTGGGTTAGCCAAAATCTGAGCGGGACTTGGGTGAAAAGTCACCGGCAGGAGCACTGGGAGCCGCTCCCAAACCCCAACTGGGATGGAGGAGCTGCCCTGCTCAACCCGAGCGGGCACGAGAGCTGCCGGCACCGCTCACACCCATTCAGACGTCCCCGTCACCTGCGCTGTGGTTGTCTCTCCACGCCAGGCAGCGAGTCTCCTTTCTGCTTTGCTTGTTTTCCCCTGTAAAAATTGTTCTCTAAGCGCCATTATCTAATATTTAGCAACGCGCCGCAATAAACAAAGCGTTAGAGCCGCGGCAACGCGGCGCCCGTGTTGTTGCTCGTTCAGAATGAAAAGGCTGTTAGCTGGATAAAATATTGTTCCCTGCATCTTTTAGGTATTTTCTGCTCTCGATCAGAGCCCAATTAGGTTCCTTTTTCTGGGGAAAACGACTCTTTGAGGCGGCGGAGCCTTCCCTGTAAAGAGAAGCTTTTAGAATAATTGTCACTTATCACAAGGATATATTTGGTTACCCAAAAGGAAAACTCTGCAGATCGTTATCTGTCCCACTTATTCTCCTTCCACAACACGATGAATTAAAGATGAACCGCGCCGCTACGATTCGCCTCCCAACACGCACCGGGAGCCGCTCGGGTAGGAGGGGTGGTGACAGGTTTTGGGGACCCCTTACCAAGAATCAGGGACGGGCACAAAGGTGTTTCTCTCCCCGGGCACGGCACAAGGACCCCGCTTCCATCGCCGGCTCCTCACCGTGGGCTGGATCCAGCCTCTGGCCCACGGCTCCGCTCACGTCTGGGGCGTCGATGTTGGCCCGGCTCCAATTTCTTTCAGCTGCAGGTGAAAAGCATCTCCTGGTTTTATGGAAGAAACTCGTGCCAGTTTTCAGGTGATCATCCCAACCTGGCAATGACTCCAGAAAAAAACACTTGGCCTCTTGTTCCTTTTTGTTTTAATCAGGAATTGAGATTAGCCTGGAGTCCTCCCAGTACTTTTTCTGTCCTATTTTTTTTTTTCTGTGTGCGTGTGTGTGTTATTTTCGAGTCAGGTGTTTTCCACCCCGATAACATCGCCCTGTTTGCTCCTAAGATCACCTGCACAAACACGCTCTCAGCCCAAGGGCCAAGGTTCAAGAGTTGAAACCTGCACCGCTCTGGGCTTGTGTGTGAGGCTCGGCCAAAGCCCGACTTGGGCCCTTCTAATTATCCCTCGCTATATTAACGGATAATAGCTGTACATTTCAGCAAATTATCTCAAATAAAAAGGGGACAATAATTACACTGTTTGTTCTTGCTCCTTTCATTGCTGGAATTATTCTCTGTTTGCCCAGAGTTAAATATTAGTGAGAACCTTTCTGCGCTAATGTCTGCTCGGTTGCCTTTTACTGTTTAAAACCAGCAAGAGTCAGTAAAAGTTTGGGCAAATATTAGATTTGGCAGAGTTTGCTGTTTGTATCAGGAAACCGATTGGCGTTATTGATTGACAGATGTGACCAAATGTTTAGAAAGCCTGTCCTCTATTGGATTCTGGTAGGTGTTTCAGCAAACAGCCCTAATACAAGGCAAACAGAGTTATTGGAAGAAGTACCAGCCTGTGTTAGCACAGTAAACTGAGGGCTATGCAAACAGCTTAAAAGAATCTGGCCACCTTCATATAACCTTTGATGTAGGTATTGATCCTTCTGAAGGTGGCAAAAAGTTTGAACAGGGAGCAGATTGAGTGGGATCAGATAGAAATAAACACCGTCAGAATGTAAATGTTATCTTTAAGCTACACCGTCGGTTCGGTAATGGATGGCCGCTTGGAATTTATCTTCTCCCAAATCTCTAAATCCGTGCCGCGATAAAAATTAATAATAACTTTTAGATAGACTGCCTCCTAAGTCGCTTCCTCCGCTCCCGGTAAGCAAAGCACCGGCATCTTTAATTCTTCTCGGCCGAGGACGGGGGCTTGCGGCGAACAGGAGCCGTGGTCTCCAGAGCTCCTGGCCCAGGGATGCGCTAACGAGGTGGTCCGTGGACCCGCTAACGAGGTGGCCCGTGGACGGAGCAGCACGGGAGTGCCCTGATGTGTTGACACATCCGTGCGCTAAGGCGGTGGCATTAACAGGCTGGTGCGGGGATGCGCTGACGTGGTGGCCCGTGGACGCGTGAACGAGGAAGGTGGCACGTGGAGGAGCTAACAGGGTGGTGCAGGGATGTGCCGGTGGGGTGGCAGAGGGATGGACTAGTCAGGTGGCCCACCGATGCGCTAGTGCAGTGGCCCACGGTTGCACTAAGAAGGTGGCTTGTGAATGTCCTAGTATGGTGGGCAATGGATATGCTAACGTGGTGACCCATGGAAGCCCAAAGAAGGTGGCACTAGTGGGACAGCACAGGGATGCACTAATGTGGTGGCCCATGGAGGCACTGTTGGGGTGGCCGCTGGATAGGCTGCCGTGGTGGCCCATGGATGCCCTCGTGGGGTGGCATGGGGGTGCGCCGACACGGTGACACAACCTGCTGCAAATCCCATTTCTCAGAGGCTTTTTCCATGACCCCTAGTCCAGCCGCACTCTCCAGGACAAGATGGAGCAGTGCCTTCTCATGGGCTACGTGGACTCACGGCTCTTGGCAGTCATCCTGCCATGCTCTGCGGAGGAAACTGCCCTGAAAAAAGGAGGAAACTGCCCTGAAAAAGGAGGAAACTGCCCTGAAAAAGGAGGAAACTGCCCTGAAAAAGGAGGAAACTGCCCTGAAAAAGGTGTTTGAAGGCGGATTTGTCACACGGAAAAGGGCAGATGGGGTCACCCCCCACCAGCACCAGCAAGGGCACAAAAGGCAGTACCACTCCCAACACCCTCCCCGCTGCAGGTTGCCCCCGGCACGTCCCAGCTGGGTCACGCCACGGGTGGCTTGAGGACACCCCAGCAGCTTCCTCCCACCTCTCCACCCTATTTACCAAAGCACCTGACACAACCACCCCAACCACGGAGCGACCGGAGACCTGGCAGGGGCTCGGCACAGCCGCCTGCGGTGGCTTCCCCGGCTCCGGTGTCACATGGGGGGTGGCCCGAGATCCACCTTGGATTTGCACGCGCGATGCCCCCGGTACGGAATGCGGAGCGGTTTTGTGCGCTCAAAGGATCATCCAGGCATCCAAATGTCACCTGCGGTGACAGTTTCCACAAGCACACGTGTAATCGAGGTAATTACGGGCACAAATCGGCCTTGTGATTGTATGGGCAGTTCTGGGAATTTTTTTTTTAATTATTATTTATTTTTTTAATGTTTTTTGTTGGTTTTCTTTTTTCAGTTAGGCCTCTAAACACTAGAATAGATTCTAAGTTATGTTTTAAATTATCTTCCCCATCTGGCTATACTTGCAAATAACGACTGTTTATAGGGAGAGATATTAAACAGACGCTGTTGATCGATGGGTTAATCATTGCAGGAGGAGAAAAGGGGTTGGTTTATGCTGGGTATTGACCCACAATACATAGTAACTAATGACGGGTTTGAGCACAAGCTGCTAACGACCAGCTTTTTGCTTAAGAAATGCCTTCTAATAAAAATGACAGAGTACACATCGTGAGGACGTATCTGATGAATCATTACTGCAGCTCAGTGCAGCGATGGACTTAAATAAAGCCCGGATTAATTATTAAACCCGAGGAGTTTACGTTTCCAGTTGCACAGAACTCAGGAAGAGCTGGTGCCAAGCACTCGCGTTCTGAGAGGGTTTCCATGCTCAGAGCTTTGCCCACCTTCTGCTCCCACAAGTTCTGTTTCTCACCGGGCACCATCGTGGGTCGCATCCAGCTCCCCAAAACCAGAATCACAGAACTATTTTGGTTGGAAGAGCCCTTTCAGATCATGGAGTCCCAGCGCTACCCCAGCCCTGCCAGGGCACCACTGACCCCTGTCCCTCAGCACCACATCTCCACGCCTTGGAAACCCCTCCAGGGAGCAGGCGGACTCCAGCCCTGCCCTGGGCAGCCTGGCACAGGCCTGGACAACCCCAAAGGGCAAGAAATTGTTCCTCAGCTCCAACCTCAACCACCCCTGGGGCAACTTGAGGCCGCTTCCTCTTCTCCTGTCCCTTGTTCCTTGGGAGCAGAGCCCGACCCCCCTGGTTCCAAGCTCATGACTTTCAGGGAGTTGTGGAGAGCCAGAAGGTCTCCCCTGAGCCTCCTTTGCTCCAGGCTGCACAAGCCCAGCTCCCTCAGCCGCTCCTCCCCACACTCCTGCTCCAGACCCTTCCCCAGCTCCATTGCCCTTCTCTGGCCACGCTCCAGCCCCTCCAGGTCCTGCCACAGAGCGATGGGTGAGGGCACCCCTGCCCCTTCCCTCCCTCCCATTGAAGTGCTGCACGTTCACTGAGGAAGTGTCTCTGTTCTTTGCTGGCCAAGCAGAAGAGCAAAGCCGTCAGGACAGCCATTAGCACTGCCAGCTCCTCAGAAAAATTAACATTATTCTTTAATGCCAGGCCCTACTTAGGCGGCTCTCAGCAACGCAATGGGCTGCTCCAGTCACACCAGCGTATGAAGCCAACCATGAAGCAAAACATCTCTGGAAGGAAACCCAATAATGCATCTCCCCCACCATCTTCTCTAGCAACAGAACAAGAGAATTTGCCCTTAAAGCCCCAGTGAGGTATTTTGGCGTGTCTTAAATCCCTCGCTGGGCTTTGCAGGTCAGCCCCGGCGCCCATAGCCCTGCAGCTCTGCACCAAGAGCCACGATGCCTGGGGAAGAGACCTCATCACCTGGTAGCTAAACCGGTCAAGCTTTGTTCCTCTCAGCAAATCACTTTCTGGGAGTTTTAAACCAAAGACGATAAAAGTTTTGAGCCAAATTGCTCAAATCCAGTGAGCGTTTTGCAAAACCTGCAGCTGGGAGGAGGTGTGTGGAGCAAAGGCCAGGAGCACACACTTCTCAGAGTCACATCATGGGGATACTTCCTTCCCAGTGCCCTTGGTGAAACCCTACAGCAAGCAGGAGAGTTTTGTCAGCATTAAATGACTAAGAGATGTTAAGCATGTGTCACACTCTACAGAAATGAGCTCAGCAGGGCACGGACACCACAAACGGGCAAAGGAAAAATAAAGTGTCACCAAATTCCAGCTCCAGATCTGTAAAAAGTCTAGTGGGACTCACAACACACACGGGGTTGTCTCTGCTCCTGGCGTGTCCTCTTATTTGGGGTGAGTTCCCAGAGCTGATGTCCAAGGATGTGGGTGCCGGGAGTCGTTCCTTGGGTGCTGAGGAAGGACCTTGCAGGCTGGGTAGCAGAGCTGCAGCTGCTGAAAAGGAAAAGAAGGGGAAATTTCCATGATTTGGAATGAGAACGAGTTGAGGACACCCCAGAAGGTGAATCAAGGAGCTTGGGGTACCTAAGTGAGTTTTAAATAGAGGGCTGTTGGGTTTTGGAACACCCCTTAGGGGTGCTGCCAGGTAAAGCTCAGCACCCATTGCTGCTGGGAGGGTCGAGAGTGAGGAGGGATGGGGGGAGAGGAGAAAAGATGCACCAGAAATACGCTGCAGCAGCCACCAGTAGCAAAAGAGGAGCAGAGGGTGTCCTGGCGTTTCTATTAGAAATCCATTTTCTGTGGGGTTAGGGTGTAACTAAGACAGACACGGGATGGCACACTCAGGTTTCCTCATCTGGAGCAATTTTAAATCTCTCTGGCCATTTCTGGAGCAGCCCCGTAGCAATAAAAATAGAGGTGAGATTATTGAAATACATTCTCGGAGCATTAAAACCTTCAGAAAGTTACAGAATCAGAAAGGTTTGGGCTGGAAGGGATCTCTAAAGGTCTTCTAGTCCAACTCCCTGCAGGGAGCAGGGCCATCTGCAACTGGAGCAGGTTGCTCAGAGCCCCATCCAACCTCCCCTGCAATGGGGCCAGGGATGGGGCAGCCGCCACCTCTTGGGGCAACCTGGGCCAGGCTCTCACCACCCACAACTTGAGGGAGCCCTCACTTGTGGAGACACCAAAGGGCAGAAAGAAGAGGAAAAACTTAACCAAGTACCGAAGCTGGTGTCGGATGCAGCCTGATGAGCATCATCTCTGTGCCCCAGGCCGGTGCGTCCCCATCCGCAGATGCAGCATCTCCAAGTCACAAACCAGACGAGATGCTCGATTGGGAAGCTTCATTTTCTTAACAAAGCCCGGGATGAATAGCAAATGGCAGGAGCCGCAGGAATCTCTTTTCCCTGAGCGAGATTGGAAAAGAAAGCAAAATGGCAGCAAATTAATTCAATCCGATGTATAGCC
Organism: Baryphthengus martii; assembly: GCA_013396935.1. Classification (NCBI taxonomy): domain Eukaryota; kingdom Metazoa; phylum Chordata; class Aves; order Coraciiformes; family Momotidae; genus Baryphthengus; species Baryphthengus martii. The sequence continues at coordinate 149,129 of VWZK01002448.1, read as the reverse complement.
TGCCATTGTTGTTCAGAGCTGCCTTCCGAAAGGTAGCTGGTAATTATCCTGGTTTATCATATAACAACAACTTATTACTGCAATAATGGGTGAAAACAAGCAGCAGGAACACGCTGCTGGTTCCACGTCACGCTGCACTCAGCCGGCGTTGTGCCGCGTTGTCAGGTTGAGCCTGCGGAGCTTCAGTTGCAATGGAACAATAATTTATTAATGCGCCCGCTTTGCGTCTCAAAATACCGCACGTACGCCGATTAGCTCGTGTCTCACCTTGTCTGGCAACTAAATAAGTCTTTTAAATCTTGATTTTGCTGGTAAGAGGAGAAAGAGTGGGAGGGAAGCAACGTTCTCAGGTAGCAAAAGCCACTGGAGAGGCTGGTCCTTAAGAACACAAAGACAAAACAGTAGGGGGAAAAAAAAAAAGTGACTTNCTGAAAGGGCTCTTCCAACCCAAATGATTCCGTGATTCTTACCTGTGATTCCCTGATGCTGATCCAGGTCCTGGGCACCGCTGGGCCCATCCAGCACAGCTTGGCGAGAGCTCCCAGAGTGGTGCAGGATCCATCCCTTCCACCACTGGCCCTGCAGGACCTGCTCTACCAAGGCTCATTTCCTCCAGCACCGGGCACACCAGGGGAGAGCCGAGTGCCAGGCTGAGCTTTGTTAAGTCCCATCTTTTTTCTTTCACTACTTTTTTTGTCTTATTTTATGTCATGAATTCAAACACTTAGCGTAGTTTTTGTGCTCCGTATTAATGGGAGCACTTTTTTTTTTGTTGTGTTTTCTTTTTCTTAAAAAAAAGGATTATATAATAATGCATATTTATGAGACAAGCGGGGATCAAGAATACCGATATTTAAAAGACGCAATTATCTTGAAAAAGTTTGGCTTCGTTTTCATTCTAATGAACACAATGTTTTAAAGCAAGCTAATTGGCTTGCCAGTCATTTCGTGCGGTTGCCCGCTCGTTACAACCCCCATATTTCCTTATAAGCAAATTCAAAAGCAGGCTGCTCCTCCAGCTTTAAGTGTCGGGCCTCGGAGGAATTATCTTGGCGTTTTTGGGGTTTTTTTTATACTGTACAATAAAAATAATGCTTCTTAAACACTAGTGGCACCCTCATTAGACAAAACGTCCTTTTGTTTTGATTGGAAAAATCCTGAATGTGAGATTAAAAGTAAAAAAAAAAAAAAAAGGGGGGGGTTGGGGGGGGAAGGAGAGGAAGGCTTTGATAGAAGCCGCTGCCGCAGAAGATAACGCGTAACAAGTTCCAGTCTGCAAGGCAGGCTGGCTAATTAATATTGTGAATTCAGCCAGAAACGGGGCTGTTCCTGAGATAAATGTCGCCGTAGCGGGGCGAGGGGGGACAGGCAGAGCTGTGCTTTGAGCACAACACCCCCCAGCCCCATCCCAGGGGCAAGGAGAGCTCTGTAGGGTAGAAGCCAAACCACTGTTTGGATCCACACAGGGCTGGGTTTCGCTTTATCGGTGCAGATTGGAGTCTTTAAGAGATTTTTTTTTTAATTACTTTTTTTTTTTTCCCATTGAGTCATTCTGCTGAATTAGCTCTCATGAAAGGATGTGGTGGCGATGAGAGCGATGCATTATTCATTCCAAAATCTGCCATTCCCTTCAATTTGTGGTATCAATACAGAGGTTTGGGGTGACAAACCAAACACAGACGGACAGAGCCTTGGCCCAGAGACCTCCTCAGCAGGAGCAATGGGTGCTGGCACCCTGGCAGATGGGTGGCAGTGAGACTCTCAAGCGTCATGGTCACCGGGGGCATCTGGAGGACCCTGGATTGTGTCTTGGAGGGGTTGCTGATGGTAGTGCTGGCTCAGCTCACCGATTCCCTCTGTCCCAAACTGACCCATGGATAGCATCAGCATCCTGTTGTTGGTTCTGGAGATAAAAGAGCACAAACCATTGTTACTATTTGCTCAGATAAATGATTTTGCCACCGCTTGAAACTTTTAAATCGTGGCTGGGTGTCTCCATCAGTGCTCCCCGTGTCAGCAAGAGGGGAGGAAGGTGCAGAGAGAAGGGATTTAAACTAGATAGATAGAAGAGATTTTTTTCCAATGAGAGTGGTGAGAACCTGGCCCGCGTTGCCCCGAGAGGTGGTGGCTGCCCCATCCCTGGCCCCATTGCAGGGGAGGTTGGATGGGGCTCTGAGCAACCTGCTCCAGTTGCAGATGTCCCTGCTCCCTGCAGGGGGTTGGACCAGATGACCTTGGAAGGTCCCTTCCCACCCAAACCACTCTATGATTCCATGAATTCAGCCCATCCAAAAGGCTGTCAGGGCTGTGAGATGCCTCCCAAAGATCACTGGCAGATGCTGAATAACTCCCAGAGCTCCCCCCTCCTCCTGTACCCGCTGCCAGCTTCCATCCCGCTGCCCCTCACCCCTCACCTCTTTCCTACCAACATTGCCACCTTTTGGGCTGGCATCAGCAGCAGAGAGTGAATGGAACTTGCTGGAGATCCCACGTAGCTGCCCGAGGGGTGAAGGGGTTTCTGGAAGGGAAACGTGTCCCAGTGTGAGCCAGGAGCCCCGTTCCTCTGCCAAGTGGATGGGAAATAAAACTGGGGCTGGCTGTGTTAAGGTGAACATCCCAAACCCATTAATTACGGCAGCCCAGGCGCGAGGCGCACGCGGCCGCTGGCTTGCGCTTGGCTGGGGTCAGCATCGCGCTGTATCAATCCGAGCGCCTTCAGGCAATTAAAGAGAGGCAGAAAAAGCAGCAGGAGGAGTTGCTGCTGTTGTTGCTGAGGAGCTGAGCTGCCCCCAGCCCCGAAAAACTAGGGTTTCCCGAGAGTGCAGCTTGCTCCTCAGCGGGGCTTTCAATCCAGGCAAGGTCCTCTCATCCACGGGTATCCGGCACCGAGCGTGTACCTCCAGACCCAACCTCTCCACCCTACCTACGGGCATCGGTGTTCCTGGTGAAACCACTAGCAATAAAAAAAAAAAATAAAATAAAATAGTCAGGGCACTTAAATTACATATTAATTTGATTTTCCAGAAGGTTTCTAGGAAATGTTTTCAATCAAGAAGTAAATTCAGATTGTAATAAAGTATTATATAAATATTTACATCAGCCCTGGCTTTACTTTAAAAGGAGGGATTTTTCTCCCCCCTCCTCTTGCACACACTGCCAAAGTAGTTAGCTGGCAAGCCAGTGAAAAAACAAGGTCTGAGAGTCACTTTTTCCCCTAGCAGATCCATCACCGAGCGATCAGAAGGTTTATTTTTCCCATGTCTCCCCCAAATTCCATCATTTCCCCTCCTAAAAGCTTCCATGTGTCTCTCGAGCGCGCGGTGGCCCAGGTAAGGCAGCGACATCAGCTATTTATACAAATTAGATGGGGAGTGGGGAGGGGGGGGTGGAGAGGAGAGGAGGGGAGGGAAAAACGTCTTCAAAGCTGCAGCACATTAAAAGGAATTTATTAGATGTGTTGAGTGGGCAGGATGCCAGCTAAATTTAATATGGATCTATATACAAAGAAACTGTCTAGTTACACAGAATGAATATTTAATCATGCGTGGATCAAGCAATTTCACAGAAGTAATTAAAAGCAGGCTTTGTTTATTGCCAAAAATTATAGCTACCCTATTGACCTGGTGCTGGAGTTCTTTTGCCATATTGAACATGTTACCTGCTGATATTATGGTATTAAATGGGGATTAAGCCTATTTTTTTTCCCCCCTTTCAGATAAGAGCTCTTAAGCTATCTTGTCTGTTTGTGCACAAAGGAAGAGGGGGGAAAAACAATAAAAAAAAGCAGCCCTAGAGTGGAAAAAACAGGCCTGTGTGAATTGGAAGGGTTAGGAAAACACTCGGACCTATAACGGGGAGGCAGAAAATGATAAAGCAATTAAATACTCCACAGATTGGTTTGCTCCCAGGGGAGCAGAGCATCCCATGGGATGAGCCTGATGTCGCTCAGCTGCTGGGGGGGATGCCTGGAGCTCACGGCTTGGGATTAAATTTGAGACAGGAGGACGCTCAGCTGGGACATCCATTGGAGAAAAATAGTGGAAAAAATGTTTATGCTGGAATTCGAGGGGTGTATCCCAGCCTGTCCCCCCACGCTGTGGGGAAGCCAGGGCCATGGCCACTGTTTCTTGTGGCTGGTTGGATATTAATTCCCACTTCCACATGCTGGTGGCTCTGCCTATCAAACACACGCCGTAGATTCGTGCTGAACCGAACTGACAACTGGAGATGGGCTGCCTGACTTTAAACCATCCTGTGCTGTCAGCAACATCTGCTCCCAGACCCCGCTGTCCCCAAAACCCTGGTCACTCTGACCTTGAAAGTGACCTTGAGACCAGCCAGAGGAGTTAAAATCCTCCTCCAGTTTTGCTGAACCCCCAGGGACAGGTGGAAGGACGGGGGGCCGCTGTCGCCGGTACCCTTTGAACGTGCGCGTCAGCATCGCCCGGAGCAGATCCCTCGGGCGCTTGGGGAGCCAGAGAAAAGCGCTGTCAGATAATCCCAAAGACAAGCAAATAATTCTGACCTGGAAGAAACCGACTGAGGAGGGAATCAGAGTCAGAACAGGCTGGAAACAGCCAGTTCCAGCCTGCGCAGTGCCTGCGATCCCTGGGGGAGTAGGTCAGGAGAACAAGTAGAAAATTCCGGGTAAGCTGCCCATTCCCGGGCACCTCGTCCTCCCTGAGCACGAGGCAGCAGCACCAGCCCACGCTGACACCGCTGACGGAGCAAACCCCTCGTTACTTAATGAGCCACTTACTCCAGAGCTGCATTCAGCTGCTTGGCTGCCTGGTAATTACCTGATGTGCTGGATCCATCAGGGCTCAAAGTCGTCCCAGGTGTAGAAAAGCTCCCTGTGCCTCCTCCAGCATCAGCATCCAGCCTTGCGGGGTGGGAGTGTCAGTGGAAGAGGCTTGGGGGGGATCGGTCCAGAGCTGGCTGGGTGACGTGGCTTTGGAGTGCACGTGTCTGAGAGCAGAGTGGTGACTCCAAGGGCTCCTGTGGGAAGAAATAATTTCAATAATTGCATGTTGAACCTGGAGTCCTAAACCCAGCTCTGGAGTCCTCAGCCCAGGAGAAACAGGGAGCTGTTGGAGCGGGGCCAGGGGAGCCCCAGCAATGCTGGGAGGGCTGGAACCCTCTGCTGGGAGGCCAGGCTGGCAGAGTTGGACTTGGGCAGCCTGGAGAAGAGAAGGCTCCAGGGAGACCCCCTTAAGGGGGGGGCTGACCAGAAAGATGGGGACAGACTTTGGAGCAGGGCCTGTTGGGACAGGACAAGGTGGGGTGGGTTTATGCTAAAAGAGGGAGATTTAGAGTGGAGAGAAGGGAGAAATTGTTGGTGCTGAGGGTGGTGAGAGCCTGGCCCAGGTTGCCCCGAGAGGTGGTGGCTGCCCCATCCCTGGCCCCATTGCAGGGGAGGTTGGATGGGGCTCTGAGCAACCTGCTCCAGTTGCAGATGTCCCTGCTCCCTGCAGGGGGGTTGACCAGATGACCTTGACAGGTCCCTTCCAATCCATATCATTCCATGAGTCTCTGATTCCATGAACCCACGATTCTCTGCTCAGCACCCCAAACATTTTTGCCAAACTGACAGCTAGAGACAAAATTGCTGTTAAACACAAAGCAGCTCCCCCAGGCTTTAACGTCGACCTACCCTTTGCAATAACAACTGCACTTAAGAGCATACGAAAAATCCGGAGCCCAGGGTGCAAAGTGCTGGAAAAAAAACAACTGAAAGAAGCTGGGGAAACACAAGCAGCAAAGAAACACACTCGAGTGGAGAAGGTTTATAAAACTGATCAGCTGTCAGAGCCCACGGTGCCAGACACGAGGAGTTTCCAGGCTCCTCGCAGCCCGACGCAGCGACCATCTCCCCTCCGAGGAGCTGCTCGTGAGCTATTAGCAGATGAGGATATTACTATTACCCCCCCTTACTTTGCATAACTATAAATGACAGAGCAAATCGCCACTCTGCGAGGAAACAAGGCTGATGTATTTAAGCTGACAGCGTCTCTTCCCATTACCGTGATTTATAGCGCGTTAGCACCGGGGCGGCTTCGCCAGGCGCTACCCGGGGCCGGCAGCTCCCGACTTCGGCTCCTTGTGACAAGAAACCGCTGCCGCCGCTTCCCAGAGTCTGCGAGAATTCATGGAAGAGAAGAAAAGCCAGGGGTGATGACATTTATAAGCACAGAGATCTTAAAGACGGAAAAAAAAAATAAATATGACCGTGGATGAAGGCTTTGAATCAAATTTTAATAAAAAGCTGGAATTCGGGCCAAGAGCTGCTCGGCTGGAATATTAAGAAAATTCACGCTCTTTACGAGTTCCACTTTTGTTATGGGAGACTTGAAGGTTCTGCTTATGCTACATAAAGGTGTAGATATGTGTGTGCACCACAGCTCTGCGGCTCTGAAACCCCTCCGGGGATGGGGACTCCAATTGGTCCAACCTAAACCTCCCCTGGGGAAACTTGAGGTCAGTTCCTCTTGTTTTGTTGCTGGTTCCTCAGGAGCAGAGCCCGACCTGCCCTGGCTCCACCCTCCTGAATGTCAGGGAGTTGTGGAGAGCCAGAAGGTCTCCCCTGAGCCTCCTTTGCTCCAGGCTGAACAAGCCCAGCTCCCTCAGCCGCTCCTCCCCACACTCCTGCTCCAGACCCTTCCCCAGCTCCGTTGCCCTTCTCTGGCCACGCTCCAGCCCCTCCAGCTCCTTCTGGGAGCAAGGGGCCCAAAACTGACCCCAGGATTCCAGGGGCGGCCTCCCCAGTGCCCAGTGCAGGGGTGACCCAAGGGCAGGGCTCAGCCTTTGGCCTTGTTGAACCTCAACCCATCAATCCAGCCTGCACCAAAGCTCAAAAACTAAATAAAACACTGTAAAAGTCCCTTACCCCTGCTTACCCTCCTTCACTCCTCTCCCTCTGGGAAGGCAATTATTTTAGTGGTTATGATAACTCTCATGGTTAGGATATAGTAGTTCAGATAACTACTTAGACACACCAACACCTTCCCCATCGCCACGAGCAAGCGACGGCTCTCAGGTAAGCAGGAGGTGATGCCTGCAGCCCGCTCAGGGTGCTGGGGACCTCCTCGAGTGGCAGTCAGCACCCTGCCGTGCCCAGACCTGTTAGATCTCAACGCCACCGCTCGTCCCCGGCGGGTGCGATACTGCCGAGTTCAGTCACGCGGCCTCACGAGCCAACTCCGAGCCGGTGGAAGAAGCAGCCGGTGATGGTTCCTACTCCCTGGAGCAGCGGGACTATCCCGCACGAGGATCCTTCCAGGGCAAGAGGCAGCTGACCTGCAGGTTGTTATCTTGTCTATCCCACGTGTTAACATCCGCTAATCGGCGCGCGTGAAAGGGAACGCAAATCACAGAGAGTAATTAAGACGTGAATTCTGATGTGTAGGAAGAAGGGAGTGTGTGTGTGGGGTGGGGTGTGGTGGTGGGGGGAAACGTGGCCTCTCAAGGTCAAAAAACAAACCTCGACAAAAGCGTTATCGCCGGCGTTGCGCAGCTGATTGCATCATCTGCATGTGAAATGAAATATAATTAATATTTGCCATGCACAGACTGTTGCTGAACTCCCCTCGCCCCCCGCCCTCCCTTCTTCATTAATCTCCTAGTAACAGCCAGAAAGTTGCACGTGGTAATAAAGCACCGAGAGCCCTCTCTAGCGATCTGAGTTGGAGATAAATCCATTCTCTTGTCAGTGAGCCTTGAAGGCAGAAACTGTAACTTCCTCAGGAGTCAGCGACCTCGCTTGCAACGATTTGCTTAATTAGGAGAAAACAATATTTTTCACTAAATTGGGTGGCTAATGTATAGCGTTCTCATCTGCCAAGGAAGAGGATTTGCCCTCCTCCGCCGTGCCAAGAAGACAGCCGAACGTTCTATTTACCTAGAAAGTATCCCTCAGCCCGACGGTAAAGAGGATGAGAGACAAATTAAACCTTCACGTTAATGGTTGATGATTCTCTTACTGCCTGTCTGGAGGCCTCTTAGGTCTTCCTTCTCCAAGACATAAACCGATGATTTGTCCCAGGTATATTTTTCATCAACCCCATAAAAACTTCCAGTTGATGTTAATGGGGGAAGAGTTTATCTCCAATGGGTCCCAGACAGGCTCGTACCGAGGATATGCCAAGTACCCATTAAACAATAAGACATAACAGGGCATGTGTTAGAGAGCAATAAAGACACACCTAGGTGAGTTACGGGGATTACGCTGCGGATTGGAAAAGCTCCTTTTGAGCACCTTTCCTCTTAAAGATGGGGCTTGGGAAGGGGGTGGGTCCTGCGCAGGCACACGCACAAGTCCTCCAAGTCCCAGTTCTGCACGCGCCAAAACTCTTGTTTACAGCAATGTCTCCTGCAAAAGAAAACTCCAGCCTGGAAGAAAAGACTCACAGAGATGTACTTTATCAATACATTGGAAAACAAGGGCAAAACAGAAAACCAAAAAAATATCATGCAAAGAGTGGGAATCTGGTTAACTAGGTTCTGTGGCCCTCATCTTTCTGCCAGGCCCCTGGAAGCCCTGACAGGCCCCCAGAAGGTCTCCGCGGAGCCTTCTCTTCTCCAGGCTGCACAAGCCCAACTCTCCCAGCCTGGCCTCCCAGCAGAGGGTTCCAGCCCTCCCAGCATTGCTGTGCTTCTAATGATGGAGTTATGATGGACACCAGCTGACCCTGAGTCATCAGCAGCCCGTGGATGCAAGAGCAAACAAACATCATATGGGGATGCGTCAACAGGAACCCATCCTGAAGGGCGTGGGGGTCACCTCTCCAACCAGCCAGGTCCACCCTGCACCCTGAGCTGGGGCTGGGGCAGTCCCCATGCACAAGGGGGTTGCTCTGGTCTTTATCTACATGACATTTCAGAGGAGAAGAGGCAGCCGTGGAGCTGCCGACAGAAAGACGGAGGCGGCACAGCCGCTGTGAGCTGTCGGGCTGGGTGCAGGAGCTCCCTTCAAACCTACTTGCTGTTGCACTGAGACACTTAAAAATAGCACGATGATCTTCAGAGGCTTGGCAGAGGCAGGAATGAAGGACTTCCCATCACAGAGCAAAGAGTGCATCTCTCATCCCATCTGAAGTGGCTCAGAGAAGCTGCCACTAAAAGTCTCTTACGAAAAGTGAGCACCAGGAAGGTTTTCGTAGGACTCTGCATTAAAGACAAAGCAGACCTTGATCCACGTACCTCATGGCCCATCTTCCAGCACATTCCAGAAGAGGCACTTGGTCTCCCCACGCAGACCTGCTCCCCATCAGCATAGACCTTCCAGGCTGCCCAGCTCCAACAAAACTGCCAAAATAGGGTGAAGTGAAAAGAAAATACAGAAGTTCAGGAGAGTCATTGTGGAGATGAACCAAAGGGAGACCAGGGATTGCTCATGCTTGGGGATAAACGGTATAATCGGGAAGGAAATTGAAAAGGAATTCCTTGGAAGATGGTTTGCTGCTAATAGGTTCCCTCTGTCCAGCCGGAGCAGAGCTCTCCCCATCTGGATCCAATGCCAGTGCTATCCCAGCACGGGAGTGTCGGAGTCAGCAAACTGCACCAATCCAATTTGTTTTGGTGAGAGCAGGGAGCTGCACCTCCGAAACATCAGCTGGAAACTTAGGAAATAGCTGGAGCTCTCCAGGTTTAACTGCAGCTCGTGGGTGTACGTACCAGTGGCCGCGGCTTCCAGCCACCCTCGTGCTCCTGGTGCCCGGCCTCGCCATGCACCCGCTGCCCCTCGGGAGCTGCTGGGATCTGGCTGCAGTGGCACACGAAGGGGATGCCTGTGGTGGGATGGGTGCTGCCACAGCAGCCTCGGGTGCTGGAGTCACCCCAAAACTGCAGCATGGCCCAGGTAGCCAAGAAGGCACCAGCATCCTGGCTGTGTTAGCACTGGTGTGGCCAGCTGGACCAGGACAGGGTGGTGAGGAGCAGCTGAGGGAGCTGGGCTTGTGCAGCCTGGAGCAAAGGAGGCTCAGGGGAGACCTTCTGGCTCTCCACAACTCCCTGACATTCAGGAGCTTGGAGCCAGGGTGGGGTCAGGCTCTGCTCCTGAGGAAGGAGCTGAGGAACAATTTGTTGCCCTGCAGGGTTGTCCAGGCCTGTGCCAGGCTGCCCAGGGCAGGGCTGGAGTCCCCCTGATCCCTGGAGGGGTTTCCAAGGCGTGGAAATGTGGTGCTGAGGGACGGGAGTCGGTGGTGCCCTGGCAGGGATGGAGGAGCAATTGGACTCCAGGATCTCAAAGGGCTCTTCCAACCAGACAAATCTCTGGTTCCTGAGTGACCTGAGCTCCCTGCAAGGCCCCGGCCGACAGCGCCCAGCTCACTGCCGCTTCAACACTCCCGCTCCGGGCCGAGCCTCCGCCAGAGGTAGAACCTTGGCACTTGCACAAGCGCAGCCTTTCTAGCAGCAAAATGGCCATTTTCCAAGGCGCCATTATTCCTGTTTTATAACCGCCGCGCAGCAGCCAACGAATAGATCCGCAGAGCCTCCTTGGCACTAGGGAGGTTAACATTTTTTTTTCCCCCCTCTTGGCGCTGGTGCTGTTGATAGCTGTTAAGTGCAGGCTGCTCCTAGGCCAGAGATATGCCTTTCAATAATCTCTTCCTTTACCATTTCAAAGCCTCGACAATAAGTATTACTTCCTGGCAATTCCCCGTCAGCCGCCCCGCTACGTGCTCTGCCGGTGAGACAACGCTCCCCGAGCAGGAGAAGGCTCTTTGCCGGAGCCTCGTTGTCCTCCCTGCCTTTTGTGGCAAAAGGAGGAATTCACCCGCTATTATATTTTCATCTCTTTGTCATCTGTTGGTATTGGAAAGCTTGCTCCCCGGGCTGGCTGGACACCACATGAGTCAGTTAACGTTAATAAAAGATTAAATTCGCTGCGGGATCAGCAAAGGCTTTTCAAGAAACAGAGAACGTTTTATTAATCCCAGACACACCGATTATTACACGTATTACTGGATTTAAATATCAAATTGAAACGAGAGAAGGCAAAGGACCCCGGCAATATCTGAACTATCCAAGCGTGCCCATTGCCCAGAGAGGAAATCAGTCCCCTCGACCCCCCCAAAGTCCTCGCCGCTGGAAGAGGGAGGGCCGGAGAGCTGCGCTCGCAGCCAGCGCTGCACGGGGAGAGCCCTTTGTCTGCCATTAGGCATCGATCCAGCCCTTAATGAGGTCAACAGGAGGCTTTCCATGGGCTTCAGCGGCCTTTGGAGACGATCTTTCCTAACAGAACTAAACCTATGAACCCTTAGATAGCCACAGCTTAGCCAGCAGGGCAATTAAGCCCAGGCCGGGAATGGAGGAGCTGCTGCCACCACCAGCCCACCTCCCTGCAGAGGGCCAAGCATCTTTCATCCCTTCACTCCAGGGCTGGCAGCTGTGGCCAGTGGAGAGCATCAAGGAGACCATCACGGGGAGCATTACCTTGGGGAGCGTCGCCACAGAGCGCACCATCAAGAGCATCATTACGAAAAGCATCACGAGGAGCATCTTGGGGAGCATCCCAAAGAGCATCACCTTGGGGAGCATCACGAACAGCATCATCACAGAGAGTACCATGAAGAGCATCATCACAGGGAGCGTCATTATGGAAAGCATCACGGAGATTATCATCATGGGGAGCAGCATCGCAGAGAACATCACAAAGAGTATCATCACGGAGAGCATCGCAGTAGCTTTGCAGGAGGACAGGGTCAGGGCAACCAGGAGGAGCTGGCAGGAAGCTCTGGCTACAAGCTCAGTCCCACATTAGGAGTCAAGTCTTGATACTGAGAAATTTCTAGTGCAAAACCAGCACCACACAGCCCTAAGTTAAACAAAACTCCCCGCTGCGTTAGAGCCGTGGTCTTAGGGGGTTGCTCTTCATGGCTTGGAGCCCTGGCTGGTCTTCTCGTTTGCTGCAAGATCGTTTCTCCTAATAAGTCTGATTTTTTTTCCTCTGGGCTCCCCAACAGCTCAGCCAGCGAAGCATCTGGCTCTGCGCAGGACACAAGGCCACCTCCAGCTCTCCCCGCACATTGACCTCTAGAGGGGAAGAATATCCCATGAAAGGGTCAGAGAAATCATTGCCCAAATACCCACACGCACCCACATTCGTGGAGTCTTTCCTTCCTTCCCTTCCTCATGGACCGCTGGAGTCAGGTGGCAGCCAAAACCATTGCTAAGTGTTTTGGGTTTTTCCTCCCTATTTTGGTTACGTAAAAAAAAAATATATCTGAAATATTATTAGGACATCAAGATTTTCTCCTGCCTATTGCTTCCAACACGCAGAAGAGAGGAAAGAGCACTTGAGGCTGCATTTTTGGGGTCTGAAAGAAGCCAAAGGGAGTCAGGAAGATGAAAATGTTGAACATGCAGAGACAGGAGGAGAGACCTGGGCTGGCCGGGCACATCTCGCACTGATTTTTCCACCCTGGAAGTGAGTGATCATCTTTTCACGGCACCTGATCAGACCAGCAGTTCCTCCACCAATAAAAACAAAACAAAACAAAAACAACAAACACTGGGAGCTGCAAATGAGCTGAAACTTGGTGGCGGTCCAGAAGATGGCTTTCTGTCGTTTGGCGGTGATGGATTATTCACCCAAGGAACAGCCCAGCATCTGAACTCCTGTGCCACACTGACATCTTATGGAAAAAACCATCTGTTACAATGGCAGAGCTGCAGGAGCTGGAGAGGTGCCTCAAAGGTGGGTCTTCAACAATAAAGGCCCAAATTCGGGTGCCCACCTTCTCCTGACAAAACTGTTTCTGTCTGGGGAGGGGGAGGGGGAGGGAAGTGGTACCAAAATGAGGGGCATTTCTCCCCCATTAAAGGAATCTGAGCAAGACCGGGAGTCCCCCCACCGCTTGGCAGAGCCTGAAGGGCTTGGAGCTGCAAACTTAATGCTGGACCTCCAGCTTCTCTTGTTTCTGATGATTTTTCTATTAAAAAAAAAA
>VWZK01002448.1:84317-130160 GCA_013396935.1 Baryphthengus martii | reverse complement strand
CCCCCCCCCCCCCCCAGACCAAGGCAGCAACCCCATGGGAAGAGCAGGAAGGCTTGGGCTGGAGTAGGGTCTCCTTCAGGCTCTGATTCCCCTTCCACCAGTGTCACCGCCCCCTCGCTTTCCACCACAGCGGTGCCTGGACCCCCACCACGTGCACCGACCACGCAGCATCACACGGAATTCCTAACAATTCCATGTCTCTATCGTGGAAGGAGCTGGGAGCAGCACACACAACACAGCTCCCAGGGTCATATGGGACGGAGCTGCTCCAGGCTGAGCGGGTTGGAGCCGCCTCATCGGAGCAGAATAGCAGCTTTGTGGGGAAACGGCCGGGAGAGCGTTTGGAGAGGCAGCCCCCGCAGCCGAGCCGCGTGCTTGCCAGGGGTAAGTGAGCCAGGAATGCAACGGGCTGGATTAGGGCTTGTCATCGGGGCTGGGGAGTAACACGCCGTAAAGAGCCGTCGCTTCTGGAAAAGCTCATTCCCAGCAGCTTTTTGGGGAAGTGCTACCAGTTCACTCCCCAGCCCCGCTCCCAGTGCTTTCCCAGGTGGAGAAAAGTGCCTCCACCACTCTTCTGGGCCCCACAGTACCTGGAATAAGGGGCGGGGAGGGGGATGTACAGAGCTGGGTAGGATGTATAGCAGCTTATCCTACCTGTAGGAGACAGAGTTTAGTGATGTCCTGGCAGGGCTGGGTTAATGGTTGGACTGGATGAGCTAATTAAAGGTCTCTTCCAAGCCAAATGATTCTACGATTCCGTGATCAACCCTCAGCTTCCCCAAGAAGAGATGGGGACCCACAAAGGAAAGCTGCTGCCTGGGGATGGGGGTCAAGGGCCAATTATTTTTTTTTCTCCTTCGCTTCCCAGTCTCTCCCAAGCGACCGCTCCAGTTTCTGCTGCCCTTGGAGGCTGCGCGAGGAACATAACATCGTGTGGAGCCTCCTCTTCCTGCTAAACAAGCCCTTATTTCTCTTGTCACCTTTCATTTGCTCCCTTATGGTTTTGAAAACCTGCCAGGAGAAAATAAGGAGCCGCATTCAGGGCAGATTACCCAACCTCAAAAAAACCAACAAGGCTATGCTTTTAGAGCCACATCCACTCCATCAGCGTGCGGAGAAAGGAGAACTCAACGATGAGAGCCAGCCTGGGGAAAAAAAAAAACCCCAACAGAAAAACCAACAGCAAAAAAAATAACCCAACACCTCAGCACCTGCATTTACTTTGTGTGACCTCTAGCTCCCAACTATCGCTGGCAGAGAATAAATACAGAGGGGAGAGGAAAAAAAAGAAACACCACCAAAGCCCACACCGTGTCCTAAAGCAAACAGCAAGGACAAGCTTGATGAGAGTATTTAAGCGGTTATTAGAGAGCGCTTGATTGCCAGCCTTGTAGGAGCCCCACGGAGCATGTGATGTTTGTTTTACCAGCACTTAGCAGCTGTCCTGTTAAGGAAGAGAACAAAGTGTAGGTGTTATAAAGTCAATATTGTTACAGGGAGGCGTGTGACAAAAAGGGGCCACCGAGCTGCAGGCTCAATGAAATCGCTTCGCTCGGCGGGTTTAGGCAGCTTAGCCGCAGTTTATATTATCTCCCCTTGAATTACTTCTCCAGATGTGGATGACAGAAGAAGATTAAGATCATAGACCCAACATGATTATTTCCACTGATGAGATTAATGCGTGTGGGTTTGGGGTTGGTTTTGTTGGGGTTTTCTTTTTTTGGTTGGGTTTTTTTTTTTTTTTAATCTTAACTAAAAGATGGATTTGGGGATTGAATCAAAAGCCTGTTTTCAAATGGTTTCACATCCCCCAAAGCAGCAGTTCCCAGGTGGGGAGCTGATTTCCTCTTCCTGTCCTGTTTTCTTTCCAACCCCAAGAAATTATCCTTTGAGTTGAAATCTATCCTGTTTATTGTTGCCCAGAGGTGAATTCTGGACTCGAGGATCTTAAAGGTCTTTTCCAACTGAAATGATTCTATAAATTGAAAAGAAAGGCCACAAATCCCGGTGGCATCTTCTTGAATCCATCACCAAACCTTCCAGTATCTGAGGGGGGCCTCCAAGAGAGCTGGGGAGGGACTTTTTATAAGGGCTTGTAGTGACAGGACGAGGGGTAGTGGCTTCAAACTGGGAGGAGGGAGATTGAGATTGGAAATTAGGAAGAAGCTCGTCACTCTGAGGGCAGTGAGACCCTGGCACAGCTTGCCCAGGGAAGCTGTGGATGCTCCATCACTGGACATGTTCAAGCCCAGGCTGGATGAGGCTCTGAGCAACCTGCTGTAGTGGGAGGTGTCCCTGCCCATGGCAGGGGTTGGAACTGGATGTTCTTTAAGGTCCCTTCCAACCCAAATCATTCTGTGATTCTACCAGTCTAAATATCTAGATTCAGAAAAGAAATTTTTTATTTTTTTTTTTCATCTGGATGATTAAAGTTTTTCTTTGCCCATATATCCATCCCTGGGGCAGACACCTCCAACCTGCTCAAACATGGAGAGTTTTATTTTAAACACTCGCTTTTCCGTTGCCAGACTTTTGGTGGCCTTTGCCAGAAATATTAAAATTAAAAAAATAAAAAAGGAGGTATTCACAGAAACCACCCATGCTAAGAAAATGCATATTTTCCCATAATAATACAATAAAAATAATAAAATAGTAAAAATGTTCAAACTCTTTCTAAAATTATGACCCAAATGACATAGAAAATGAGCAGAGCTCCTGCTCCCCACTCTCCCAGCTCTGACCCAGCCCTGCGGAGGCCGCGGAGTCTCCGGATTTACCTGGAACCATCAGTTGCACAACACCCCAAAATTTGAAAAATCCTGTTCCTTGTTTCCTGCTTCCTTCAAGGGAACCGCTGGGGCAGAGCCTTTTGGGGTCGATGGGTTTCTATTCGGCTCCGACGTCGCGATTCCGGGTTTGCGTGTTCAGGAGGGAGGATTAACTTGATTGCAGCCAGTAACCTCTGCCGGCGAGGGCTCCGGGGGTAAATCCCTGACTTCAGCCCTTGGGTGACAAGAAAATAGACACCTCTGTCATCAGTGCCCACTGAGAAGTGATTTTCTTTCCATATATGAGAGTAAACGCTATTTTTAATTTTTTTTTTTTTAAACAGACTGGATGAATTTGGCTAAAGGTACTTCCCGGTTTGCACATTTTCACATTTTTTATTAGGCACGAGCACCCATCGGGGGCTTGGCCTCTGCCAACCAAGAGCCACACTTTCTAACCCATAACTTTATTTTTTTTCCTCTTTATAAAAGCAGAGGCATCAAAGCCAGACCTCCAAAGAAAGGTGGAAACCCAGCCTTGAACCCTAACCTGACCAATTACACCTCTGGAAACCGCACCAGTTAAGCCCAGATTCTCCCCTTCGACACCATTTAAAGACAAAAACTCTCCACAAGCTTCGCCCAGAATAACACCAAGGCTTTTCGCAGTCCCTGGCATCCCACCCCCACATCCTTCACGCGTCCGTCCGACCCCCTGAGACCCTCCGGGCAAGAACCCACGGCCCAAGACGCGGATTATCCGTCCTCGTCCAGGTTTCGCCGCGTTTTCCGACCGAGTCGTCGTCCCCCCCTCGCCCCCCTCGCTCTGCAAATAGCAGCTCTGCCTTGTTTAGAAAAGCGCCGTTGACATTTTGTTATCGACGGGAATGTCAATTTGATAAAGTTAATTACTTATTATTTGGAATCTCGTTAGCACCGGAGGCCGGATTCGTTAATAAGCAGAGTTGGTGTTTAAAGACGAGGCGTCGGGAGCTGCTGGGGGCAGGGGGAGATGGGGGAGCGGGTGGGCGATGGGCACGTGCTGGGTTTTGAGGGGTTTGCTCCAGCCCCTCTGTCAGAGGGTTTATTACCACAATAGATGAAAGTATTAACGTTCCAGAGCAAAGAATTCCCAGTGCAGCGACGTACTCGGACAGTCCAAGCTCAAATAAATATTTACTTTGTCTTATTTTGCAACTGGATTTCTTAAAGCGGCTGAGGAATTGCACTTTTCGGCTCTGGTTTTGAGCACACAGCAACACAGCCTTCCTGCTCCTACTCACTTCAATATCCATATTATTTTTAAATTACTTACTTTTATTATTATAATTTCGTGGGTTTTTTTTCCCCCCAACATTGGTTCATGTCAATGGCACTTCCTCTAAATCTCAGAAACCAAGACCCCTGCAGAAGGCCCACCCTGCCAAGGGCCTTCCTTGATTTTCAGCCACCTGTCATCACTCCATCCAATAGCCCAGGAAATATAAGAAAAGGCTCATAACAAGGAAAAACTTTTCTGTAAGGAAAAACATCTTTGGTGGGAGGGGGTTGGAGCCTGGCCCAGGCTGCCCAGAGAGCTTGGGGAGTCTCCTTCTCCGGAGAGATTCCAAAGGCGCCTGGACCCTGCGCTGCTGGGCCCCCTGCTCTGGGTGACCCTGCTGGAGCAGGGGGGTGGCACCAGAGGAGCTCCAGAGGGACCTTCCAGTACCACTGTTCTGGAATTCTGGGATTCAAATCAGTTGATTTTAGCATATCACACACAGAAAGCAAGTCCCAGACCTGCTGGCCTCTAATCCAAAGCCAAAGCCACCGGCACCTTGAGCTCTTGCTCAGCCTTGCTCAGCTCCCCTCTGGGGCTGCTCTTCTGCAGCTGAACAGCCCCAGGGCTCTCAGCCTTTCCTGCCCACACAGATGCTCCAGGCCCCTCAGCATCTTAGGAGCCCAGGACTGGACTCTCTCCAGTATTTCCCTGTCTCTCTTGAACTGGGGAGCCCGGAACTGGACCCAGAACTCCAGAGGTGGCCTCATCAGGGCAGAGCAGAGGGGCAGGAGAACCTCCCTTGACCTGCTGCCCACACTCTTCTTCATGCCCCGCAGGAGCCCATTGACCTCTTGGCCACGAGGCCCCATCTCTGGCTCCTGGGCACCTTGCTGTCCCCCAGCACTCCCAGGTCCTTCTCCAAGGAGCTGCTTCCCAGCAGGTCCCCCCTCCCCTGTCCTGGTGCAGGGGGTTATTACTTCCCAGGTGCAGGACCCTCCACTTGCCCTGGTTGAATCCCATGAGGTTCCTCTCTACCCCGTGTGGCACATGGACCAGCCACCACATGAGACCAGCGTGGGGTTGAGGCAGCCCCTCGAGTTTGCCACAAGACCTTGACTCTCCTGCCCTCCCCACCCCAGGCAGAGGTTGCACAAACGCAGCAGGGAAAGATTAATCCCAGCCCGAGAAGCCACCAAACGGTTTCAAAACGTTTCCAAGGGCAGCAGAAGGGCTGGTTCCCCCCGGAACGCGGCAGGGTACAAGATTTACTAGGCAGAGCTGCCATTTCTTACCCTACGTGTTCTCTGGAAAGGTTAAAGCTCCGCCAGCCAACAGGGGTTTAGGGGCTTCGCCGTGACCCGCTGCTCCACAAGCTCGTTTAATTTAATTTCTCTGGCTTTTGTCTCCAGAACACCTTCTACCCCTTTCAGCAGTAAAGAGCCAAAAGCCCAAAGCTAATATTTATGCCTTAGATCTCCTTGATGATGCAATCGAGTAACAAATCACTACTTAAATAATCCAGCCATTTAATCATCCAGAAATGTGTAGAAATAAGAGGATTAGCCTTCTATTCCAGGGAATTGTATTTTACAGGCTCTAGGTTTTGGGTTCGTTGGTTGTTTTTTTTTTTTTTAGGTTTTTTTTTCCTCCTAATAAAACAAGAGCAGCTCGTGGAATTCTAAAAATAAATCCAAGCATCCAAAGCTCCAGAACTCACAGAGCTGGTGGGGCAGGAAGACGCTTCTCCCCTACCAGCTAAACCTCCTCGCTCGTTCATGGAGAGTTTTCATCTGAAAAAACAGGTTAAACGATGCATTTAACCTCTCCCACATCCGATTCCCAGGGAGCTACCGGGAACTCTTGGCAGGGGCCAGCTGGGAACGGGCAAATTGGGGGCGACACGGCTGTGCCAACGCTCTCGCTGGCTCTGGCCAAGGCAAAGGACAAAATTCTTTTCCAACAGAACACAACTGTTGTTCCCCGTCACCACCCGAGCACCCTTTTACTCATCTTTTTATAGGCCCTTGCTCCACAAAGCCGCCTATAATCAGGGACAATGTAATTTTAGCGGGCGGGTGGATTATTTTTAACAGCGTCTGAACTCAACATAAATCACGGCAGGCGCTGGAGACAAACGCTATTTCTGGGAAGCCGGGAGCAGCTCGTTGGAAAAGATCGTTCCTTAGATGACATTCAGGCTGCCAGAGCAGGTCCTGCCCCAAGGAGGTTGAGCCACCAACGCTGCCCAGGGGTGTCTGCACATAAACGTCTGCCCTGTTTATAAGGAGGGATAAAGCCCCGTCCTTTGGATGTGGATGATGCCAAGTTATCCGAAGCATCATCCTTTTTTTACATTGGCTGCTCTCCCCAGTACAATAAACACTTTTGCTCGGAGCAGTGAGGTTCAAGGTAGTAGGAAGGTTCAAAATAGTCAGGCTTGTGCAGCCTGGAGAAGAGAAGGCTCCAAGGAGACCTTCTGGGGGCCTGTCAGAAAAATGGGACAGACTTTGGAGCAGGGCCTGTTGGGACAGGACAAGGGGGAATGGGTTGAAACTCCAAGAGGGAGATTAAGACTGGAGAGAAGGGAGAACTTGTTGGTGCTGAGGGTGGTGAGAGCTTGGCCCAGGTTGCCCTGAGAGGTGGTGGCTGCCCCATCCCTGGCCCCATTGCAGGGGAGGTTGGCTGGGGCTCTGAGCAACCTGCTCCAGTTGCAGATGTCCCTGCTCCCTGCAGAACCAGATGACCTCGCCAAGATCCCTTCCCACCCAAACCAGTCTGGGATTCTATGACTCTAAGGTGGTTTTCATCATCCACAAGCCCTTGATTGCCACTTCCAGCTTTGTCCTCGTGCAACGTCACCCCGCTCTGCCAAGCCAGGTTTTGCCCTGTGCCAGCGGTTCATCTGCTGCCACGATTTCATGAGGGCTGCTCACGCCTGCCAGGATTATTGCTTATAATTATCCACACTGTGCTATAAGCATGAATCCTTCGGGCGAGCTAAAGCTTATTTCTTTGTCAGAGTCAGCTTTCAGCCTTCGTACCCAGCCCCTAAGTACCACCGTCAGAGCAACGCCGCAGATGTAGCGGGAAGGGGAGGGAGATGGAGGCCACCCCACCCTGGAGCATCCCAGGCCAGCGAGCGCTGTCCACACCATGGGGTCACAACCCAAGCCAGACGCAGGCTCTGCAATAATCACAGCGGAGACCACAACAAAAAGGGGCAGAAAAATGAAATCAGTTGACTGTGACCGAGCTTATCAAAAGCAAAACATAACCACTAAAAAGCGAGCACATCCCAAGCGTCCAGCAGCGGCCATTCTCCGAGCCCAGCCTCTGCCTTGTCCAGAGCGATTCCCACGTCCTGAGCCGCATCTGAGGGAGACAGGGCGGCGGCAGCAGAACCCCAGGTTCATAGATCTGAGATCAGCACCTTCCCCTGCAGCCCCTTCGGCCTCCAGCTCACCCGGCGAGGACGAGGCGGCAGCACCAAGCGCCCGCTGCCAGCACAGCCCCCGCGCTTCCAGCGGCCTCGCTGGGCAGGGGCGGCCAAGACCTAGATGTTCTGCAACGACTTCGAAGCAAAACCTGCCTTCCAACTCCGCCGGCCTCCATTTCCCCCCCTAGATAATCGTTTTTTTTTGGCCGTGCCTTTGATCCCTCTCCGCAAATAGCTTCCAGCAGGCGGTACAGGGGGAGCTGGAGACTGGCAGTCCCGCTGGAGGCCGAGAACAGCTGTAGCCCTTTGGGTCAGGGTCAGAGCATGTCAGCACGCAAGTGTGAAGCACACACGGGAGCTGCCAGGTCCGAAAGCAAACAGGCTCCTCCGTATCAGCTTCTTCCTGCCCTGCTCCCTGGCAGCCTGCCCAGAGCTCGGCCTGGCTTCAGCCAGAACACTTCGCAGGCGCCTTTCTTTTTTTCCCCCCTTCCTCGCAAAGTACTTGGCAAGAGGAGCAGGCAGGCAGTAAAACCCCGCTAACTTCGCCGGGAAGAGTTCAGCTAATCCTGCAGGCTTCTGGTACTTACATCCTTAGCGGTGATTCACGGCCGCGGGTGGAGAGGGGAAGAACGTGACCTGGGAGAAGATTGGAGTCCTGAACTATTACACCCCAACTTGACCCATTTTTGATGGCGGATTTTGGAATAGTCCCAGATCAAGAACAGCTCTACTCCAGTTCCCTGTGTTTAAACAATACAAGGACATCANAACCCAAACAATTTCTGTGCTTTCAGGGTTGAGCCTGCGTGTTATTCTTCTGCTTTTCATTACTCAGCAGAGGCTGCAGCCAATTAATGCCACGAACATCCAAGCAACTGAGGCAACAGAGCCCAGAGCCTTCACCTTTTGCCAGAGGGAAACTCTGACGACTCAGAGCTGGCAGGAAGATCGGGCAGCGTTGGCTGCAGACTTCAGCCCATCGTGGTAGGAATTTGTTACCTCAAAAGGTAAACACGAAGCCCGTGACAAATCCTGGCTTGCTAAGGAACCAGAGGCCAAGCAAACTAACTGAGGTTCTTCTCTTCCTCACGGAGCAGGGCATCCGCTGCTCGTCAGCTCTTCCAGAGAGAAGGAGCTGGCTGGATGTGCTGAAATTCCACAGGCTTCCAGCTACATGAACCAGACATCACAGAAACGAGCCTCAGAACAAAGGCCCCGAAGAGCAGCTTTCACCAGCAGGCTACAAGCCTTTGCAAAACAACGTGATACATCGCGCCAGAGCACGGCCCGATCCTGCTGGCTGACAGAAGGACGGGCAGAAGTCAGAGGGACCTGCCAGGAATGCTGTTTAACCGAAGAAAAGCCCCAGTGACACAGATGACCGTGCCTTTACATCGTGCGGTTACGCTGTTTGCACACAACCCAGTTCTCCTCAGCAACAGGTTCAAGCATCTCAACAGGGAGGCGAGGGGGCAGCTGCCCCTGCCAAGCACGGAGCAAACGGAGCGAATATTCCTGCTGCTGGTGGCAAGACCCCAACGTGCCCTTGGGTTTAGAGCCTCCCTCATACACCAGTTTGGGTGAGAAGGGACATTTAAAGCGTATGCAGTCCAATCCCCTGCAGGGAGCAGGGACATCTGCAACTGGAGCAGGTTGCTCAGAGCCCCATCCAACCTCCCCTGCAATGGGGCCAGGGATGGGGCAGCCACCACCTCTCGGGGCAACCTGGGCCAGGCTCTCACCACCCTCAGCACCAACAAGTTCTCCCTTCTCTCCACTCGAAATCTCCCTCTTTTCATTTCAACCCATCCCCCCTTGTCCTGTCCCAACAGACCCTGCTCCAAAGTCTGTCCCCATCTTTCTGACAGGCCCCTGGAAGCCCTGACAGGCCCCCAGAAGGTCTCCCCAGAGCCTCTACTGCTCCAGTTTAATAAATTGCTCTATTATTGGGCAATAACAAACATAGTGCTAACCCCTCCCAAGAGCCTGCCCTCTAGAAACTTGAACTTTACATTATTCCACAGGACCACCTCCTTATCCACTCTCGGGAAACATCGTCTGCAATCAGCACAAAGCTCAAGGGAAAAATAAAGGAAGGTATGAACGCAACGCAAAGGAAAAGGGAAAAAAAAAAAAAGGCAGTTGAATTTCCAAAGATGAAAATTTTTCCCCAAAGCCCACTTGCTTCAAAAAGGCTTTTCCATCCTCGCTGACAGCAGACGGGCTCTGGCCGACATCAAGCAGTTCAGCTCTTCCACGGAGCAGCGTCGGTAGAGGCAACCCCCCTACTGCGCCCGGCTGTTTGTTTTAACGCTTCCCACTGAATGTCAACGGAGACCAAAGAACGACGAGTACACAGAGATACCCACAATAAATGCCAGCCCTTGTTAGCTGAGTAAATTGTGTGCTCAGCTGAGTCTTGGAGGAATCTTTGCAGAGTAAACACTGTCAGGACTGTGTGTGAGAGTAAATATGCGAAGAAGAGGCAAAGACATGAAGAGCGGCTCCAGAGGAACACGATTGAGTGGCACCGAACGCGGCTCTGCCGATGGAAAAGTGTTGAAATGTTGCTAGACCTGGGCAAGGAAACTGAGCTGGAAGGGCACACAGAGCTCTTCCCGCCACAGCTGCCACAAGAGTGCCTGTGTCTCCTCCCACAAGCGAACAGGGTTTAATCAGACTGGTTTGGGTGGGAAAGGGACTGTGAAAGGTCATCTGGTGCCACCCCCCTGCAGGGAGCAGGAACATCTGCAACTGGAGCAGGTTGCTCAGAGCCCCAGCCAACCTCCCCTGAAATGGGGCCAGGGATGGGGCAGCCACCACCTCTCGGGGCAACCTGGGCCAGGCTCTCACCACTCTCAGCACCAACAATTTCTCCTTCTCTCCACTCAAAATCTCCCTCTTGGAGTTCCAAGCCATCCCCCCTTGTCCTGTCCCAACAGGCCCTGCTCCAAAGTCTGTCCCCATCTTCCTGACAGGCCCCCAGAAGGTCTCCCTGGAGCCTTCTCTTCTCCAGGCTGCACAAGACCAACTCTCCCAGCCTGGCCTCCCAGCAGAGGGTTCCAGCCCTCCCAGCATCGCTGGGGCTCCTCTGGCCCCGCTCCAACAGCTCCCTGTCTCTGCTGGGCTGAGGACTCCCGAGCTGGAGCCAGCCCTGCAGGGGGGGTCTCCCCAGAGCCCTGGGAGCAGAGGGGCAGGATCCCCCCCTGGCCCTGCTGCCCACGCTGCTGGGGATGAGCCCAGGGGGCCAGGGGCTGCGGGGCTGTGAGCGCCTGGGGCCGGCTCAGCTCCAGCTCCTCACCCCCAGCCCCTCCAAGTCCTTCTCCACAGGCTGCTCTCAATCTCCTCCCAGACAGCCCAAGCCCTCATCCAAGTGTCCTTACCAAGCACATCAGAGGAAGGCATTTGAGTAATTAACGAAGAAACAATTAAGACCGGAGGGAGGCGCAGTAGGGTTGTGTTGGCTGCTCAGGGTTGAGGACTGGTCAAGACTCAAAGCCTGGAAGAGCAGCCCAGCCTTCGGCCTCCCCTTAGACTCTGCTGGGGGCAGCCCAGTTACCCCAGCTGGGGACCTCAAGGGCAGTTGAGGCCCACGAGGAACAACTCACAGCCTCACCAGTCAAGATGTTATCGCCCTGTCACCTTCTCCCAGCATGGGCAAGGACACATCTCCTCAGGAAGGTCTCTGTCTGCACTTCTGATTCACCTTCACAACAGGACAAGGTGGCTGCAGCAACAGATTTCTTTGTGCACAACGACTTTCTCCTTCGAAACGAGATGTTCCTGAGCAAGGCTCTTGCCAAACATCACTCCTCAAAACACAGCACTTGGCAACGCCTGCAAAACAAGCCCTTTGGCCACTCATCCTTTGCCACCGGTGACAAAAACCCCAGTATTTTCAGAGCTAATTCCAAACACTTTCCACATTATTTTGAAGCGACCTGAATCAAGCCACATTCTGTAGCTAACTTCCCCCCCCCATTTACAAAGTTCTGAGTGTTGGTTTCTCACATCTGCCTCCCAGGTTTTCCCAGCGATACTTCTGACACAACTTACGCTGATGACAGCGGGATTGAATCCAAATCAAAAAGAGAACGCATTGGAAAGCCTGCTCATCATTAATAGTCAATTAATTAATGTAGGGTATGTGAAGGAGTTTGTTTAAATGCCAGAAAGAGGTGCACGGGCCTTATTTAAGGTTCTTTCACTGCCATTTCTCTTGGCTGCCCTTCCCCATGCCCATCCTCCCACAAGACCAGCAAAAGGCAGGCAGTTGGGTGGCGCAGGAGGACCCACTGCACAGGTTGGGGGTACCCCGAGGCTCCTGGAAAGAAGGAATTCCCTGCCCCAAGCCCAGGACCAAGCCTCCCTCCCCACCGAGCAGAGGAAGAGGGATCCAGCCCGAGTCCCCGATGGGTATTTCACACCATCTAGTGGCACCAGCTCACCAAGCAGCTCCAGCAGCGTCGCTCCATCTCTGCTCCACACGGATCTGCCTGTTCACGTTCAGGTTCACAGGAGCCTCTGGAACCAGCCCACGTGGTTCTTCAGGCTGGTTCTTCCCCCTCCTTGGGTTTGCTTCTGGTTGCCAGTTAGAAGCTCTATTCTGGAACGTGGAACTGGATAAGCTTGAGAGGTGAGACTGAGAGAACCTCATGAGGGTCAATAAGGGCAAAGTCCTGCTCCTGGGTCAGGGGAATCCTCGATGTAAGCCCAGGCTGGGGCTGAAGGGGTCGAGAGCAGCCCTGCAGAGAAGGACTTGGACGGGAGAAGCTGGACATGGACAAGACAAGGGAGGATGGTTTGAAATGAAAAGCGGGAGATTTAGGCTGGAGAGAAGAGAGAAATTGTTGGTGCTGAGGGTGGTGAGAGCCTGGCCCAGGTTGCCCCGAGAGGTGGTGGCTGCCCCATCCCTGGCCCCATTGCAGGGGAGGTTGGATGGGGCTCTGAGCAACCTGCTCTAGTTGCAGATGTCCCTGCTCCCTGCAGGGGGGTTGCACCAGCTGACCCTGCACAGTCCCTTCCCACCCAAACCAGCCTGGGATTTAACTAATTAGTCAATGAAAAGCAAAGTTTTGCTTCAACCAGCATCCTGAACAAAACTGACCTGCCTCAGAGCACCGTCTCTGCCTGGAGCTTTCCAAAGGAGGCTTTCTTGTTTCCCACCCCACAGCAGAAAGCTCTGAAGCCATTAGGCAGCCCTCAAGACAGTGATCCTGCTCCACCTTGAGCTTATCTCAGAGGATTTCTCTCAACATCAAGACTCCCACAGAGGACACTGTCAGTGCTGCTGCAGAGCTTCCTGCTCCAGCCACGGGCCTACAAGACCTTGTGGTGGTTCTTTACAATAAAATCTTTTACTGGACCATCTGAAAATGAAGTGGTTTATAGCAGCTACAAAGAGGCACTTGCATCCTTTAAAAAAAATTTAGAAAAATCCCATAAACTAAATAAAAAATAAAGGTTGTTTTTTATGTTGGAAAAAGCTCAAAGCTTCAATATCTTCATGACACTGAACTCAAAAACGGAGCCGACTGCCCTCAAAAGCAATTTGCAGACACAAAAATAATCTTGTCAAAAAACACATCTTGGGATCCAAGTGAATTCCTTGATTTCAGCCTCAGAAAGATCCCAAAAAGGCAGATTCTTTCACAGCCCTTTGCACAAGATGCAGCCGGGACGCTGTGGTACTCACTTCGGTTTCTGTAGCTTAGAGCACCCCTAAGTAACAAAAAACATGGTTTAGAAGAGCCATTGAATAAAAGTATTTATTTTAACAAGTTTGCAGAGCCACATATATAAAGTTCTCACCATGTCTGTGAGCAAATTACCCTTTTAACCCCATAGCTACAGGTGTAAAATATTCCATTCTTTCCTGTCACTACAAAAGGAAGCAGGTCTGGATGTCAAGTCACCGCTACTCATCGTATCAGGATCCTTGCACCGTTACTATGAAGATTTGAAATGTTTTCCCCAGCTGATTGGCATGTTAAATAATCAAGAGGTAATTCTTCCAGGAAGAAATCCAATATTACCAAGCTGTTGCTAGTGAGGATAAAATCGGAAGTGGCGTAGAAACGCTTCTAAAGTGCGTCACTGAGCCGGAATAAATAGCAGCACCGATGCCTCTTCGGAACAGAGGATCTGACAAGGGAGGGAGAGTGACCAGAATACAAGTATCTTGCACTAGAAAATGAAAAAGCCAAAAAAAATAAAAATAATATATATATATATCTGCAAGGCAAAAGCCTTGTGTGGCTAGTCTACGAAGATAGAGCTTAATAACGAGGGCTTTGCACATGGAAGGTGTTTCGTCAGGAGCCTGAAGGACATGATGGCAGAACCCTCCTTAAATCTATTGAAAATATAAAACACACCCACACGCGCTTCTTTGGGATCCAAAAAAAAAATAAAATATCTCCCATTTTCCCATTGCCAAGCGCAGGTTGTTATAAAAGATAAGCCCGGAGTGATAACAAAGCCAGGTCGGTCGAACTGGCAGCAGATATTAACACAGCACTTGGATAAAAATCAAGAGGACTCCGACACAGGGGCACGTTCAAGTCACGGTTTTCTTCGCCTAAAAAAGAACAGAAAAAAAAGCCACAAACAACTTTTAAGAGTTCACAAAGGAGTATTTTCCTTCACAGCAGCCAACGGCCTCTTTATTTATTCTGCTGGATAAATCTCATCTGTGCCCCGTGCTAAGAAATTCAACCTAAGAAAACTGGAGAGCGTATTTAGCAAGAGATAGATGAATTCTGTCTTTTTTTTTTTAACAGTTGTGAGCTTAAAGTAAAGTTTTATTTCAATTCTTTAATAAGTTTAACTAAATACAGGCTCCATCTCAACGCAGAGATGAACTTAAGGGTTCACTACAATATTACAAGGCTGTAAGTACCAGTAGGCACCTTGAGCAGGTCTCAGCTTCTAACAAGAGATGTAATCAAGTGTAAGAAAGGCACATATTTCTCAACTTACCTAAAACAGGGATTTATTGGTTTCAGACACTCCCCAAAATACCCTTGCAACATACATCTAAACTTTTTGGATTCCAAATGCAGTAAGTTAAGTTGATTTTGGCTTCACAGAAGTCTCTTTACCTCTCCAGCCCTTTCTCCTGCCTGTAAAACTGTCTTGAAAAACCTGTAAATGTTCTTCCCCTGAGCTGAACAGATGGTGTTCACAGCACTGCCAGGACCTACCTGCAAGAGGCCAAACCTGGATATTGAGATCTGCTCTGCAACAAAACTATCTGATCAGTGACCAGAGCAATGCTTCAGAAGTGTTTTGTTAGATGTGAGGGTTCAAGTGTTGGGCACTAGCGGCCAAGAAGCCCCCAGCATCCTGGCTGGGGCAGCACTGGGGGGGCAGCAGGGCCAGGGCAGGGATTGTTCCCCAGGATTGGGCACTGGGGAGGCTGCCCCTGGAATTCTGGGGGTGGTTTTGGGCCCCCCCCTCCCAGAAGGACTTTGAGGGGCTGAAGAGTGGCTGAAGAAGGGCAACTACATCTCAACAGCTTTTAAATCCCTCCAAGGATCATGAGGACTCCAGGCCTGCCCTGGGGAGCCTGGGACAGGCTTGGAGGCCAAGAAATTGTCCCTCAGCTCCAACCTAAACCTCCTCTGGGGAAACTTGAGGGTGCTTCCTCTTGTCCTGGCACTGGTTCCTTGGGAGCAGAGCCTGACCCTCCCTGGCTCCAAGCTCCTGAATGTCAGGGAGTTGTGGAGAGCCAGAAGGTCTCCCCTGAGCCTCCTTTGCTCCAGGCTGAACAAGCCCAGCTCCCTCAGCCGCTCCTCCCCACACTCCTGCTCCAGACCCTTCCCCAGCTCTGTTGCCCTTCTCTGGCCACGCTCCAGCCCCTCCAGCTCCTTCTGGGAGCGAATTCCTAAACCTGACCCCAGGATTTGAGGTATTTTTGACCTTATTTAAATTTATCTAGAAGTTATTGTATTTTACTACATCAGCATCTGATAAAGAGTAACAAAGGAACAGAAGAGGAGGAAATACATCTCAGTGCTTTGTCACTGTCACCCTGTACCCTATGTCACTCTGGTCCTTCCAGGCACCCCACAGCTCCCAGCTTTTCACAGTCAAGACAGCACCAGATTCAACTTGACCTTCTGTTCTCTGCACTGAATGCCAGAGTTTTATCCCGAAGACAAGCTAATTCTGCTTAGTCTCCTACAGATCTGTCCTGTCACCAGTTTCCACCATGGAACAAGCCTGTTTATCTTGCAGTATCAAGGAGGCACGTGCCCTAAAGTGGGAAGGGAAGTAAGGTCAAGGGACGGGGGAGGGCTCTCACTTTAGGTGTTACCAAGCAAGAGAATGAAATATCCCAGCTACAAAGGAGAGCTGCACTTACTTGGGCTGAGCATGATGCTGATATCCAGGTCCAAGAGCTGACCCTGCTCTCATCTCCACTGCCACAGAACACTGAGAAGACACAGAAATCAGTCTCTGCTGCTAACCCCCTCCCCAGCTGTCAGCACCACCCCAAACTCTCAGCCAGATCAAGCATGAGATGTTCCCCCCCTCCTTCCTTTTTAGCTTACTCTGGTTTCTACATCTGTCCATTCCGAGTCTGCAGCATCCTCTGGTGGGTCACGATTGCAAGGGGATGATCTTCGCTTTCGACTGAAAGAAGAGTAAATGGAGAAAAAACCCCAGAAGTTACAAGCCTCTTGTATTTTCAGAGAATCACAGAAACCTTTCGGTTGGAAAAGACCTTTAAGATCGAGTCCAACCATTATCATTTTGGCTGGTGCTCCGACTAGAATACATTTTATACTTTCTAAATAAACACTTTGCTCCCAGCAGTGGACCAATCTTCAAAAGCAGCTACAGTATCTACAAGCCTCTCTGAGTTACTTTTACAGGATTTCAAGTTAAAGACAACAACTTCTGGTCCAAACTTCGGAAAAGGTTGGTTACACACCCTTCAGTGGAGCGATATGTCTCCACAACATAAAATCATGACCCCAAACTCACCCCGTTGGAGATTCTTGCTTCAGAGTCTCTATCTCTGTGAACTGCACAGCCTGGCCTCCACCCCTGGTTTTGAAGACATCACCCTGGAAACCAGAAGCAGTTTACAAGAGGTCAGTTTGATGGCTACGGCACCGGTTGCCACGTGAGAAGCTTAAGTGCCTATACCACTTATTTCCTCCTGGGTTAGCAGCCAGCAAGTCCTCGTGCACAAAACCACTCTCCTCATTATCTATCTCCTCTTGCACACAGGACACTGAAGAGTTTCACACCCTGGTGATCACACAAGGTAGCCACAGAGCAAAGATTTCTGCACGATAATGACAGAGCGATACCACAGAAATCGTGTCACGGGCTTAGTTTTGGTAGCTCCATTCCCTGGCACGACGAGGGGCGGTGTTGTCAGCGATGCAAGACTTTGTTTTTTTGGAACCTGTGAGGTTACCTTACAGGAGTGAGGGCTTTGTACAGCTCAAGAAGAAAAGAGACAATATTGGAAGGCCTGAGACTGTAGGAAAAACAACGAACCAAAAGCTTCTTGCTACAAATTACAAAGATCTCAGCTTGCCTTAGGTGAGGACAGGTGGCATTTTGGGACACGAGCGTTTGAGGCCGTCTCACCAGTTTGTTTGTCTGTTGATTCCTAGAAATTATGGCCTGGAGCACTCGAGCCTCTGTCTCTTGCAGCAAGTGTGCTCATACCGCTAGTGGAAATCAAATAACACCACTCCAAGACAGACTCCACGAGATCAGCTGTGCCACAAAACTAAGACACTTTCACTACAACTGGATTATTACATTTCACTAGAGAAAAAAAACCACCAATTCATTAACTGCACGAGAATGGTGATGGAGATAAACCTGTAACAGAGAGGATCTGTCATTCAGCCAGTGACCAGCCCTAACCCCTGACAATGGTTTCGATGAAGTAACGAAGTTCAAGAACATTATTTCCAGACTTCAAAAGCTCCCTTGAACCCAAACCGAACCTCTGCGGATCGGATCGAATCGAACGTACCCTTTTTGGAGCATGAACGTGGGGCCAGAAACAGGGTTTGACGGATTTGTCACAAGTTTCCTTTACCTTAATGAGCTTTGTTTCAATCTCCCCATCAGAGGCCAGCTCCTGGTGCGTCAGCATGTACTTGTCACACTTAGCTAGCGCCTTTTCGCTGGCGGCCGCCACCGTGATGGCGTGAGGGACATGCGGCTGCATGACCGTCTCCGTGGGCAGATTAGAAGGCGGTTTATGATCTACCCATCTCTCCCCAGCTGAGCGCGACCGTCTGTGTCGGAGGCGAACCGGAGGCGCGTTCTGATCGGAGTGGAAGAGAATCGGAAGAAATCAGCAGATGGGAAATCTCTCGGCGGGTTAAGTGCGAGCAAAAGCGAACTTCACGGGTCTGGTTAAGATGTGCTTTGTATGAAGATCAAGGCTCCGTTCCTACAGGGCTTTCAGAGTTAGGAAGAGCCTTGCCTAAAATTACTTTTGTGCCAATTCTTATTTCTTTTAAGTTTTAGCGACGCGTTCTCCAATCGATTGCGCGTCACGCCCAGTGAAGTTTCCCCAAGGAGGGTATTTCCGTTTGGTAACGCTCCTCCTGAGCTTCCCAATCAAATCCCATTGCTATGAACATATTAACCAACCAGAAAAGAGACATTCATGTTTCCATGGATAAATTAGTGAATCAAAACACATTTCTGAGGTAGCAAAGCAAGCAGACCAAGGATGGATTTCCAACAGCTCCAAAAGATGCAAACCTTCATCGCGCTCCAAAGTAAACAGAGCAGAGGAAGCATCCCCTGTCCCAGAGCTGTCCCTCTGGAACTTGGCTCTTGGAAATCCATAAGGAATGATTGAAATTCATGGATTTTTATTTTATCAACAGGAGTGTTATTGTCAGTTGCTCAGGAAAATCAGAACATTCTGAAAACTCATTTTAAACCTTTAAGATCTGTGAAGGGGCCTTTGAAAGAGCGCTTGTAAACTCTCTCTGTTCCATTTAGACCCGAATTTTAGAGACCTCCGAATCGTGGTGAGGTTACACAACCCAAACCTAGGAATTCAAATCCCATCCACTGTGTTTGCAGGCCACGAGCATCAATTAGGATTTTTTTGACCAGCAGACTCTTCACAGATAAACCTCTTACAAGTCTAAAGTATCTCTTAAAAATGAAACGAGTTGTGGCCCTCAGAAAAAAACTGTCGTTAAAATAAATTTAAAAAAAAGAATCTCAATATTTTTCCCTCATTTTAGTGGGCCAGTACTTATTTCTGTTGATGGCTTTTTGAAACAATTCTGCCTTAGAAGTTACGTTCTGAGGAGAGGACATGCTACTGCTGGGCACGTTTTACTGTGGCAGAGACCACAGCCCTGCTGACAGTGGTTTGTGGATTAATTAATTGGAGTAGCATCTGCTTAAAAGCACATCCCTGACTTCAAAGGGCCAGTGAGTGATGGAAATTTTGAACAGAATTTCAAAAATGAATCATACCACGATAAGCTTTCCTCCTCTCAAGAGGCTGGGGTCGTACAATTCCCTTGGATTTCCTTGAGCCACTGCGACAGCGTGACAGACACACCGCCCGTACAAATATTTGCACGCACCAGTTTAATTAAAAAAAAGAAAATAAAGTCTCCCACCTATAAGCAAAGCCCCCAGTAGATGTGAAAATAAGGAAAGACTGTTCTAAAAGCGTTAAACGTCCCGCAAGTGAGATTTTTGTCCAAGCACTATTTCCAGCAGGTATTTGCAAACGTGGCTCGTAAAACCACCTTCTAAGCTGCCCAGGCAGACTGTGGTAAATTGTAGGCTGAGAGATGCTTCTGAGGAAACAGACAAGTTAAAACACAGGGACAAGCGTAGCTAGAGTAAAAGTCTAGTTAGTTCAGAGCTCCTTACAAGAGCTAGCTACTTCTAAGGAGCTTCTAAACAAGCGAAGAAGTGGAAGAGAATGAGTAAGCAAGAATTCATTTAGAAAAATAGCACCTCCTACAAGAAATAAGAGAACTACTTAGGGGAGAACATTTAGGGGAGAATTTTGATCTATGTTAGGGCGGGCTCAGCATTAAGGGAGTTGCTTTGGAACCAAACTAGGCAAAACTACATGTAGCTTTTGAGAGGAGCAGCACTAACCCTGCAGCATTGATCCTCTTCTATTTCTAGCTCGTCTCTACGCCTGGGAACCTCAAGGACTCCGGTCCAGCACATCCCTCGCCTTCTGTCTGAGGTGTTATAGTCTCTATTTTGCTCTGGTTCTTGTTGTCTACTCCTCGCACTGGGTGTGCCACTGGTCTGCTTGTGCGAAGGGGTTTTCTGCTCCCATTCCATAACGCAGGAGGCCACAGAAATGCTGCTACAAGAATTAGAACGTCTGTGGGCCTGCGGGTTGCTCACCGGGCGCTGGCTGTTAGGGACCTGAGCGAGAGCGTTACTAGGAAGCTAGAGAGAACAGGAAAGAAGTTAATGAACACACAGAACTGTCAGCTCACAAGGTAATCAAACAAACACCGACAAGGTGCAGCGTTTGGGTTCAGAAGGGCAGGAACACGAATAAAGAGCGCTGATAAATACAACAGGAGACGAAGAATTCAAAGCCAGTTTAAGTTCTCTAAATTCTGGGCTTGGGAACTGTTTCCTGGTTACTAAAGAGAATGGGCCTGCACTCGGTTCAGTCTGATAAAAAGGCTTTTCCCCTGCAACAAGAAGTGTTTGAAAGGCAACTTACAGGCACCGGAGGGGGAGACACTGATCTCCGAGCAGGCTTCTCTCGGTCTCTCTCCCGCGAAGGCCGCTCCGGCTTTTCATTTTTCGGCTCAGTAACGATGGCCTTCAGCTGCTTCAGTTTTTCATCTTTCACCCAAAGTTTGTTTTGCATCTCCAGCTGTTTTGCTGCTACACGACGCTCCTACAAAGATAAGCGAAGAAAAGCGTGAAGTACCCCCCAGGAAAGCACAAGTCATCAGGCTGGAAGTTTGAAGGGAATCGCGTATTCCACATCCAATGAAATTCTTCCCCGGTGAGATACGAGTTATTGGAAACAAACACATAGGAAAATAAAGACAGACTTTCCAGATTACAAAACAGAGTGTTGAAAGCCATAACTATTTTGCATCCTAAATTACAATAAATTATTAAAATATTAGAACAGTAACTAGAGTTCTATCAACAGTCCTGAAGTAGCAAATAGTCCTGCACAAGGAGTTAACCTCTCAGATTTCCTTTCCTTCCTGCTTTTCAAGTGCATATCTGAGCAAGAGTTTATACAAGGAAAATTCTGACATTAGGCTTCTACTGACAGGACAAGGGAATCACTCCTTAGAGTGCCACAAACCTTAAGGAATAGGGAGAGAATCGGGACACCTTCTGGGGGCCTGTCAGAAAGATGGGGACAGACTCTGGAGCAGGGCCTGGTGGGACAGGACAAAGTGGGGATGGGTTGAAACTAAAAGAGGGAGATTTAGACTGGAGAGAAGGGAGAAATGGTTGGTGCTGAGGGTGGTGAGAGCCTGGCCCAGGTTGCCCCGAGAGGTGGTGGCTGCCCCATCCCTGGCCCCATTGCAGGGGAGGTTGGATGGGGCTCTGAGCAACCTGCTCTAGTTGCAGATGTCCCTGCTCCCTGCAGGGGGGTTGGACCAGATCACCCTGAAAGGTCCCTTCCCACCCAACCCAGTCTGTGATTTAACCATTCCTTCTACGATTCTAAATTCTAGATCTTGATGTGAAGTGGCACAAGGACTAAGAGCGACTTTATTTGCATCAAAAGTGCTTGAGGAATTTATATCACACCATATTTACGTGAGTGAAAGTCTGTCCACACCCATAATTAAAGCCAAACACATCTGCAGTCTCTAATGCTACTATGACATATAAGCTCCCCACAAATTGAAGCCACCCAGGTCCCCCAGCATTGCACCATCACACATTTCCAATACTTACACACTCCTTCTCCCACTTCATGGTTGTTTCTGCCACCATGCCCTGCAACCGTGCCTCCAGCCTGCGCTTGTCAGAAGCCTGGCGCTGCAATTTCTGGCTCTTGCTTTCTAGTTCCTGCTGAAGATTACGTTTGTCTTCTTCGTAAATTGTCGTTGTTTTCTCTAAAATCTCAATCTGGAGGAAAAGGAGGAGGACTTGGCAAAGCTGCTTTAGATGCACAACCATCGAAGCTCAGAATTATTAGTTAGATATTTGATTGTCACCACAAAGTAGAATATATGAGCTGGGGTACAAATATACCCAGATAAATAATTCAACAGTCCAGGAAGTCTTACAACTTTCTTATGAACTGCTCATTTAATATCTCTAAAAAAGCCTCATCTCGTAAGAGCCAAAAAAAGCTCAAAGCGCTCAGTAAAACTCCCCACAAAAGACTTTTAATCTCATTTCTAATCACCATTTTGCAAGGAACAGCTGATGTCCAGACACTGGCCAAACAGAACACAGAAAATACATTTCCTGCTTCATTTTAGGCAGTAAAAAAAAGGCAAACCCTTCAAAACAACTGACCTTGTACTCCAAGGCTTTAATTTTCTTCTCCAGGCGTTCTAGCTCTGTTTTCTGCCCTGCTATGGTTTTCTCTTTTTCAGACAGTTTCCCTTGAATATAGTTTTCCTTGGATAGGACACTGGAGTCAAATTCTTGCAGCATTGTTTTAAATGCAAGCACTGCAAGAGAATCGAGATGGTTTAGTTTCTCATCATATCTCCATGATATCAACAGCAGTCCTGGTTTTCTCCTCCTGACTTCACGCTGCTGGCTACTTCATTACCTCAAAAAAGGGTTTTTAAATGGTGATCTAAACAAGATACTTAGTTCATGTTGGTATAGAAGAGATCCCTTGAGTAGCAACAAGGGCGCCAAAAATTTAGCCCCACGCTGAGGTTCAAACTCTTACCATTTTTGGCAAACTCTTCCGACAACATTTGTCGGAGCTGATGGCGTTTTTCCAGGACTTCAATAAGCTTTGGAAGTGTTTGATCATCATTAACGTCCAATAGCTCACAGGAAGGCAAGGGAGGAAAGTTCTGCAAAAACATGTCGGCAACAGATTGCTCTTCTGTTTCTGTTGGATTGAAAAAGCCAAGAAAGTCTGTCAGCGATCACGGAACAGGAAAATTCCACTTGACGACGCACAGCCACAGAGCGTTTGCTCCACGGGATCAGGGAGCAGGCAGAACTTGGAATAATTAATGAGAACTAGAAGTTTTCAGACGAGATGACAGTCTTGAGAAAAGAGGAAACATGACATTTTTGATTCAGGGCTTTAAAATACCTCCAGGCAACTCTTGATGGTTAAAGTAGGCCCTAAGCATCAAGTTATCATCCTCAGCACCATTTCAGGAGCTGAAATAATGGGACCATGAATTCAGCTCATCACCAATAACTAAGATTTACTTTGGGACTTAGACAGTAACTGGATTTACACTACGAGCAGCACTGCACTGTGAAAAGAGCAGCACCTACTGCAGAGAAGGCTCACAACGAACAGTCAGGTGAACTCCCTTCCATTAGGAACCTCATGAAGTTCAACCAGGGCAAGTGGAGGGTCCTGCACCTGGGAAGGAATAACCCCCTGCACCAGGACAGGGGAGGGGGGACCTGCTGGGAAGTAGCTCTGCAGAGAAGGACCTGGGAGTGCTGGGGGACAACAAGGTGCCCAGGAGCCAGAGATGGGGCCTTGCAGACAAGACGACCAATGGGGTCCTGGGGGGCATGAAGAAGAGTGTGGGCAGCAGGTCAAGGGAGGTTCTCCTGCCCTCTGTTCTGCCCAAGTGAGGTGACCTCTGGGGCTTTGTGTCCAGTTCTGGACTTCCCAGTTCAAGAGAGAATAGGAGCTACTGGAGAGTCCAAGGGAAGCTCTGGAGATGCTGCTGAGGGGCCTGGAGCATCTGTGTGGGCAGGAAAGGCTGAGAGCCCTGGGGCTGTTCAGCTGCAGAAGAGCAGCCCCAGAGGGGAGCTGAGCAAGGCTGAGCAAGAGCTCAAGGGCCCCCAGGGGGCAAGAGGCTGGGCTCAGACTCTTCTCAGGGGTGCCCAGCACCAGGACAAGGGGCACCGGGCACCAGGTGGAACCCAGGAGGTTCCCTGGGAGCGGGAGGAGAAACTTGTTTGGTGGGAGGGGGTTGGAGCCTGGCCCAGGCTGCCCAGAGAACTTGGGGAGTCTCCTTCTCTGGAGAGATTCCAAAGGCGCCTGGACCCTGCGCTGCTGGGCCCCCTGCTCTGGGTGACCCTGCTGGAGCAGGGGGGTGGCACCAGAGGAGCTCCAGAGGGACCTTCCAACCCCCACCATGCTGGGATTCCTTTTGCATTTTCAAAGCTCAAATAATGTTTCAACTCCTAAGAGAAAACCTGTGCCGTCATCCCCTCATGTTCTTGCATCTACCTCCATTTATGGGGCCACCCCGCATCTCCAGTTTCCGCGAGAGCTCCTCCCTGAAGGCCTGATTCCGGAAGCGCCGTCCTGGCGTTAAGCCGCAGAGCGGTCTATCCACAGGTCTTGCAACTTCAACTTCCTGGGTCATCTCAGCGAAGCGCATGACTTGCTGGAAAAGAACAGCAGGAAGTCGAATAAGTCCAAGAAATTCAGGGATAAACACGAAGAAGAGCAGGAAGGGATGAGGGAAGATCCGCCAGGAAGTTACCAAGCTCTCCTCGTAGTCCTCCGCTTTAGGATTGACGCACACAATCATACGCACTTTGCCTTCGCCGTCAAAATAGTTCTTGAAGAGATGAGTCAGTTTGGAATCTCTGTACGGAACCATCTGAAAATGAAGCACATGAACGATCTCGTAAGCTTCTCTGACACCACAACTTCACCAGATCAAGGAGAATGAGCTCATGGGTTCCGTACCTTATTTGTTCCATACATCTGGTTTTCCCGTAGAACTTCAATACAGGTCCGTAATGTCATCAGGGACTGATTAATGTTACCTTAAAAAAATGAAAAAAAAATGAAGACAAAATAATCTGTAAGCAGCCATCCGGGTTATGGTCTCAAATTATTGAGCAGTTAAGAATAAAATGCCTGGACTTCAGTTGTACTGTTTACACAAAAGCGCTCCGATTAACGGAAGGATCAGACTAAGTGCTACTAAAAACTTCTGCTTTCCAAGGTGGAGGGTTGGTGGCCATCGAATCACACAACTGAAGATCCCAACAGGACCCTGCAGGTCTTCCTCTGACCTCTTCACCAGGAGACAAGACTACAGGCAACACTGAGTCAAGGAGGTGGTACCTACCAGCTTCTCGCAACCGGTTCCCTTCCGCTTTTGTTCTGTTGGTTCTTTCACTTCCAGCCAGATCAACCAACGACAGTTGGCTTAAAGTGATCTGTTCTTTCTCCTGTGACAGAAAACAACGGATTTTAGGCTGAGGATCAGCTCTGTGTTCCTTCTAACGGGATGGAGGGAACACCCCAACCCCCCAAAACCAGCACGGACGCTTAAAACTAACAAGTCTTGTGCCTTTAACTAAAGCCTGAGGGTGTTTTATAGCCCCTGATGCAAGCAGCTGGGCACCTCTGGTTTCTTTTGTGAATAAGCTCAGCCAGTCCCTTCTGCCTTGGGCCACAGGACAGATCCAAATGTGCTCAGTCACACCCTCTGAGCTTTAGATTCCGACTGGTTTTTGCTCAAATCAGCAGTGGTAAAAACCAAAGGAATAAGCAGCTTCACGCTCCGTTTTAATGCTTGATTTTCATTACAAAAAGGAGGCCAGTTCTGTCCAAAACTCGAAATTTCGTAATTTTTATGTTCTATGAAATGAAATGGCCCACACGGTTTTCCTTTAT
This sequence comes from Baryphthengus martii, assembly GCA_013396935.1. Lineage (NCBI taxonomy): Eukaryota > Metazoa > Chordata > Aves > Coraciiformes > Momotidae > Baryphthengus > Baryphthengus martii. The sequence goes on along the minus strand of VWZK01002448.1, from coordinate 104,913 downwards.
TAACAGCCTGCCCTGGAATTTACCTGTAGGACGTTGTCTCCGTCCGCATCCAGAGGTGCCTGAGCCAACTTTATAATAAAGACGCTGTGAGAGCGACTGGATTCTCGATTCAGCTGAGTGTTCGCGATCCGCCTCTTCTTTTGACCTGTTCAGAAGGAAAACAATCTCTTCAAAATCCTTTTTAAAATTTATTTAACAGACTTGCTGCCTGCTCAAGCCAATGGTGTTTTCAGCAGGATGAAGGATGTGCCACCTCTGCTGAATTTCACGAGCGATAGTCTAAAATTTTACCTCTCCAAAAGACTTCAAAAGCTTCTTCTGTAGATTTCACCTCTACTTCTGTGCATCCCGTGACGTACATGTTGTGATTCTGGTCCTCGCGAAGTATTTTGGATTGGGGAGGTCTTCAGGACAGGGAGAAAATGAAAAAAAAAAAAAAAAGGCACAACAAAAAGCAAAACTGAGTAAAATTGAGTGGAGTTTTACACCGCGTCACACCGATTGTTTTTTTGCTCCAGCACAAAATTCAGAGTGAGAATGTCAATTATCCCATAGGGCAGATGGAAGAGGAAGCACAAGTACATGGATACACAGTCAGCCAGGATTAGTTACACTTCAGCTACTGCTTTAATTTAGAAACTACATCTAATTACAGCTCTGACTGGAAACCGGGGGTTTGGGCGCAGTGAGTTTTTCTACACGCACACAGAAGCAAGATGGCTTGGGCAGAGTCACTAGTCAAGCGAGAAGGGACAGAGAGCCAGTCTAAGTTTATTTTCTGCTTCTACTAAGAGAAAATTTCACTTTTTCGATATTGGCAATAATATTCTTGGGCACATACATAAAGTCTCCGTTTCGCACAGGAGTGTTGCAACTGTTCCACCTACCGAAAAAAAAAACGGTTAAAAAAAAAGTATTAAATCATTCTGCTTGTGGCTAAAATCTTTTCATATATAATTCACTGCAGTTTCCAGAAATAGAAACAATCTAAGATCCTTCACAGGCTGATTTTTGGATATAAAACTAAACCAATTAATTTTATCCTTCTTTAAAAAGTACTGAGAGACATTCAAACCCTTTTCAAATCAGTATCCTGGAGACAGGGCGTGTTTGGCTCTAGTCAGTTGGCCAACTCTTTAATTAACACGTGTCCTGATGGACAGGAACTGGGGTTTCTTTAATGGATTTAGAATTTTTATATAAAGTAATCAAAGTTTAATTTGCAGGCCATTTTTTCCACAGTCTCAAGATTTACTGATTTTAGTCATCGGCCTTCCCAAAAAACACCCAGAATTTCATTGAGGAGACAGCTCATTTTTGGTTTTATGGAAGTTACTGACATTGAGTGAATTAATATGCAAATGTGCATGATCTGGAAAGCAACAAAATAGCTACTTTTGCCCCAAATGCTGTTTCCAGGGGGAAAAAAAAAAAAGTGAGCTTTGGAATGGTTTATTCTTCAAGCGGCAGTCACCTGCTAGGAAGAGCACTCACAGAATAGCAGGAACAGACTTGGAATCTCAGCAGGATACAACACACTGCCTCACAAATTAAATAGCTGCTTATTCATCTATTAAAACGAGGGAGCACCAAGTTTTAGCAGCGACAGGACAACCACCAGCGCTTGGCAAACTTCAATACTATTGTCTGGACTCGTTTGCCATCGTTTTTTTCACGTGTTTTTTAAAGTGATTCCCATGAAGTGAGCCAGACTTGCCAAGGTTACGGCCGCGAAAATCTAGCGGAGCTCCCAGGAAAGCGTAACTAAAAGAAGAGTAATGGTATGAGTAAAACTAACTTGGGTTTTATGGGCTCAAAGGGAGCTTCTTCCAAGAGGTCATAGATGTAGTTGTTGTAGATCTCGATGTAGGAGACAAAGACACTGTAGACATTGTCTTCGTCCACATCTTCCACTTTGCAGTGATCTTGCACGTTGATCATATCGGCAAATTCCGGATCTATTTGCCTCCTGTGGGACACACACAGTAAGTGACCGGAACGGAGCATCCGCAGCCCGGTGGAGGCTATCCAGTTAAAAAGTGAGTCTATGGACAGCAAGATGTGGGGATGGGAGAGTTCACAGCAGCAACTCAAACACATCCAACCATGTTTCATTAAAAAAGCACTCTGAAAAGTTGAAGTAGGTAAATGGATGATGCTCTGGCACTTGGCTGCAGCAAAATATGCCTCGAAAAATCCTGTCTTTAGCAATCCCACTACTTTGTAAAACATCTCCAAGTTTAATTGCCCACTGTTCCTGCTTGGAGAAGTCACAGTATTTTCAGAGAAGCTGGGGATGCTCCATCCCTGGAAGTGTTGAAGCCCAGGCTGGATGAGGCTCTGAGCAGCCTGCTCTAGTGGGAGGTGTCCCTGCCCATGGCAGGGGGTTGGAACTGGATGATCTTTAAGGTCCCTTCCAACTCAAACCAGTCTGTGATTCTATTCATGGGTTAACAAGTACAAAAAAAACCAATATACATACTTCTGTTGCCTGATTCTAAGTCTTCTAATCTAAATACTTAATTATACACTTGCTCAAACCACGCGATGACCTTTAAAGGTCCCTTCCAACCCAAAGCATTCTGTGATTCCAAATATGCTAACTTGCCATTAATATTTTTTTTCCCTTTCTTCAAAGGAAGGATAAAGAGCCCGAGGTCAGGTCAAACCACAATTTCAGGAGACCTTTAAAGGTCATCGAATTCATTCTGCGCGTTCCCATTCTGCGCGTTCCCATAGGTACGTACTTGCCGGACGGAGTTTTTGGGACGGGCATGGCATCTCTCTTCTGGCGCTCTAAGAGAGCATCGACCTCACACTGAACATCCACCCCGTTCTTCTCATCCAGCTTAAAAACCTGAGCATGGTCAGACAATACGAATGAGAAACACCAGAGATCAGAAAGCGTTGGGCAGCAAAAGAAATTATTTCATCAAGGTGTTAGAGACCAAAAAACGCCTCCCCCCCTCACTAACACTCAATCTCCTGGAAATTTGAAGCAGATCAGAGAGAAAACAGCAATTTCCAAGATAACAATATCTCATAAAAGCTCCCAACTTGGCATTACCAAGGAAAAAACCTCCACTTTTATTTCAAATATAGATACCAAAACCCCAGACATGTCTGACCACAAAGAAAGCCTCACATCACGGCCTGTTTTATTTTAGAAATGTGGTTTTTGTATCTTCCAGTGGGATTTAATTCCGTAACTCTAATAGTCAATAAATAAGAGACGACTTTCTATTAGAGAATGAGCCACAATTTTAACTATAGACGGATCACATATCTTCAAGAAACATCCACCCCAGCTCCTGCACCTGCCTCTTGGCCCTGCCCTTCAGCTCTCATGGGAATGAGGATTTTTTAGTAGGATTCCTTATTAAATTTCTCCAGTCACGTGACTGGAGATAAACCACTTAGAACAGAATATTTTATCGAGTGTTTTTAAACCGCGGAGGCAAAACTACTCACAAATCTCTTGGCCTGGAACGGCCCTATGCTGTTGAAGATCATGTCCAAACAGCGCGGGAGAAGCCCCCCGTCCCCGGGAGACCCCGTCATGGTGTGCGTCTTCCCGCTGCCTGTCACACCGTATGTAAAAAGGAGACCTGGGAGGGACAGCAGAGTTGGTTTGAGTGGGAAGGGGACCTTCCAAGGTCACGTAGTCCACGCCCCTTGCAGGGAGCAGGGACATCTGCAACTAGAACACCCCTGGGATGCAGCCCAGGGGGCAGGGGCTGCTGGGCTGCGAGCGGACCGGGCCGGCTCAGCTCAGCTCCTCACCTCCAGCCCCACCAAGTCCTTCTCCGAGGGGTTGCCTCGACCCAGGAGCAGGACCTTGCCCTTGTTGACCCTCATGAGGTTCACACAGACCCACTTCTTCGGCCTGCCCAGGTCCCCCTGGATGGCATCTCTCACTGACAGCCACTAGAAATGACATTCCCCATCCTCCTCCCTGTGGAGTGCACTGGGAAGCCAGAATGGAATTGAAGCCACCCAGGTGTAGATGGGCTGGTTTGTTTTGAGTGTTACTGAGGAGTCCAACAGAAGCCAGAGACTTCAAGGGGCAGCAGCACGATATCAAACCACACCAAGCCCTACAAACCCTTCTCTCTAGGTGGAGAAGCCAACCCTTCTGCAGAAAAAAAGTTTCTCCAGTTCAAGGGCTACAGAAAGCTTAGACCATGACACAAATAACAGACCCTTCATAACTAAAGTAAATAGCTTTGGAAGAAAAGACAGGCAAGAAGAGCTTCCAGGTGGAGAGAGGAGCAACTCTCCCTGTAAACAAGACACAGGTGATTTCACCGAGCTCTTGAGACCTATGAAATCACAGGCACACAAGAAACCCCCCAGCAGACACACAGGAAAGCAGAGCACAGCTACTCACCATTCTTCCCTCGAATCAGATCTTCCACTAAAGGCTTCGCCACCACATCAAAAAGCTCCTTCTGAACGACGAGGGTGCCAAACACTTCTTTAAATGAATACTGTGTCTGAAGAAAAAAATAAAAAAAATACAGTCTTAAAACTTCAGTTTCCCTCTCCAGAAGCCCACTGCTTCAAAATGCTTCATGGTTTCACACCTTAGAGTCACTTCCCATCAGCTTCCCAGTGGTAAAGGTTCTCCTTCAGGATGATACCAGTGTCTGAACGTGGGCAGTTGCTCCCACAGAACTATTCTGAGCTTGTGCACAACCAAGAGCAGCAAATTTCTAGTTTTCACAGAGCTCAAGCCCAGAAGACACCAGAATGATCACAAAGCCCCACATCCCAGCAACTGGAGAGTCTCACAACTCACAGATTCCCACCATCACCTGCAGAAGCATCAAGCGAAGGAACACCCACAACAGCCAACATCAAGTTGTTCCAGCTTTTCATCATTTCAGTCAAAGCTCCTGTCTTTTCCCAGGAAAGACTCAGTTTCTAGTCATCAGTTGTCAATATATTTTTGGTTTTTTAGTGGCTCTGGTCACTCTTCACTCAAAGCACCATCTTATATAAACACGTGAAATTTAAGTTTCTGAATAAGGTTGATCACCAAACTTTTAATTAACCTTCACCTCTTTTATTTAAGCTTTTAAAGACCAGTTTATGTAAATCCTAGAAGTACTTCCCACACTGAAACTGGAAACAAAGTATTCAACAGCCCAACGGATGGTTTTATTATTTTTTTCCCCTTAGAGGGAAACAGGTCCCAACAGCTCCCTGTCTCTCCTGGGCTGAGGACTCCCAAGCTGGAGCCAGCCCTGCAGGGGGGGTCTCCCCAGAGCCCTGGGAGCAGAGGGGCAGGATCCCCCACCCTGGTCCTGCTGCTGGGAATGAAGCCCAGGATTTTACATAAAAAAGTCTTCCAAGAAGTCTAAATATCTGCCAGTTTTCCTTTTTTTTTTTCCTTTTATTCCTTCCTGCCTCCCTGCAGAAGAAACCTTTTTATATAGAGAGAACATACGTGACGGTTAAGGGCAAATTCCTTACTCTAGATGGTTTCCTGGTTTTGCAAATTCACTTTTCTAAAAGCACAAACTGATTTGCACCCTGCAAGTGACACCTCAAGCCAGCAGAAAACACCGACAGCAGGGAAAAGAACCTCGACCCCTCATCCCAGTCAGCCCCTTTAGCCGAGCAGAGCTCCAAGGCGCAAATTTCCGTTACCTCCCGGTACTCCCCGTTACGGAATATCCTGTATCCGTCGGGCGGGTGGATCTGCACCGTGGTCTCGTTGATCACCTCGATGCAGCATTCCTGGTCCGGGCGGCTGAGCGGCCGCACCCTGCAGTACACCTGGGGGCGGAGGGGGGAAGAAGCGGGGGGAACAGGGCCCGTCGTTCCTCAGAGCGGCCCCGAAGGGCGGCCGCGGGCCGAGGCCCCTCGGGAAGGGGATGACGGGCCGGGCCAGCCCCGCACTCACCCCCACGGGATCCTTCAGGCTGGGGTTAGACGGCTTCTTCAGCACCGGCCTCCGCGGCGTCCTGGCCCTACTGGGAGGAGGAGGGAGGNCCGCCGCGCTGAGGCCTCTGGGTGCCCCCCGGGGCCCCTCCGCACCCCTCGGCCGCTTTGCCGCCGGCCAGGGGCGGGGACGAGGTGGCGCTGGATTTGAGGGCCCGGAGTTCAGGCTGAGCCCGTAGGAGCCTCTCCCCGGGAAGCTGCCCGGGCTGGGTCTTGTCTTGGATTTGCCCATTTTACCAGCTTGGTGTGAATAAACGTGGGGGCTGAGCCGGAGGGGGGAAATCCATCAAATTCCCTCTGCCAGGGCCTCCCTGGGGCTAAGCTGCTACCTGCCTGCAGGTTACCGAGTTAATTCCTTGCCTGTAGGAAATGCTTAATGGTGGAAAACTCAAAATGTGAAGTTAAGACACATAAAAAACCCAGCCAAATAAGCCCAGCCTTCCTGACAAGGAAAAGCTCTCAGCTTTTCCTGGGCACCCAGATGCTCCAGGCCCCTCAGCAGCTTCACAGCCTCTGCTGGACTCTCCAGTAGCTCCTTGTCTCTCTGGAACTGGACACAATACTCAAAGGCCTCCCCTGAGCCTCCTTTTCTCCAGGCTGAACAAGTCCAGGTCGCTCAGCGTCTCCTCGGCCTGGAAGCTGTTCCAGAAGACAGTCCTCGCTCCTGCGCAATCACCTTCATACCCTCGTTCCAGCTCAGTTAAATCCACGCCGTGTTTACACTCTTCTGGAAAAAGTCCCCTGTCTTTTGGATTAAGTGTTATTCAGGAATATTCAGATTCACCTTTTCCCTTACCCCCAAGGAACTCGATGGACCTCAAAATCTGCCGGGTCTTCATCGGCGCAGTGAAATCTGCTCGGCTGCNGGCCCCGCAGGACCGGGTCGGGTCGGGTCGAGCCAGGAGGCCCCTCAGGATGGGACCGGGCGGGGCCAGGCGGACCCCAGCCCGAACCGGGCCCCGCCACCGGGTAGAGCGGAGCAACGAGGGGGTGAAAGGACAACTTACGCCGCCTTCATGTCGCAGGCTCGGGTACCGCGACCGAGCCGGGCTCCGCGTTACCGACTGCGACCGCCGGCGCCGCGCGCTCCCCGCGATTCAAATCCGACCAATCAGCGCGCTCGGCGTCGCTACCGTCATCGCGCAGCGTGCTCACGTAGCACGTCACCNGAAAAGCTCTCAGCTTTTCCTGGGCACCCAGATGCTCCAGGCCCCTCAGCAGCTTCACAGCCTCTGCTGGACTCTCCAGTAGCTCCTTGTCTCTCTGGAACTGGACACAATACTCAAAGGCCTCCCCTGAGCCTCCTTTTCTCCAGGCTGAACAAGTCCAGGTCGCTCAGCGTCTCCTCGGCCTGGAAGCTGTTCCAGAAGACAGTCCTCGCTCCTGCGCAATCACCTTCATACCCTCGTTCCAGCTCAGTTAAATCCACGCCGTGTTTACACTCTTCTGGAAAAAGTCCCCTGTCTTTTGGATTAAGTGTTATTCAGGAATATTCAGATTCACCTTTTCCCTTACCCCCAAGGAACTCGATGGACCTCAAAATCTGCCGGGTCTTCATCGGCGCAGTGAAATCTGCTCGGCTGCAAAGCAGATGAGAGAGGTTCTCTGGGATTTGGTCGTAAAGTTAATAGTTTTTTTCTGGGATTCGCTCTGGATCGGGCGCAAACACGCGATGAACACCTTCCAATCAATAAATATCCTGTGCTATTTACTCCATTTGACACCGTTTTTATTTCTTTCTGTGAAATAAAATTTAGTACACAGAACAGATTTTTGAAGGAAGACCCAGCTCCCGCTGACGAAATCTGGCTGCTGCGAGATCCAACATTCTTCTCTCGGAGGGGTTACGGGGCTGGAAAACCACCACCTCCTATTTTTTTAACAGGGTTTTCCGACAAATAATTTCACCTGAGGCTGCCGAGAGGATTTGCCCAACGCCGAAGGTAAACGACCACGAAAAAAACGTGTCGTGATGGCTGGAGATGTTGCAGACTCTCACATCTCCTCGCACGCAGAGCCAGATTCCTCTCCGCTCAGGGGAGGACGCGCGGTGAATCAGCTCGACGGTGATGAGCGCTTCTCTCGGAGGTGATTCATTTTCACAGACAGTGTTTTTATGACACTCTACGAATCGGGTTAGAGTCCATCAGTGCAAGATTCCATTAGGTTTGCTTTCTTTTCATGAAATAAAACTGTGGAATAAACATCTTCCCAGAGCTTATAAATAGGAATATAAATCTCAGTCGGCTTTTGAAAATAGAGCCATTTTTCAAAAGATTTATTTGTCCCCTAATCTCTTTAAGGAGCCATCGTATTGTCACCCAAAAGTGCATCAGTTTTCCCTTGACAGAGGTGATTATACACCAAAAACACCCCCAAATTATACACCCGTATGATTATCGAGAGCCTTGATGATATTCCCCCGCCGTCATCTTGGCGTCCCACCTTCCAGGCCGAGACCTCCCGGCTTTTCTCCTTCTGCCTGTAAAATCCTGAGCCAGCAGCAAAAGACCAGCCTCTGGAGCACGGGGCCGTTGCTGGCAGAGCTGAGAGGTCTCACCCTGGAAACACTTTGCCCTGACAGGTTTTGACCCCTCCCTCCGTGCGTTACCGGCTCCTGCCTTTCAGCCGACTGTCCCCACGTCTCTCCGCTCCCACCATTCGCTCCAGCTGATGTTTTTTCCTCCCCAGACACCTCCATCCTATTCACTCCTGAAATAAAACAACATTCCTCTGTGCCTGTGGGACCAGAAACGAGGGAGGTTCAGAGGTGATGGCTCCACTGACAGTCACACCCTCAGACCGAGGCTCCTCCTAGGCCAGTATCTCCAGAAACGCCCGGCAGAGGACGTCAGGATGCGGCCATTAGGAATTTCTCAACCATCACCTTCAACAAAGCGTCCAGCCTCTAGTGGGAGGTGTCCCTGCCCAAGGCAGGGGGGTTGGAACCGGATAATCTTTAAGGACCCTTCCAGCCCAAACCATTCCATGAAACACCTTTTCCGAAGGACGCAGGTTCCCACTCGCGTTACACACGATCAGTGCTTGTAAGGAAGTCCCCATCACCTCATGGGTGTGGTTGTTTCTTCCTCAGATTACTTTTGATGTCACCAGTGAGGTCAGAGAAGGAGCCCAGCTGGGAGAACAGGACAGAGGTGCCCGGTGCAAGGAGGGAGGGACGGTGGCCTCCACGTGAGAATTCATTCCCCACAACTTACCTATGCACTGGAATTGGACCCCCCAAAAAAGAGCTGTTCTGGAGGAGCATCCCATGGAGAATTCTTCTACAATAAATCTTTCTGAGTAATGATTAAAACCAGATGAATTTAAATCGTAGGCAAACTCTAGTCTCTCCCAATCCCCCGTCTGTCAGGCACTTGGGTTTAGTGTAAGGCCGTGTAACGCGGATATTTGAGGGTTTAATCTCCCAAATAATGCCACTTTCAAGGTGAAAAACCCAGTCAGGGAGCCCCTGGGAGAGCCGAGCTCCTGTCTTTGCCAAGGAGCGGTGGCCATCGGTCTAACCCGACGACAGGGACATCTCTGTCCCTAGAGGACTAGTGTTACCCACATCCCTTTGCCTCCCTGATTCCCCCCTAAGGCAGCTCCGATGAAAGCCTATTGCTTTGGAAAGTGTTAGCACTTATCTCCCTTTTACCGACAAAAAAAAAGAAAAGAGAGTTAAGGTCATTTTAAATAAGTTCTGGCGGTGAAAGAGCAACTGGATTAGAAGCATTTCAGAATCTCTTCCCAGCTTTAAAAGCTCTATGTACAAAACCCAGTGCAATACGGTTGCGCTCTTGAGAAAACTTTAAATAAAACATTTTCTCCGGGAGCGTCGGCGAATAAACTCTTCCTCCCTTTCCTCCCACTCCTCTTTCTCCTCCTCCTCCTCCTCCTCACCCGTGTTCTTTAGGGTCTCTCCCGAGGAGCAGCTTAAAACGCGACCCAGAGCCGAAGCCTAATGCCCGTGTGGCCTTTCTTTCTGCAGAGGCTCCGGCATGAAGCGCAGGCACGCGGAGCAGAGCCCGATGACGGCCAAGCTGGCGGCCGCGCCGATGCCCATCGAGCCGAGGGTCTGGAGGGCGCTCGGCAGCAGCGAGGAGGGCGGCAGGCGGTCGTGGCGCTCGCCCATCTCCATCATGATGGCCTCCATCTGGAAGAGCGTGCCGACGATCCCGCAGACGTGGAAAACTTGGTGGCTGTGCCCTGCGACAAAGCCCAAAAAAGCACTTGCCGANCCCCGCCCCTCAGAGATTTATAGACACAAATCAGATCCCCTCTCATCCTTCTCTTCTCCAGAATAAACAGTCCCAGTTCTTTCAGCCTTTCCTCACAGCAGAGATGTTCCAGTCCCTTCATCATCCTCACAGCCTCTATTGAACTCTGTCCAGTACATCCCTGTCTCTCTTGAATTAGGGAGCCCAAAACTGGATCCAGTGGGCCACGAACTCCTTGGGCTTCCTTAAAGCATTTCTGAGAGGGCTCAGCAGACCTTCTGCCCAGCAACCGTTGCCTTTAAGTATTTATTTTGCTAATTTCTGTGGCTTTTATCATCATGCTACCAGAGCACAGGGATCTTCCTTTCCAAAAAGCAGCCGGCTCTAATGGAAGCGAGGGATGTGCAGCTCGCGCTGCGGGCCTGGCACACGTGACGTGCTGAGGAGCACCGTGGCCGTGCACAGTGTGGCAGGGAGGACAAGGAGAACCCAAACGAGGGCAGGACAGCTGTCCGGTCTGTGTGGTGGCTGCTCCTGCAGTGCCCAGGAGTGGCACCGTGCAGCACAGCTGTGCCACAGCTCGGGGGAGTCTGCAGGAGAAATAAGCGCTTTGCGGTCATGAAACTCTGGGAACCAGCTCTGTGGAGAAGGACCTGGGAGTGCTGGGGGACAACGTTACCTCTGAGCCAGCAGTGGGCCCTCGAGGCCAAGAAGCCAATGGTCTCCTGAGGGGCATGAAGAAGAGTGTGGGCAGCAGGTCAAGGGAGGTTCTCCTGACCCTCTGCTCTGCCCCAGGGAGACCACCTCTGGAGGGCTGGGGCCAGTGCTGGGCTCCCCAGTTCAAAAGGGACAAGGAGCTACTGGAGAGAGTCCAGCAGATGCTGCTGAGCATCTGTGTGGGCAGGAAAGGCTGAGAGCCCTGGGGCTGTTCAGCTGCAGAAGAGCAGCCCCAGAGGGGAGCTGAGCAAGGCTGAGCAAGAGCTCAAGGGCCCCCGGGGGGCAAGAGGCTGGGGCCAGACTCTGCTCAGGGGTGCCCAGCACCAGGACAAGGGGCACCGGGCACCAACTGGAACCCAGAAGGTTCCCTGGGAGCGGGAGGAGAAACTTCTTTGGTGGGAGGGGGTTGGAGCCTGGCCCAGGCTGCCCAGAGAGCTTGGGGAGTCTCCTTCTCTGGAGAGATTCCAAAGGCACCTGGACCCTGCGCTGCTGGGCCCCCTGCTCTGGGTGACCCTGCTGGAGCAGGGGGGTGGCACCAGAGGAGCTCCAGAGGGACCTTCCAACCCCGGCATGCCGGGATTCTGTGAGTGCTGTACCTCCTCTGTATCTCATTCCACATTTCCAGCAGGGAATGTGTTCTAACCTCTGTGAGTCCCTCGGCCATTAACACTTTTTCTTGCTGAAATTACCCAGAAACCCCGCCAGGTGCCCCTCCGGGCACTCACCGATGTAGTCGAAGTGTCCCGGCGCCAGCCTCTCGGGCAGGTGGCTGGCGAAGATGAAGCAGGTGAGGAAGGCCAGGCCGGTGTGCTTGTAGTGGAGCGGGATGGCAGCCTCGGAGCAGCTCTCGGCTGCGCACCGGTAGAACTGCGGCAGCGGAGACGTGTCCACGCGGAGGTACCGTGAAAACAAAAAGTGGGGGACACGAGACACGGCTCAGGGAGGCGGTGCCATTCCCTCAGCTCCCATCACCTCACCCAGCACCGTGAGGAGCGCTGCAGGACCCAGCGATCGACACAAGACCCGTCACCTCCATGTCATGAAATTCCCAGCCCCGCGCCTCCTGTCCTTGGGCCTCACTGCAGCAAAATTCCCACCGCGCTCCACTTTAGGAACTGGAAAACCTACAGCTTTCCAAGGCAGTGACTTTCCAGTTTGGGTGCGGCGCTTTGAAGTGGGAAGGAATCTGCCTATCAATAGGTGCAGGAAAAAATAACGAAATCTTTTCCTGCCTGAGTTTGTTTTCCTTTTTTTTTTTACACAAAACAAAAAGGCTGGCGTGTTATCCCAAATATTTTCCAACTAAGATGAAGCAGCAGCTATTTCCAAGCCCGGCAGCAAGCAAAGGGTGCCGTGAAAAGGGGGGGTGGGAGGCGTACCCTGTAGAAGAGGGGGATGCTGTCGAAGAGGTACGGGTAGGCAAAGGCCAGGGTGCGGGAAGCCTTGCTGAGCAGGGGCCGCTCCACCTCCAGAAACCTAGAGGAGAACAGAAAATGGAATTCACATGGCCCAGCACGGCACAGGAGGAGATGGAGAGAGCCCTGCACAGAAGGACCTGGGGGTGCTGGGGANGGAGATTTCGAGTGGAGAGAAGGGAGAAATTGTTGGTGCTGAGGGTGGTGAGAGCCTGGCCCAGGTTGCCCCGAGAGGTGGTGGCTGCCCCATCCCTGGCCCCATTGCAGGGGAGGTTGGATGGGGCTCTGAGCAACCTGCTCCAGTTGCAGATGTCCCTGCTCCCTGCAGGGGGGTTGGACTGGTTGACCTTTCAAGCTCCTTTCCCACCCAAGCCAGTCTGTGATTCTATGACTCATCAACCAGCCATTTAGGATTGGAAAATTTCCCTGAGAAGTTGATGAAATTTGGTACAGCAGCTTAGCAAATGCCTTTCCTCAGATGCCCCACTTGAAGTCCCTGCCTTCATCACGTTGCCGCATCCTCCTCCTGCACTAACCCACACTCTCCTCGCCCTTCACGGGCTGCACCCAGAAGCTGAGCACACTCTGCTCCTCTTTTTAGCCACAATGCAGCAGTTCAGCTGGGGTCAGGAGCCCTTCTTTTGCCTGAAGCTCTCTGAAGCACCCAGACGTGCTGCTCACCTCTCTCTCCTCGAGTGACCCCGGTCCCAGCAGCCACGGACCCTCCCAGCCCTTGGAGCCAGCCCTGCCCAGGGTGTGGTTGGTGGAGCAGTCCCCACAGCTTTGCTGAGCCCTCGGCCAGCCGGGCAGGAGCACCCAGGGAGGTCCCCTCTGAGCGCACCCAACTCCTGCCCATTGCACAATTTGGCTTTGGGTCTGCTCCCATCCAACCCCACTGCCCTCGAAGGGAGTTTGGGCTGGTGTGACTCAGCCGAGAGTGACACCGAAGAGGGTGCAATCGATGAGCAGCATCCTGCGGTAGGAAACGGGGTGGCCCTGTTGCTGGTGGCCTTGTCAGGGTCTCAGGGATGGCCAGAGCTGCCACATTCTCATCCCCAACCTGCCAGGATTCAAAACCCAGCACAAGACTCACACAAATCCAGGAAGCGCCGTGGCAGAGGAGAGCACAAAACTGTGGACCCACCAGCCCCAAGCTCTGAGAGAAGAGGAAGGAGAGGAAATGGCCTCAAGTTGTCCCAGGGGAGATGAGGAACAATTTCTTGCCCTGCAGGGTTGTCCAGGCCTGTGCCAGGCTGCCCAGGGCAGGGCTGGAGTCCCCCTGATCCCTGGAGGGGTTTCCAAGGTGTGGAGCTGTGGTGCTGAGGGACAGGGCTCAGTGGTGCCCTGGCAGGGATGGGGGAATGGTGACCACGTACTAAAGAGCAACCACATGCCAAAGACCACTCAAAATTCAAAGACCCTCCAAAACTCAAAGACCCTCCAAAGCAGAAGGAAAGGATAACACCGAACGCTTCACGCCACTTGAGAAAACAGGAACTGCACATTTTGCAAAGCAAACTGCAGGTCCTCGCAGTGTCAGACACGAGAGCTCTACACACCCAGCCTTCAGGGAGGTATCTCCCAGGAATTAAAGAAAAACCAACCCAGCTAGAGCTGTCGTACGGCGTCTGTCGCTGGGAACCAGCGGAGCACTTTAGACCCCTGAGTCACTCCAAACAAATTGTCTAAAGCCGTTGAGGAAGAGGCCGCGTGTGGTGCTGAGCGCGGTTTGACAATGACGCAATCGGCTGCGAGAACGTTGAGGTTCCTCCTCCGCAAGTCTGTTGTACACACATATAAACACACCCACAGAGGATCATGGAATTGTTTTGGTTGGGAGAGACCTCTAAGGTCATCAAGTCCAGCTGTTCCCCCAGCCCTGCCAGGGCACCCCTGAGCCCTGTCCCTCAGCACCACAGCTCCACGCCTTGGAAACCCCTCCAGGGATCAGGGGGACTCCAGCCCTGCCCTGGGCAGCCTGGGACAGGCCTGGACAGCCCTGGAGGGGAAGAAATTGTTCCTCAGGTTAACCTAAACTTCTGCTGGGGACTGGAGGTGGGTGTCTTCCTGCCAGACTCACTCCATACAAAATTAACATTTGGATTTTCAAAAATGTATGTTACTTCATGTTCAATCCTCAAACTCTCCAGTGCCAACAGGCGACGCGTTTCCCAACCCAACAGTCCTCTTCTTCCCCTTCCTGAGCTTCAGGCTGACGCTGTTACACTGCAGCCTGTAACTGAAAAGCTTCATTAATACCACTAATTAACGACTGTGCTGTCGCAATCAGATAAAGCAGAAGGTTACCTGGAGTAGCAGGACAGGCTGGTGCCAACGATGGTGTTAAACACTGCGACGGGGACGTAGCAGTGGTGGAAGGTGCTGTCGACCCATTCGGCTGGGAAGATGTAGGCCGAGTACGCCAGTGCGGAGCCTGGAAGTACAGGAGGTGCCTGGTGAGGTCTGGGTCCCACCAGGACCCTCAGCACCCTTCTGGGAGCAGCTGGGAACCTTCCCATTGGCACTCGGCATTGGGTGCTCTCAGGAAAGGGAGATGTGAATTAAGGCAGAGGAGCAGCCAAGGGGAGCGTAGAATCAGAGAACGGTTCTGGTTGGAAAAGACTTTCAAGATCCTGGAGTCCCAACATTGCCCCATCCCTGCCAGGGCCCCACTGAGCCCTGTCCCTCAGCACCACAGCTCCACGCCTTGGAAACCCCTCCAGGGATCAGGGGGACTCCAGCCCTGCCCTGGGCAGCCTGGCACAGGCCTGGACAACCCTGCAGGGGGCTGGAGAAATTGATCCTCAGCTCCAACCTCGACCTCCCCTGGGACAACTTGAGGCCACTTCCTCTTGTCCTGGCGCTTGTTCCTTGGGAGAAGGAGCTGCTGCTGCCCACCCTGGCTCACACCCCACTGCCAGCATTTGTCTTTAATGTAGTTTTTTTTCCTTATTCTATTTACTACAATGACTGAAGACGGTCAGAGAGCCAAGGCCTCCATCCCAATGCTGCTGGTATGAAACCCAGCCCCAGATTACTATTTGTGATGGTGTCCTGGATGCCTCACAGTCCCTCCCAAGCACCAGGCTGCAGGGACAGGGAGGAAGAGGAGGAGTAGAAACTACAGACAAGCAGGCGCTGTCTCTGCCTGTCCAACGGGTATGAGCTGTCTGAGCATCCCAACGTTCAACCCCATTCTTGATACCTCCCTGTGCTTCAGCTCCTGCTGCCCTGGGAATGCCCTGGGGTCCAAGACCCCAGCAAATCCTCTGCCCATCCTTACCCAAGCTGTACATGCTGAGAGCTGCATAATCGAAGAAGTAGCAGATGTGCCGGGCGCGGGTGGACATGGTGCTGAAGGTGTGGGCGCAGCTGGAGGCCAGGGGGTAGATGCAGCAGGTCAGCAGGTAGGCGAGGAGGGGCCAGGCGTTGGGGTCCTCGGGGCCCCCCGGCCCCCGCAGCCGCCCCACCAGAGTCCACACGAAGTACCTGTGGGGTGGAGGGAAGTGAGCGTCGCACCCTTGGGTGTCCCCGCTCTCTCAGCTTTGCACCCACCATGAGACCCACCGCCTCCTCCCACGGGTGCCGGAGACCCAGGGCAGGGTACCTACCAGGCAGGCACAAAATGGGTCCAGATATTTAAGGTCTCATTCGTCATTTGGAAGACGCTGAGGAGGCAGTCGGCCGCTGAGCTTCTGGGGGGGCGATACCCAAAGAGGATCCCCTGCTCCTGGTACCCCTGTAAGGCAAGGACTGGCACCGGGGGCAGTGGGAGGAGAAGGAAAGAAGGTTGCTAAAATGGAAGGGGCCCATAATTCAAGCCCCAGGACCTTGCTGCAAGGACAGAGCTGTGTACTAGCCATGGGAGGTGGCCCTGGGGTGGGGATGTCCACCCCCACATGCTGCTCCTGCCTGTCACCTCCTAAAATGATGGGGACAGACTTTGGAGCAGGGCCTGTTGGGACAGGACAAGGGGGGATGAGTTAAAACTAAAAGAGGGAGATTTCGAGTGGAGAGAAGGGAGAACTTGTTGGTGCTGAGGGTGGTGAGAGCCTGGCCCAGGTTGCCCCGAGAGGTGGTGGCTGCCCCATCCCTGGCCCCATTGCAGGGGAGGTTGGATGGAGCTCTCAGCAACCTGCTCCAGTTGCAGATGTCCCTGCCCCCTGCAGGAGGGTGGACCAGATGACCTTTCAAGGTCCCTTCCCACCCAAACCAGCCTGGGATTCTATGAAAACCTCACAGATCCTCGAGCATCGGGAAGAAAAGCACCTCTCTGACCTTTGGCACTTGGTGGATGCTGAGCAGCCGCGGTAACTTGAGGCTCAGCATCGCACAGGTCGGGGCTGCGGCTCCGAGGGACCTTTTTGGTTCAGCTTCCCTGAGGACGAGCCCCGGCGGCTCCTCACACCCAGCCCGGCCACATCTCCCACCGCGCTGGGGAAGCGATGGGATGAGGACGGGGACGCTCCGTGCCGGCCGTAGCGATGCTCCTCGGCCTCAGGACGGGTGACCTGGAGGAGATGAGCGTCGGTGGGGACATGGCGCAGCGTCTCCGTGCGGGGACCCAAACCCACCCGCGGGGGGTTCCTGTGGTAAAGAGAGGTGAGGCGGCGGCCATCCCACGGTGGGATCCCTCCCTACCGCCCGAACCAGAAAGGGGCAGGCGAGGAAGGACCCACCACCCAGAGGGACTGAAACCCCCCATTATCACCCCAACAGAGCCAGAGGTGATGGGAGAACAGCACCCACCTCCCCAGAGCACCTTGAGGTCACCCTGAGTGTGGGCTGTGGGGTGCAGGAAGGTCCCCTCAGGGAAGCAGGAAGCACATGGGGTCCCCGGCAGCACCCAGGCTGGTTCTTCCCTACCCATGGAACATCCCACCACGGTGGTCCAGCCCCAACATCTCCGTCTCTTACCCGTTGACGGCTTGGGCAGAGCCACCTCTCCCTCCTGTGCCTCCGCCTCCGGTCTGTGAAATAAAGGTGAAAAAACCCAAAGTTATCATCCCCTGCACCTTCCTGCAAGGGACCACCTGGCATGGGGGAAGCCAGCTGAGGTGGGAGCCCGAGGCTCAGCTGGTGAGATCTTATTGCTGCTCCTGGGATGATGATCAAGCAGCCGAAGCCGTCCCGTAACATCTTGCCGGGGACCCACCGCGCTTCAGCCGCCCGCCCAGGCTGCCGGTGCTGTACCGCGATGCGCCGGTCCCGAATAAACCCCTGCCCTACCCTTTCCTGGTCTCTGGCCTTGCTCTTCGTCTTCCTCTGCCCTTCCTCCCCGCCCACCCTCTACCTCTCGCCGCACGGCCGAGCAGCTCCGGCGCAAACCCGCACGGGCCGAACGCCGAGAGCCTGCGTGAGAGGGGAGTGCCCCGGGAGAGGGAGGTGGCTGGGAGGTGGTTAACAGAAGGGAAAAAATTAACGAGGCAAGAGAGCAATAAACCCAACATAAAATAAAAATGGAAATGGCCTGAGTTAAAGATTAGACTTAAATCCGGAACTTTTCTCTTGGCTGCTGAGCTACAAGTGTGTGGCCTCAAAGCTACACGGAGCCTGCAGCCCCCGTGATCTCCTTGGTGTTCCTGCACTTCTCCATGGTGGGACGGGGACCTGAGCTCTCTGGTGGCCTCCAGAGCCTCAGAATCATAGAATGGTCTGGACTGGAAGGTCCCTCTGGAGCTCCTCTGGTGCCACCCCCCTGCTCCAGCAGGGTCACCCAGAGCAGGGGGCCCAGCAGCGCAGGGTCCAGGCACCTTTGGAATCTCTCCAGAGAAGGAGACTCCCCAAGCTCTCTGGGCAGCCTGGGCCAGGCTCCAACCCCCTCCCACCAAAGAAGTTTCTCCTCCTGCTCCCAGGGAACCTTCTGGGTTCCGGTTGGTGCCCGGTGCCCCTTGTCCTGGCGCTGGGCACCCCTGAGCAGAGTCTGGCCCCAGCCTCTCGCCCCCCGGGGGCCCTTGAGCTCTGGCTCAGCTCTGATCAGATCCCAGGGATCAGGACCCAGCTGGAGGGCAGGGAGAGAGGCCAGCCTGGCCCAGAGCTCTGCCTTTGCCCATCCCACCGCAGGTCTGATACGAACACAAATGAGGGTGACGATGGGACGGAACACAACTAATATCTCTTATCTCGATGAAGCCCGAGGAGGTGGCCGAAGCTCTTCACTGAGGCAGGTCGTGGGGGGTGGGAGCCCTGATTTGCAAAGAGCCGACCCTTGAATGGGAGCCCCGAGCTGGGTGTGCTCAGGTGCAGCCCAGTTCAGCCACGGCCAAAGCCGGGGGCTGGTCCCCTGCGCACACCCCATGGAGGGAGGTGGGAAGCACCAGGCCCAGGCTTAGTAAAGAACTTGTGTTTTCGAGAGCAAAATGAGTCAGCGGAGCTGCAGGGCGCAGCGGCAGCCCGGGCACACCCTGCAGTGCCGTGCTTTCCTCCTCCTTCGGATGAATTTTTCCACCCGGGGAGCAGGGCTCCCGTGGCAGTGGGGTGGGATGAGGGATGGGAATACAGCGCAACCGGGACCTCTGGAAATGACTCCTCTGCAAACAGCAGGCTGTGAACTCACCCGGCTGGCTGCAAACATAGACTCATGGAGTCATAGAATGGTTCTGGTTGGGAGAGATCTTCAGGATCATCGAGTCCAACCATTGCCCCATCCCTGCCAGGGCACCACTGAGCCCTGTCCCTCAGCACCACATCTCCACGCCTTGGAAACCCCTCCAGGGATCAGGGGGACTCCAGCCCTGCCCTGGGCAGCCTGGGACAGGCCTGGACAACCCCAAAGGGCAACAAATTGTCCCTCAGCTCCAACCTAAACCTCCCCTGGGGAAACTCGAGAGCTTGAGGCCGCTTCCTCTTGTCCTGGTCCCTTGTTCCTTGGGAGCAGAGCCTGACCCTCCCTGGCTCCAAGCTCCTGAATGTCAGGGAGTTGTGGAGAGCCAGAAGGTCTCCCCTGAGCCTCCTTTGCTCCAGGCTGAACAAGCCCAGCTCCCTCAGCCGCTCCTCCCCACACTCCTGCTCCAGACCCTTCCCCAGCTCCGTTGCCCTTCTCCGGCCACGCTCCAGCCCCTCCAGGCCCGTCCTGGGAGCGAGGGACCCGCAACTGACCCCAGGATTCCAGGTGTGGCCTCAGCACTCTTTCACCACTTCTTCCTCCTCCTCATGCCTCACGGCCAAGCAGAAAGCCCCGTCGGGATGTCAGGCACCACAGGCTGCAGGTTCAACCCAAGAGCCTTTGGTTCATTCCAAGTTCACCCAGGAAAGTTTCCTGCCTGGCACCGGCTTTCACCGTTTGTCTCTGGCAAGAGGAGCCCTGACACGTCCCCTGTCCCCATCCCTCCGCCCCGTGTCCCGGCTCGGCTCCAGCGAGCGTGGCTGCAGCTGCTTTCCCCCGGCACCTCTCTCCCCGCCGCTGCCTTTCAATGAAGGGGAAAATATTTTTGCCGTTAATCATTAACTTTTACGACTTTCTTCGGGCGGCGCAAGGAGAAGAGAGGAGTTGAAGTGTAAAGCGAGCGGCGGGGGCTCCTCGGAGCGCTCGGCTCCGGTCTCAGCAGCACGGGACACGCCAAGACCTTTTCCCAGCAGAACAACAGAGGCTTTGTAGGAGGCTGTTATTGCTGCGGGTGGCTGCCGGTATCTGCTCGGCCCCGGAGAGGAGCGGGACGCGTAAGCTCGAGGCTTTCCAAAATCCGTGCGGTTCGCGCACGTGCCCGAGCTCTTTCGCCAGACCCGGCGCTTTCCCCCCATCCTCCTTCTGAGCGTCCCGTCCCGCTCCGAAAACGCTGCCGAGGGAAACTCCCAGCGATTCTGCCAATTCTGCAGCCGGTGCCGCGGGAGGGCAGAGAAACCGCAACGCGCTGCCGGCCTCACCGCCCGACCCGTCCGCGGGCGGCTCTTCCCCAACTTTCATCTTCTCCCGGGAGCGTGTGAACAACTCCCAGCCTCCCGGCGCCGACCTCGCAGGCCAAGCATCGCTCCCACCCCAATCCTCAGCATCCCCCGGCAACGAAACGATTCCGGGGAGCGCGGTGGGGGGATAAAAGCAGAGCGGCCGGTACTTACGGCGCTGCTCCCGGGAGCGGGGCTGGGTCGGATGCTGCGTTATCGCCGGCGCTGGCTCCGGCCGAGCGTATTACTCATCTGTGTACAAACACAACCCACATGGCTGGGGCGCTGGAAGCTCGGCCGGGGCGTAGGCAGCCAAGGGAGCGGGCTGGGACAGGTTTAGCCAAAACCCGGCAGCTCGTCGAGAAGGCTCTGCCCAAAAAAAAAACCCTCCCCGCTCGCCCCCGGCGGGACGGT
>VWZK01002448.1:66037-84285 GCA_013396935.1 Baryphthengus martii | reverse complement strand
GTCCCGGCCGGGCTGGCAGAGGGGAAGGACGCGGCGGAGGTCGGGCCCCGTCGGCTGCGTTCCCAGCTGAGGAGCAAATTAATTCTGGCTCGTCTTGGAGTGGAACAGGAAAAAGGCAACAAAATAAAACCGGAAATAACCGCGGCCAAACGCTCTCCAGATCGTGCTCTGGATTAGCTTCAGCCGGGCGGCGAGGAAGTGGAATAAGGGCAGGAAAAAATATTAACTCCCAGACCTCCCAGTGCATCTTCAGCTCCCAGGCCCCCTCCGCTTTAGAGGCGGAAAACATCCGAAACTTGCTCAAACTGTCTGCAAGGAGGCTGTAAAGTTCAAACCCTCCCGTAGATGGAGGTGCTCCCAAACTGGAGAAAGTGGATAAAGTTCTTACATCATTCCCAGTCGGGTGATGGGAGTCCTCTGGACCACCGGCTCTCCCCACGCTGGCGCCGGCTGCCAAACCCGGCCCGTTTCCCCTTCTCCTCCCCAATAAAGGCTCTATTTTTCCTGCAGCCGTTGGTAACGGCTTTCACAACATTTGAATAGAGCGTTGGAGAGGGATCGGCCGGGCACGGATCCTGCGGTACGGGGGCGGGCGGAAGAACCGGAGCCAAGCGCAAGGCAGGGCTCACGGGTCACGGGGAGAAGCGACCAGGGGCATTTGAAATGCAGGCTGGCGCCGGGGCAGCGCTGGCCTGCCCTCTGATCACCCAGGAACCGCTCCCGACAAGAGTTTCTGGGTGTAAACTCCTTAACCCTGCCCTGCCTCTGGGATCCAGGCACCCTCGGCAAGTCTGCGGATGACACCGAGCTGAGTGGTGCGGTTGACGCACCTGAGAGACAGGATCTATCCTGAGGGAGCTGGACAGGTTGGAGAGATGGGTCCATGTGAACCTCATGAGGTTCAAGCAGGCCAAGTGCAAGGTCCTGCCCCTGGGTCGGGGCCACCCCCGGTACCAGCCCAGGCTGGGGGTGAAAGGTCAAGAGCAGCCCCTCGGAGAAGGACTGGGGGTTGCTGGGGGTGAGGAGCTGGAGCAAGAGCTGGCCCCAGGCACTCACAGCCCAGCAGCCCCTGGCCCCCTGGGCTCATCCCCAGCAGCGTGGGCAGCAGGGCCAGGGGGGGATCCTGCCCCTCTGCTCCCAGGGCTCTGGGGAGACCCCCCCTGCAGGGCTGGCTCCAGCTCGGGAGTCCTCAGCCCAGGAGAGACAGGGAGCTGCTGGAGCAGGTCCGGCTTCCCCTTGGACAACAGCTTCCCAGGGTTGTGCCATCTCCTTTCAGGTGTCATTCCCACCACAAGGGACACCCCAGGGCTGAGGTCGTGCCCATTTCCCATGTCAGAGCCTTGCTGGGTGACCCACCAAGCGAGGCAGCTACAGGGATTTGTACCCATGGGTCCAGTCAGAGGTTTCTTAATGAAGTAACCCCTGCACAAAGGGTCAGATCCCACCAGCAAAACCCAAACCCCATGGCCATGAGCTCTGCTGCCACAAAACTTATCCCTGGCAGCCAACAGGAGCTCGTGGAACGAGCTAGGGATGCAGCCGGACACGGGTCGATGGAAGCCTGCGGGGTTTACAAACCCCATGCAGGGCTGGGTTTATAAAACTACCTTTTTATTTGGATGAAGAAAGGCAAGCCCTCCCCAGGCAGCATCAGGAAGACAATTTCATCAGAGCCCTGCTCGGAGGAGGAGCTGGATGGTGGATAACCGGGTGCCTCTGGGTCACCCACAGCTCTGGCAGCGTTTTCCTCCCCTCGACGGCAAATCGGCACAAAATTTGGATTTTCTTTGTGGGCAGGGGGTGGGTGAGCTGCCTCTCTGCCCACCCCATGCTTTTGGCATGGAATGCCTGTTTTAAAACCATCTCCTGGGCTCTTTTTTCTCTCCAAACCGTTGCCTGCAGAGACCAAGATGCAGATTGACTCTACCTACCCCCTCGCCTGCCCCGGTTTGTGAGCTGCAGCTGGTCAAATGACCTGGGAAGGATGAAATCTGCCATCACATCCTAATAAAACCTTGAAAAGCTTTCCAAATGGTTCCTGAGGGACGCAAACCCATCGAATAATGCAGCCACATTTATTCCCAGTACTTGGGATTTGATATCCCAGTACCTGGACCCCACTTTGGGCCCAACCTCCAGCCCCAGGCGGGACTTTCTGCCCAGCGCCGTGCTCAAGCAGCCTGGAAAACCTCGTGTTTCCATCACCAGGCTCTTCAGCACTGGCGAAGGCTGCGCCAGCCCCGCCGCGCAGCGGGTGCGACAACTTTCAGACCAGTGGGAGCTCAACCAGCACACAACAGCAGAACCCCAGTTACGGGGTTTGCAGCAAAATTGGAACGGAGCTGAAGTACAATCAGGATGCACCGAGGGGCTGGAAACCAGCAGCGAGGACAAACCAGCCAAGAGCTTCTGCTGGGTCTTGTTCCTGGGGTCAAAGCCCTGGGAAGAGGCATTTGCAGCGGGGAAGTTCCCCTAGGAGCCTCCCAGCACGCTGGGTGGTGGCTTTGTGGGCACAGCTCCAAGCTGGGGAGCTACTGGAGCACCCACACCTGCGGTGAAGGTCTGAGCAGCCCCAGATCCCATGGGAATAGGGGGTGAGTGGGGACACCAAGCCTCGGAGCTGATGCCTCGGCAGCTCTTATCAGGGAGCCAGAGCTGGCTTTGATAGGACGTAACTGGGCTGCAGGAGCATCAAGGTGACTTTTCCCAGTTGGCTGCGCCCCAGAACACGGCGCACATTCCCTGAAGGGCGGACAAAAAGCCGTCCTCAAAAACAAACACCTGGGGGGAGCTGCAGGGACCAACGTTGTGCCTGGAGCTCTGGGATCTCTGGCTCTTTTCCTGCCGAAAGTGGCCCCCCCAGTCCCCCCCATCTCTGGGTGATGGGGGCAACGGTGTCCAACACAGCAGCGGATCCACCAGCCGGTGCTGAGCACCTGGGCTGGATGCTGGGTGGGTCACCGTGGCCATAGAGACCCTGGTCCCCTTCCTTCAACCAAAGGTCAGGACAGCCTGGCTCATCCCTGTCCTCCTGGGCAGCTTACCCAGCGAGGAGCTGCTGCTGACACCTCTCCATGGCTCCAGCTGTGGGACACCCCGGGCAGGCTCCGAACCTGGCACCAACACAGCGGAGACGCCAAGGGGAGGTTAATATTTAATTTAGCCCTTAGCCCCGTGGTTTGATTACGCACATTTAATTCCTCACCATGTTACTGATGGTTTGCCACAAGCACGGCCTCCTCAGGGCTAAACTCTGCTGGGGGCTGAGCCAGCGTGTCCCAGCTCCCAGAGCCTTGTGGGGCCTGTTCCTACTGTGCCCCCAGAGCAGCTCAGCACTTGGAATCCTGGGCTCAGTTTTGGGCCCCACCCTCCCAGAGGGGCCTGGAGGGGCTGGAGTGTGGCCAGAGAAGGGCAACGGAGCTGGGGAAGGGTCTGGAGCAGGAGTGTGGGGAGGAGCGGCTGAGGGAGCTGGGCTTGTTCAGCCTGGAGCAAAGGAGGCTCAGGGGAGACCTTCTGGCTCTCCACAACTCCCCGACATTCAGGAGCTTGGAGCCAGGGAGAGTCAGGCTCTGCTCCCAAAAAACAAGCACCAGGACAAGAGGAACAGGACTCAAGTTGCCCCAGGGGAGGCTGAGGTTGGAGGTGAGGGACAGTTTCTTGCCCTTTGGGGTTGTCCAGGCCTGTGCCAGGCTGCCCAGGGCAGGGCTGGAGTCCCCCTGATCCCTGGAGGGGTTTCCAAGGCGTGGAGCTGTGGTGCTGAGGGACAGGGCTCAGGGGAGCCCTGGCAGGGAGAGGGGAATGGTTGGAATCCGTGGAATTAAAGGACCTGTCCTCCATCCCACACCCAGTGGAGACCCTCAGATCTGGAAAGTGAAGAGGGAGCACCAAAGTGACCAAGCCTGGATGCAAAAAGGGAAATCTGGCAAATCTGCCCCCTGGCACATCCTGGGCAGGACACAGGAGCCCTTGTCCCCGTGGCCCTGACACGGCTGCTGGCACAGCCCAGCTCTCGCAACACATTCCTGCCCCCAGCCTGCCCTGCCCTCATTAATATTTTTAATGACCAAATGAATATGCTGACACGTCCTGCTTCCAGGGCGCATGAGATGGAGGAATGTGCCAGTGCTGACGAGACTGTTTAATTTTTGGAGGCCATGGGGGTAGGGGGGCAGGGACGCTGTGAGGAGAGCGGTGCTGGAACAGCAGCGGGGAGGGAAACGGGTGCTGAGGAGGAGCTGCATTGTGGGAGAGGAGCCAAATCTGTGCAGGAGCACCAGGACTCCATGGGGAAAAGCACAGAATCCCAGCATGGTGAGGGTTAGAAGGGCCCTCTGGAGCTCCTCTGGTGCCCCCCACCCCCCTGCTCCAGCAGGGTCACCCAGAGCAGGGGGCCCAGCAGCGCAGGGTCCAGGCACCTTTGGAATCTCTTCAGACAAGGAGACTCCCCAAGCTCTCTGGGCAGCCTGGGCCAGGCTCCAACCCCCTCTCATCAAAGATGTTTCTCCTCCCACTCCCAGGGAACCTCCTGGGTTCCAGTTGGTGCCCGGTGCCCCTTGTCCTGGTGCTGGGCACCCCTGAGCAGAGTCTGGCCCCAGCCTCTTGCCCCCCGGGGGCCCTTGAGCTCTTGCTCAGCCTTGCTCAGCTCCCCTCTGGGGCTGCTCTTCTGCAGCTGAACAGCCCCAGGGCTCTCAGCCTTTCCTGGCCACACAGATGCTCCAGGCCCCTCAGCAGCTTCCCAGCCTCCACTGGACTCTCTCATGTATTTCCCTGTCCCTCTTGAACTGGGGAGCCCAGCACTGGACCCAATCCTCCAGAGATGGCATCATTGGGGCAGAGTAGATGAGGAAAAGAACCTCCCTTGACCTGCTGCCCACACTCACATCACCCCCAGCCCTTCCTCACCAGCCCTACATACAAAGCTCCATTTGGAAAGTGCTCCTTCCCACCCCCCTCCTCCTCCTCATTATCACTTCCCTGGCACTTCAGTAGCTGCCCTGCCTGCCCAGGGCCCAGCTGGAGCTGCCCCCGCTCTGCAGAAGCCCTGCCCAGCGCATTACAGAGCAATAATACCCGGAATTAATATTTAATTCTCTGTTAAGCGGCTCATCTCTCGGTTAAGCACCCGGCAGCCAGCCCCACGCTCCCCGAGATGGCATTTCCCACCACCTGCTTCTGCTGACATTTGCTTGTTCAAACAAGGCCCAGGGAAAACAAAAAAAAAAAGCTACCGTGGAATATGGGAGCGTTTAATAAGATCCAGCCCAGCCCTGGATCAAGATGGGATTTCAATAAAAAGGCTTCTTTATGATCAAATTAATGGGCTATTGTTCCTCGCCCAAGCGATGCCATTTGGATTTGCTTTTTTTTTTTTTCCTCCCCTCCCAGTACTGAGCTTTGCAGAAATAAGGCTGTTTACAGAATCAGAGAACCACGGGATCGTTTGGGTTGGAAAAGACCTTTCAGCTCATGGCGTCCCAGCGCTGCCCCATCCCTGCCAGGGCACCCCTGAGCCCTGTCCCTCAGCACCACAGCTCCACGCCTTGGAAATCCCTCCAAGGTATTTAGATGCTGAAGGAGCTGCTCAGTGCTTGGTACCAGGAGGGCCCTGGCTGACCTGGGACCTAAGAAGACACCGTGCAGAGGGCAGTTTGGTTTCCTACCTGGAAAATAGCAGGAACAGCTTCAGTCTCCACCATATCCATCAAAATGGGCCTTTCACTCTTCTTTGGAATTGTTTGCTGTCATATAGGACTTTCCTTTCGCGCCTGATGAAATACTTTAATTCTCCTGTGCTTCTTTTCCTGAAGCCAACTTGGTTATTTTCCTGCTAAAAATCACACATGGAGCAGAAACTGAACATCACAGAATCCCAGGCTGGTTTGGGTGGGGAGAGACCTTGAAAGGTCATCTTGGCCAACAGGGACATCTGCAACTGGAGCAGGTTGCTCAGAGCCCCATCCAACCTCCCCTGCAATGGGGCCAGGGATGGGGCAGCCACCACCTCTCGGGGCAACCTGGGCCAGGCTCTCACCACCCTCAGCACCAACCATTTCTCCCTTCTCTCTCACCTAATTCTCCCTCTTTTAGTTTCAACCCATCCCCCCTTGTCCTGTCCCAACAGGCCCTGCTCCAAAGTCTGTCCCCATCTTTCTGACAGGCCCCTGGAAGCCCTGACAGGCCCCCAGAAGGTCTCCCCGGAGCCTTCTCTTCTCACACCATCACCTCAGCAGACCTGAGGAAATAACTCACCAGCAACATCCTGCGTGAACTTCCCTTGGACTGACAGAGACACGTGTGCTCCTCACCTCAAATCAGCAAATACTGAACTGTTGAAATAAGAGAACATTTTCCACTTTCTTTAGAATAAAAACCTTCCAGAACACCCTAAAAGGAGACATCTCAAAAGCACTAAGATGACTGGGGGCTTGGGGGTTGGACTTTTAAAGGTGTCTTTTGACGCAAACCATTCTATGATTCCACGATTGTCTTATCCTACGATTCCACGACTGCTCCTCAAGGCTCCACCTGCAACCTCACAGAAGGAACTGAAAAGAACGAAGACGCCCCATGTTTGTCTTAAGATAAAAAAAAATTTATTTTTTACAGTCTTAGAAAGCAGCTTTCCATGAAGCACAAACGTTGATCCATTTCCTTTGTATAGAAACATAGTAGATCCTTTCCCGCTGCAAAAAAGTCACGTCTTGGCCGTTTATAGAAAACTAACATGTGCACATTGTGCTTAAACTGCAAAGTCTGTACAGCTTTACAAAGGACCACCCTTTACCAGAGCATCCTGTAAACAATTTATTGCATATTTAACACATGGTGTATATCCCACATGTAAAAAGAAAACCAACAAAACACACACAAAAAAAAAACCCAAACAGCCAAACAAAAAAAGGTAGAAAAAAAAATAAAAATACAATTACAAGGTGAAGGAAAATAGCAGCTTTCAGTGAATGTCTTGCACAATGGCCGAGAAAAACAGCACTGCCACACTCGTACGGTTGTGCTTGCGCGTCACCGGTCGGCGTACGCCCCTGCGCGCCACCTTCCCGATGACGTCTATGTACAGTAAGAAAGATTCAACAGGTCTTAGTCCCTAGGACCCTTTGTCAGTTTGAAGACCGAAAATGAACCAAGAAAAGCCCAACTGAAGGGAACTCGAAGTCATGGGCTCAATAATCCTCTCCCACTGCACAACTCGAAAAGAAGAACAGGAGAAACCCCTCACACACGACCTCTCTTTGGCTCTAGGGCCTGGGATGGTGGTTGGGCGAAGCGACGCGAGCGCTGAGGCCCAACAAAAAGGCAAAGGAGATGTCGGGGGGAAGGCAATCCAAGAGGACCGACGGCCTCGGCACGGCCAACCGACGCTCCCGACCTCGCTCATCCGACGGCTGCCTCCCGGCAAGTCCCGAGAGATCAGCGACGCTGTGATTTTTCAACCGGCGTTAATTAAAAATGACAAAAAACACAAGAGGAAACTGTGGCCTCCATAAGGCACCGATACCCTCCTGTGAGCGGCACCCAAAGAGTCTCTCGAGATTCTCCAAAGCCCCAAGGGGCAAAAGGCGGAGGAAACGTGCAGGAGGAAGATGCTCCTGCGTCTGCGGTCGGGACCCGCCGTTGGCAATGGAAGCACATTTTGCTGGGGGTTGCGTGGGCGTGCGTGTGCGTATACACAGGGACGTGAAGAAAAAAAAATAATAATTCACCTCTGCTACCTTTGGTATTGACATTTCTCCCATGACATGATCCACTTCTCACACTGATCTGAGCGTGGCACGCGTTGGCAAAGATCAAGTAATCGAAAAGGTGACTCAAATATCGGCGAGAGAGAAGAAAAAGCCTCAAAAAATGAAAAGGAAATCGAGATGCGCATCGTCCTTGTGCCCGGCTTTTTAGTGAACCCAACAAACTTTGTCCTCAGGATGAAGATCTTTAAGCTTAACCCCCACCTACAAGGAGGACACGTAACAGGACCAGTGGAAAAAGCCCGAAGCTCGTCCGTGTCCTTCCCACGGCGGCGTACGTCGAGTCCGGGGCTCTGACAGCAACCCCAGCGTTGTCTCAACGGAGCCGATGACCTAAACAAGCCACCCCTGGACTAACGTTGGTTTTACTCTTCTGGATCAACCAGGAGGGTGAGAAGGGAAGGCAGAGTAACGCTGGGTGTCAAGGAGAGATTATCGGGATGATGTTTTTTTTCTGCGTGACGACAGCACAGCGGAAGCGTTTGGGTCCGGATGCGCGGGCTCTGTTGTCGCACGGCTCCGTGTGCTACAAGGACAAAAGCTCCTCGCCCAAGAAGCTCGTGCTGGACGTGGAACAACCCCTTACACTGAGTAAGAGAGAGGAGAAACTTGGTGTGAAAGCACAGGTGGAGCTAGAAAGGCCTCTGGGGTAATTTTAATTTTTAAAACGCTCGACAGACTCAAGGCAGGTTGAAAATAAAAATCACCGTAGGAAAACCTTAATTAACTCCAAGTGAATTTCCCGCGCGCCGCTCAAAACGAGCTCCGGGTCACGCTCAGGAATTCAAGACGAGCCTCCTGAAGAATGAAGTTGCCACAGATTAGAGAGATCTCTCGAATGTTAATTAAAAACCACGGTACAAAACGTCGGGCTTCATGACCAGCGGCTGCAGCTCCCAGAGAGGAGACGACAACGGCAAACCCGAGGGTAAATTTGGCCGGATGAGGGGGTCAGGGCCTTTGGGAAGTCCCTGAGCCCCACCAAGTTGTGCTTACGAGGACGTGACTTTGAAGCCTTCACGTTGTCTCTGCGCGGTTTCCACCCGCACGTCTGGGAAGAAACCACAGGGCTAAAGAGTCTCCATACAGAGAATTGGGGGGGGAAATTAAAACATGTATTTTTCACCTGAAAACAAACCATATTAAAAAAAACCAACACCTTTAAAAAGATGCACCGTCCACCACCCAGGCGACAAGGAATTACAGGTTGACGGCGTTAACACCGTGCGATGAGTTACGCTGTTCCAACACACAGACAGAGAACTCCGTTTTAAGAGGCCACAGACTAATTTTTCAGGCAAGTGCTGGACTTCAGAGACCTGTATGGCTTCTGCAAATATTTTCCTAGAAAAAGGAAAAAAAAACAAAACCAAACAAACCAAAACAACCACCCAAACCCCGTCCCCAAACTCCGAAGCACAAAGGGGGATTTGCTTCGTGTGGCAGGTTTCGCTGTGGAGACCTAAGGATGGGTGAAGCTCCTGGATCCCACCCATCAGCCCCAAACGTTTTCACGCTGGAATGCAACGATTTCATCTGGAGATTTTTAAGGATCACTTCTTTGAAACGGTCCGTAAAATAAAAATAAAAAAATAAAACGTAGGATGCAACCTTTTGAAAGTGCACCTCGGCGAGGCAGCAGGACCCAGGGGGTTTGGTTGGAAGCTCTAGTTGTGCTTTGCCCGCCCGCCTCGCAGGTAACTCTTCCACCTCTTGACGAACTCTTTGAAGATGGGCGACTCATCGATGGTGCTGAGGAGCTGGAGCTGGTTGATGTGGGTGGTGTGATAGTCCCAGCGCGCCAGGTTGGGAGCGGCGCCCAGCATGAAGTGCCGAAGGTCGTAGATGGTCCCCGAGCCGGTGTCGTAGAGGGGAAGCATGGCCTTGAGGGACTCCATGCCCCGCTCGTAGAGGACCCGCGCCTCCTTCCCCAGCTTCTCCCCGGCCGTTTCTTTTAAGTCATAGAGCCCGATCAAGGAGTACATGAAACCGTTGAGCACGAAGGAGCTGGGCGAGGTGGGGTACTCCTCGTACCAGTCGTGCCGGTTCATGAAGACGGCTTTCACCCCGCGCTGCTCCGACGGCAGCTTGTAGGGCGCCGTCGCCCGCAGAGCCGAGCCGAGGAACGTGGGGTCCTTGGTCAGCAGGTAGGCCCGCACCAGCGTCGAGATGGCCTGTCCCTGAGCCATGGCCGAGTACCAGCCCGGGTCTAAGGACTTAAAACCTTCCCCCAGCTTCCTCGTCACCATGATGGGCCAGCCGCCCCTCTCGTCCTGGTTCCTCACCAACCAGTTGCTGGCAGCGAAAAAAGCCGCCATGTGAGCGGTGGCCGAGATGGTGACGTTATCCAGGAAGCCTCTTCCCTTCGCCACCAGCTTCACCACTCTCTTGGGCATGATTTTGGTCTGCTTCACGGCTTTCGTGTTGGAGAGGCCGACGCCTTTCCGCAGGTCGGTGACCAGGTCCCTGGTGAGGGTGCTCCAGCTAGTCCTGGGACCGATGCCGTAGTAGATGTCTCGGTCCTTAAAAGCAATGAGCTGGGTGTTGGAAACGTAGTGCACGGTGAAGAGCTGGTTCTTCTCTGTTGTCTCGAGAACCACGGAAACGCTCCCGTTCGTTATGAATTTGAGATCAAAAGAAATAATAAAATCTCGGGAGTTCCCAAGCTGCAGAGATACCCCCTCGGTATTTTCTGCAAAACAAACCAAAAGAGCCTTGTTCAGTGGTAAGACACTCAGTTCTCCACAGCGTTTCAGCTCTGCAGTGCAGCTTCCAGAGATAACCCCTCTTACCCGGCAGAATCTAAAAGCTTTTAGGGCAGCCCATCAATAATTCAATTATTTTTCCTGTGCACTGTCGGGTATTAGGGTTGGAATCCTCTGCTGGGAGGCCAGGCTGGGAGAGTTGGGCTTGGGCAGCCTGGAGAAGAGAAGGCTCCAGGGAGACCTTCTGGGGGCCTGTCAGGGCTTCCAGGGGCCTGGCAGAAAGATGGGGACAGACTTTGGAGCAGGGCCTGTTGGGACAGGACAAGGGGGGATGGGCTGAAATGAAAAGAGGGAGATTTAGATAAGAGAGAAGAAATTTTTTACACTGAAGGTGGTGAGAGCCTGGCCCAGGCTGCCCCAAGAGGTGGTGGCTGCCCCATCCCTGGCCCCATTGCAGGGGAGGTTGGATGGGGCTCTGAGCAACCTGCTCCAGTTGCAGATGTCCCTGCTCCCTGCAGGGGGGTGGCACCAGATGACCTTGAAAGGTCCCTTCCCACCCAACCCAGCCTGTGATGATTTAATTAAGCCCAGAGACCTGACCATTGCAAATGACACCAGCAGGACTGGAGTAAGAGGAAGGGGGGCAGGGGTGTGACTGGTGCTGGCCGGGTCCTACAGACCCTGGCGCAGTGGCCAAGCTGCAGGAACATGGACGCCGTGTGATTTTCCTCTTCCACAATTCAAAACATAACCCTTTTGTTCCAAAATGAAAAATTAACCAGGCAGAAAAGACACCAAAACAGCAGCTCCACTTGAGCAGTCACCTCTCTAAATAAAGCCCCATTTTCAGCAAAAAAATTAAAAAGCTGGGAGTGCCACAGAGTGGGTATTTAGGAACCCCCTGGGACTAATATTTAAATTTCTGACTTTTTTTTCTTTCCCAACCTGACAGCTCCAAAAAAACTGATTCATTTATCAGGGCTGGGGGGGGGAAAGGGATGAATGTAGAAAGACTAACGTGTTTAAGCATTTATTACCCTCTCCGTCGGCAAAACTCGGTTTAGTTCTGAAAAATTTAAATAAAGCTCCTGGGCAAGGCCACAAAATAAAATCCAGTGTTCTCTCACAGGCTTGATTCTCAAGTGTAAAATCAACTTCTCCCCCCAAGACCTCCGGTAGGAGATCAAAGGGCTAATTAGTTTGTAAGGCTACGTGCAAATCCTGGGGCTCGGAGGGTGCGGAGGGATAATCAGCGCTTAAGGGCAGTCATTTGAAATTAAAGCTTTTCCACAGAATAAAATTCCCCTGCGTGAGGCAACTGTTGCCTTTCTGCTACATCTCCACGTGTCAAAACATCCCAGGAACGTTCCTACGGGCGACCATGGAGGATTCTCCTCGTCTCCCAAACGAATCGATGGTTTTTTGGAAGGTGCTTTGGTACAGCACTTGTTATTTTGACCAAATGTTGCGTTTTCTGAACGTTTAAAGGAAAAGCTTGGCTCCTTGGACTTTTGGAGAGCGGCATCTGCGTCGGGAGACGAAACCCCGAGCCCTTTGTTCCCCACCGTTGGAAAAGTCTCGTTAAAACCCCCCACTCGCAACCGCTGTCAAGTGAGTTTTATGGTTCCCTGTAAATAAATGCTCGGGCGATAACGAAGCCAATGGAAACAGAGGGGATAAAAAAAACAACAAACCACAAAATAAAGAGAATTTTAAGAAGGGAAGGAGAACTAAAGGCTGCCCATTGTTGGCACTGCGTGAAATGCCTGGAAATCCGTTACTTCAGGGCATCTGCAAGAGGAGGGGATGCAGAGCACGGCCCTCGAGCCCCGTGGATTATCCGTCATCCATAAAGGATGAGGAGAGAACAGAGAACAGATCGCCAGCCCTTCCATATTTCTTGACTCCAAAGACACAAGAGTGTTCAGTGCTTTTCCCCCCGCCGCTCCCTAGAGAGCCAGGCCTGAGGTGCCAACGGAAAATTACTTCATTGTCTTTTTAAGTAATGGACTCATTAATTCTAATGGGTATTGATTGAGGAGAAATACATTACGTCCTTATTAATGAGCCTGTCCGAGCGCAAAGGAAACTCTTGCATGAAATGATGAATTTCCCTGCTAAGTAGGGAAAGGAACATGGCAAATTCTGTTTACCTGAGCAGGACTTGGAGGGGCTGGGGGTGAGGAGCTGGAGCTGAGCCGGCCCCAGGCACTCACAGCCCAGCAGCCCCTGGCCCCCTGGGCTCATCCCCAGCAGCGTGGGCAGCAGGGCCAGGGGGGGATCCTGCCCCTCTGCTCCCAGGGCTCTGGGGAGACCCCCCCTGCAGGGCTGGCTCCAGCTCGGGAGTCCTCAGCCCAGCAGAGACAGGGACCTGCTGGAGCGGGGCCAGAGGAGCCCCAGCAATGCTGGGAGGGCTGGAACCCTCTGCTGGGAGGCCAGGCTGGCAGAGTTGGGCTTGGGCAGCCTGCAGAAGAGAAGGCTCCAGGGAGACCTTCTGGGGGCCTGTCAGGGCTTCCAGGGGCCTGGCAGAAAGATGGGGACAGACTTTGGAGCAGGGCCTGTTGGGACAGGACAAGGGAGGATGGCTTGAAACTGCAAGAGGGAGATTTTGAGTGGAGAGAAGGGAGAAATTGTTGGTGCTGAGGGTGGTGAGAGCCTGGGCCAGGTTGCCCCCAGAGGTGGTGGCTGCCCCATCCCTGGCCCCATTGCAGGGGAGGTTGGATGGGGCTCTGAGCAACCTGCTCCAGTTGCAGATGTCCCTGCTCCCTGAAGGGGGGTTGGACTGGTTGACCTTGCACAGTCCCTTCCCACCCAAACCAGTCTATGATCCCACATGCAAGAAAATGCATCTTGCATGTCAGCAGGTGAAGCCTGTACCCAGCCCTGGATCTTCATCATCCTCCTCCACTCCTCTGCAAACACCTCTGCTGTCACTTCCTCTTGCTGATTGAGTTTAAGGTAACCTGGGTTAACCACCAGAGCCAAGAGCTCAAATTTTACAAATTTGTCGCATCCTAATGAAGAGAGAGATCCCAGGCCCAACCAGAGGGAGAGCTGCACGTGCTGCACTTGCTTGAGGCTAAAAATAGACCTTATCTATCATCTGTCAACATCTGCTTATCACACGTCAGCGCTATTTCCCAGGCTTCACTACTGGCTCCATCTTTTGTGTTGGTTTTTTTTTTTTTCTCTTCTTCTTCTATTTTGAGATAGAAGCTGAAAGAATCAGGAAACATGACTGCAGCTTCTCACTGCCCTCCATGCATACATCCTGGGGCTGGGAACAGGGAGCTGGGGCTGGGAACAGGGAGCTGGGGCTTTTCAGCCTGGAGCAAAGGAGGCTCAGGGGAGACTCCGAGTTCTGGCTCTCAACTCCCTGACATTCAGGAGGATGGAGCCAGGGAGAGTTAGGCTCTTGGAACAAGGGACCAGACAAGAGGAACCAGCCTCCAGTTGCCTGAGAGGAGGTTTAGGTTGGAGCTGAGGAACAATTTCTTGCCCTCCAGGGTTGTCCAGGCCTAGCCCAGGCTGCCCAGGGGTGGAGTCCCCACCCCAGGAGATGTGGTGCTGAGGGACATGGGTTAGCAGTGCCTTGGCAGTTGTACTCCATCTTAAAAGTCTCTTCCAATCAAAACCATTCTAGAAGTCTATGATTCTATTCTATGATCCACTCCTTTTTTTCCATTAAGATAATGTTGACAAAGTAGCGATGGAGACAGAACGGAAGCAAAGAACCACCCCAGAGGTACAGAAACGAGACAGCTTCCTTTGGCGAGATCTCTCTGCACGAGAAGTGACGCCGAAGAAACAAAAACAGATAAACCCTGGCAAGTCACCGCTCCCCTGCTCCCATCTGGGTGAACTGCGTCTGAGCCACCCCGTGTTTAGGGGAACCCACCTGGAGCGACAAACTGCTTGACGCTGGTGAACTTGGCTTTATCAGAAACCGTGGCCAGCGAGCAGCCTTTGGGCACCGTCCACTCGGCGGCCCGGCCGCCTTTCTCCTTCTCCTCGGCCGTTTCGTAGACCTCGACGTGAGGCGGCTTCTCCGTCAGGTTTTTGCTGTAGTGGCTCAGCCCATACTGGGCGATCTGGATGGGGTAGAAATAACCTTGAGGGCCCCACTGGGTGGACAAGGGCACGCCTACGAGAGAGGGAGGAAACCAGTGGTTTATTGGCACATCTGTCGTCCTCACCCCATCGCCCCTTTTCTTCTAGCGCACGATATTTCCAGGCTTCACCATTTGTTGGACTTGAGGAAAGTCCTGTTCAAAGAATGAATTGCTCCTTGTCCTTATCACGGCCTTCCACACGTTCTCATTTCATTGTTTACCGACACATTATTCTTAAAATACATTTAAAAGGCCCTAATGAGAATTTTTCCCCCTTACTCCACAGACCACGACATCTCCAAACGATGTTACATCCAGAACAATCCCCTCAATGCCACCTCAATCTTTGCAAATTTGGTGTGTAAGTTGTAACTCGATTGGGGTAAGAGTTATTTGATGCTAAAAGAGCAATTTACTCGGCATCTACAAATCTGCTCCAATTTCCCCAGCTCCCCGAAGACCATTACAAGAGCGGTCTGAAGCGATGCCTGATGCAGAAACCAGCCAAGCTCTCCAAGCAACACCAGCAGAATATGCCTCAGTTCTTCTGCCCAAGGCTGTCCCTTCTCTTCAGAGCTCCTGCTCCAGCTCCAGCTCAGCTCTCCCTGGGATTAACCCTTCACATACAACTTGCTGTCCCAAAAGCTGGTAGCCTTGCAGGAGAGCACATTTCTCACTCTTAATTTAGGGTGATGTTAGATTGAAAAGTCTTGGGTCACCCTAGCCAGTGCCCAGCACCGCTCCAGGCTGGAGTAGAGAAGCTGGAAAGTGCCCAGTGGGAAAGACCCTGGGGGGGCTGGTTGCCAGGTGGCCCGACATGAGCCAGAGAGTGCCCAGGGGGAGAAGAAGCCCCCAGCATCCTGGCTGGGGCAGCACTGGGGGGGCAGCAGGGCCAGGGCAGGGATCATCCTCCTGGGCTGGGCACTGGGGAGGCCGCTCCTCAAATCCTGGGGTCAGTTTTGGGAATTCCCTCCCCGAAGGAGCTGGAGGGGCTGGAGCGTGGCCAGAGAAGGGCAACAGAGCTGGTGAAGGGTCTGGAGCAGGAGTGTGGGGAGGAGCGGCTGAGGGAGCTGGGCTTGTTCAGCCTGGAGCAAAGGAGGCTCAGGGGAGACCTTCTGGCTCTCCACAACTCCCTGAAAATCAGGAGGGTGGAGCCAGGGGAGGTCGAGCTCTGCTCCCAAGGAACAAGCCATGGGAAAAGAGGAACCGGCCTCAAGTTTCCCCAGGGGAGGTTGAGGTAGGGGCTGAGGAACAATTTGTTGCCCTTTGGGGTTGTCCAGGCCTGTGCCAGGCTGCCCAGGGCAGGGCTGGAGTCCCCCTGATCCCTGGAGGGGTTTCCAAGGCGTGGAGCTGTGGTGCTGAGGGACAGGGCTCAGTGGTGCCCTGGCAGGGACGGGGCAATGCTGGGACTCCAGGAGCTGAAAGGGCTCTTCCAACTCAAACAATTCTGTGATTCTCTAATTCTCTGAGTCTCTGCTGAGCTCTGGGCTCTCCTCGCCGGCCCTTCACCAGCTCCCAGCAGCTGCAGCCTCCAGGTTTGGGTGGAGAACCCCTCACACCACACACTGCTTATGGCACCACCAGCTGCGTGGGAAATGAAAACAACTTTTGTAGAGGAGACTTATTTATACAGCCCCTCCCTGTGCAAGCAAACATGGGATCCTTAACATGGATAAGCCCAGGATTCTCCTCAAGTCCTGAATTTCACTGGTGACAAATTCCCGACCCCTACCTATGAATCCCTAGTGGGGACATCACCGTGACCACTTGCAGGACACGGTGGACGTTCAGTACCACAAAGATACGGTCTAAGAACAGAAGAAGGATAAAAATAAACCAGTTGGCATTTGCACTGTTTCCCCCCTCAGCAATGTCAAGCTCAGAAGCCAATTTCTTCTGAAATGCGACTTAAACCACCCGTCAAAAGATACATTTTCGTCGGTATTTTGGTGCTTTGTGTTGCTAACGACTCTCATTAGGAGAGGTGATGCCTCAGTGCTGCCTTGAGAGAAAAACCATCAGCAGGAACATTTAAATTACCAGGTATTACATGATCTGGGCTCCTGGAAGGCGGCTCGTTCATTAGTGCTCAACCTTTCCAGTTCAGTTCATTGAGACTGAAAGATGCAAAAGAAAAAAAAAATTGCTCTAAGAGCTTTACTTGAAATTTATACGAGATGACAAGATTGAGTTCTCCAAGCCACAGGAGCTAACAACACGTTACCCTTGTGGAAAAGGAGAAGATAAAAATATAAAACGTTTTTTTTCCATCGTGCAGCAATGGGAGAATCTCTAGGGCTGGAGCCACGCAAGGCAAGAGCCAAAAGCTGTCTGAGGATGTGTGTTGATATTAAAATCCCTTCCCTACAAACTGTAACTATTTCTCTTCTCCAACCTGTTTGCTGGGTGCCCGTCATTCCATTAGTTTTACAAACCTCAGGCTCTGGCTCCACATTGTGTGCAGGCAGCTCTTCAATCTCTTTGTGGCAAAAAAAAGCAAGTTTTACAGATAAAGGAGAAGCCTTAAATTCAGCGCTCTCGAGCAGCCACGCACAGCACCCCGTGTCCCCAAGGACAAGGCACATCTGGAGACAGGAAAACCTCTTGGTTCTCAAATAGTTCTTACAGAATTTCAGCGCTTTCCTGAAAAACACTTTGTGCAACTTCCATGTTTCATACAAAAAACGGTGGGGCTCCAAGAGCTAAGTCCAAGCCCTGCCCCCAACACCAAAAGCAGCACCCACGGCTATTTTTCATATTCATAAGTTATAAACCTCCCCTGGGGAAACTTGGGGCTGGTTCCTTTCATCCTGGTGCTGGTTCCTTGGGAGCAGAGCCCGACCTGCCCTGGCTCCAAGCTCCTGAATGTCAGGGAGTTGTGGAGAGCCAGAAGGTCTCCCCTGAGCCTCCTTTGCTCCAGGCTGGACAAGCCCAGCTCCCTCAGCTGCTCCTCCCCACACTCCTGCTCCAGACCCTTCCCCAGCTCTATTCCTCCTCTTTCACTGACAAATTAATTCCAAGACTTTCCAGCTTTCAGCAGTGACCATATCACGAGAAGAGCTCCTATCAACACAGCAGAGCGTCGGTGATCACTGTGATGCATGAAAATTAATGTATTTTATTCCTTAAGTGAAACTTGGTCTTTAATTACTGAGGGGTCACAGTGTTACATTCCATAATAGTTTTCTAAAGTCATTAATTTTTTTAATATGAGACCCAATGAGATCAAATCTGTGCCAAGGCACAGGCAGCCCTTGTGCGCTAATTCTGACTGCATGGTTTAGCAAAAGTGCAAATTGGAAAGCTTTTACAGTATATTAATTCTATCTAGAGATGCTTCACTGGCTGGAGAGCTTTTTGACCCTTCAGTAGTTCTCCAGAACCTCCTCACCTTGCTGCGAGCAGAGGCCCCTTTCAAAGGGTGAGCGAGAGGACGTCCTGTCTGCCCCGGGCACCGCAGCGCAGTGATGTCAAATTAGAACCAGACTGGTTTGGGTGGGAAGGGACCTTGCAAGGTCAACCAGTCCAACCCCCCTGCAGGGAGCAGGGACATCCGCAACTGGAGCAGGTTGCTCAGAGCCCCATCCAACCTCCCCTGCAATGGGGCCAGGGATGGGGCAGCCACCACCTCTCGGGGCAACCTGGGCCAGGCTCTCACCACCCTCAGCACCAAC
>VWZK01002448.1:29390-65075 GCA_013396935.1 Baryphthengus martii | reverse complement strand
TTCTCCCTTCTCTCTCATCTTTTCATTTCAACCCATCCCCCCTTGTCCTGTCCCAACAGGCCCTGCTCCAAAGTCTGTCCCCATCTTTCTGACAGGCTCCTGGAAGCCCTGACAGGCCCCCAGAAGGTCTCCCTGGAGCCTTCTCCTCTCCAGGCTGCCCAAGCCCAACTCTCCCAGCCTGGCCTCCCAGCAGAGGGTTCCAGCCCTCCCAGCATTGCTGGGGCTCCTCTGGCCCCGCTCCAACAGCTCCAAATGGGAAGTCTGGCACCAAGCAGAGCCCCCATGTGATTTCCTACAGTAAGTCGGTTTTATCCACAGTATCTGAAGAGAATTAATCACAGAATGGTTTGAGTTGGAAGAGATCTTAAAGATCATCCAGTTCCAACTCCCTGCCAAGGGCAGGGACACCTCCCACTAGAGCAGGTTGCTCAGGGCCTCATCCAGCTTGGTCTTAAATACTTCCAGTTAAGACCACTTTGCATCTCAAACAATGGCAGGAAATTTCAAGAAGCGTTTCAACTGTTAAAAAAATAAAATAAAAAAAAATACTGAACACAAACCTTCAACACCACTTATGCACTTGACTCTGTCCCGAACCTCCACGTTGTAGCCCTCGAAGGACATGAAGACCCCGTCGGGGTGGTAAGGTGCTCGCTGGGTGTATACTTTGGAGTAGCTATGAGAGAATTCAAACCTGTCATAACCATCGTACTGAGCAATTTTCCCATAAACCTCAAAGTATTTCTCTACCCAGCTGAACGGCAGGAAGACCTCGTTGCCTTCCCTCCTCCCTTTAATGGTGTGCTCATCATTGATCAGACAGTCAATCTCCTCGTACTTCAGCCCCGGGGGGGCTTTGTTGAACCCCCCAGCGACGGGAGGAGCCTTCTGCTGCTCCTGGGGCGACGCCTCCTCGCTCTGCTGCCGGGCCGGGTCGCTCTCGGAAGCGGCGGCGGCTCCTCGACGTTCGAGGCCGGCGAGGCTGCGGGGGAAGGGGCCGGCTCTGTCGGAGGAGCATCGGTTCCAGAGCAGCACCATCACCAGGGTGAAGAGGGCGCAGATGACGATCAGAGTCTTGTAGTTGACCCGAGCTGCCAAGCAACGCATATTCACACCATACCTGCGAGAGAGAAAGGGGAGAGGGTTTTAAGACAGGGAGCTTAGAGCTGGAGCTGCTGGTTCCACTCATTCAGAGCCTCAGCGGAGCCCTGTCCTTCAGGAGCACCTCCTGGCGCACACCACGCTGCTGTTGAGTGGGGCGGGGATGGGTGGAGACACCTAGAAGAGAATTTGGGTTTTGCCAGCTCTCCACAAGCAATGAGATCACCACCTACCCAGCACCATGAATCAGGGTTTCCCAGCACAACAGCCCTATAGACAAAACCCAAGGCCTAAAAACACTCGTATTTCACACCGCTGAACTCACTGAGATACCTACAGAAAAAGGGATGGGTATTTTTACTCTTGCTTTTCCTCTAAGTATGAGCTATAAACATCTTCTGAAAAGAAACTCAACCGCGGCGAAGGAGAACTGGGAAAGTACGGGAGCACCCCCAGGGACAGGACCTCCATGGATGCACCCGGTGGCTCATGTCTCCTCATGTCCCAGGAGAAAGCAGAAACTATGTGAACCCTCTCTTAAGATTTGCTTTTCATTTTGTTTTCTGCAAGATAAAGCTCCTGCTGCGTGAAGCACGTTCCAGTGTCACTGTACAGCCCCAGCACGGAGCCAGGCTGAGCAGCACCACCATAAACCAGAAGCCAAAGTAATTGAAGGATGTTTGCTCAGAAGACCCTACTTTAGCCGAGGAACAAAATCCTTATTAATCCTTATTAAACAGAAGTTTAATTTCACAGCATGGTGGGGGCTGGAAGGTCCCTCTGGAGCTCCTCTGGTGCCACCCCCCTGCTCCAGCAGGGTCACCCAGAGCAGGGGGCCCAGCAGCGCAGGGTCCAGGCACCTTTGGAATCTCTCCCAAGAAGGAGACTCCCCAAGCTCTCTGGGCAGCCTGGGCCAGGCTCCAACCCCCTCCCACCAAAGAAGTTTCTCGTCCTGCTCCCAGGGAACCTCCTGGGTTCCAGGTGGTGCCCGGTGCCCCTTGTCCTGGCGCTGGGCACCCCTGAGCAGAGTCTGGCCCCAGCCTCTTGCCCCCCGGGGGCCCTTGAGCTCTTGCTCAGCCTTGCTCAGCTCCCCTCTGGGGCTGCTCTTCTGCAGCTGAACAGCCCCAGGGCTCTCAGCCTTTCCTGCCCACACAGATGCTCCAGGCCCCTCAGCAGCTTCCCAGTCTCCCCTGGACTCTCTCCAGCAGTTCCTGGTGTCTCTGGAACTGGGGAGCCCAGCACTGGCCCCAGCCCTCCAGAGATGGCCTCACTGAGGCAGAGCAGAAGGGCAGGAGAACCTCCCTTGACCTGCTGCCCACACTCCTCTCCATGCCCCCCAGGAGCCCACTGCCCCTCTTTCACCTCCCCAGGAAGCTGCAGCATCAAACTTTTAAGCCTGTTGTTTAATTGCAGCCCCACTGACAGCCCCATGGCCGCTTAGGCCACTGACAGTGCTCAACCCACCAGTGATGTCAACAAAGTGCTCCAGAAAGGGCAGCTGGTCTCACAGATACTCTGCTGCGAGGCAGGAGTTCACCTCACAGCAACTAAAAGGATTTTCACCTTCAGTTCCACACTCCCATTCCCTTTTTAAATAGAAATAATCCATTATCTCTCACTGGTTTTATGCTTCCGTACTGTAAGTGCCATCTGGTCATTGAAAACTGGACTTTAAAAAAAACACAATTGTCTTGTTTTCTGAAAGCCCAGTTTACTACAAGCTTTTCAAGAACATAAATTTTTATATAATTGCATTTTTATGGAATGGCTAACGAAAGAATAAATCCAATTTTCTGCATCAGCGGGTGAGTTTTAGCGACGACGCTTCTCGGGATGCCCTCAACAAGCACGCTCTGCTCTTTTTACAGTAAGGGATAATTCGTTTTAAAATACAGAACGATTTTTCTGACACACTTCACCCCCACCTCTGAAACTTCCAAATTAATTAAGCCATCTGGCTGAGCAAGGGCTGGGGAAGAGAGGGAAGGGGAAACACCATCCCCGTGCTTTTTATAGCCCCATTACCTCACGGTGTTAAACAGACTCCATAAGGTCCCAGCTCTCCCATTACATGCAGCTTTTATTTTGTTTGGGTTCTGCTGCCTTGGACAGTAGAGAATTTGGAGCAGTGGAAAGGGAAGAGCAGGAGATGCTGGAGGTCCAGCTTCCTGGCAACGCTGCTGAAATATTTAGTTCTGATGAACTATAAATGAAGAGAAGCGGATGTGGGGGGGAAAAAAAAAAAAGAAGAGTATTTTTCAGAGAATCATCACCAGTCACCAAAAAAAAAAATGAATCTAGAAATATCAGTGCAGGAGAGAAGCTTATTAGATGTTAAATGGATGGATGGATTTTTATTTGGTCGTGGAAAAAAAGAAAAGAATTCTGAGCTCCAGCAGTAAAAAGAGATAATTTAAACCCACAAAGGATTTGGTAAATTGGTTCATTCCCTTGTTGCTCTCGGGAAAAGGATTTCATCGCGCTGTACTTGGAAGATTTAAGGAGTAGAACACGGGGAAAGTAGTTTTAAATTCAGAAGTAATATATCCTTGAGATGTTTTCATCCTTTTTTTTTGCTGGATGCCCTCCCTGGACTCTCCCCGGCCGCACCTCCCACCCAAATTTTAAGGGGTAGGTTGTTTATCCTAAAATTCGACCCTTATCCCTCCAGTCTTACTGAAGTGACAGGTTTTAAAGGGCAAATATTTCTCAGAAGCCCAGCTAAAATTCCATTAATTCCTCTGATGACTTATTGGGCTACAGGAACGGCTGCGGAAACAGCTGCACCCACATCGGCCGCCAGCGACGAGGTGAGTCCAGCATCTAGAAATTAATATTTGTTTAGTTTGGTGCTGTTTCTGCTTGTGTAGTTGCTCTACATGTCCCTATAGAAATTCTAACTAAAACCCAAAGAAATAAATTTATCTCCAAAAAGGGGATGCAACAAGAGAAGCTTAATTCCAGACAGGAGTCATGGCTTCCGAGATGCTGGGTTTCAGCTCAAGAACAAGTGAATTAAATAAAAATAAAACCTCGATACTGATGCTCTGTTAATGATGTCTGGAAAAAGGACAAATTTTGGTATGCCAGGCTGTAAATTCGGAATTTCCAGTCCCGGCTGCATATTTGAGAATGGCAGAATCAGGGCTGGGTCTCAGCTCTTACATAAAGCCACGTTATTCACATCCTAAAAATATATCTGGCTCCCCTCTCTCTCTGGTCCCTCATTAGACAGGGAGGTTTGATCTACAAAACAGCATGAAACAGATTAAAGGCCAAATTTCTCTGAAGTCTTGTCCTGCTGCTTGTTCCTTGGGAGCAGAACCCGACCCCCCCTGGCTCCAACCTCCTGAATGTCAGGGAGTTGTGGAGAACCAGCAGGTCTCCCCTGAGCCTCCTTTGCTCCAGGCTGAACAAGCCCAGCTCCCTCAGCCGCTCCTCCCCACAGTCCTGCTCCAGACCCTTCCCCAGCTCCGTTGCCCTGCTCTGGCCACGCTCCAGCCCCTCCAGGTCCTTCTGGGAGGGAATTCCCGAAATTGATCCCAGTGCCCAGCCCAGGGGGACGATCCCTGCCCTGGCCCTGCTGCCCCACAAAGTGCTGCCCCAGCCAGGATGCTGGGGGCTTCTTGCCACGTTTTATGCTGGTTAAATCCAGCGGACGTCTTCCTGAGCAAATAACTCAGTAAGGACTGGAGAAACCACATCAACAAAACGCGTTTCCCAAGAACAGGTTGGTTGGTAGCAAGTTAAAACATTCACAGGTAAATTCTCTGTGTTTTAACAATAACCAAAAGTTGCTCACAGAGTCCTGGAGGTCTCCG
The DNA here is from genome assembly GCA_013396935.1 of Baryphthengus martii. Lineage (NCBI taxonomy): Eukaryota > Metazoa > Chordata > Aves > Coraciiformes > Momotidae > Baryphthengus > Baryphthengus martii. The sequence goes on along the minus strand of VWZK01002448.1, from coordinate 60,153 downwards.
AGTAGTTTAGCTGGGTTTGCTCAGGAAGAAGAAAAAAATTGGTATTTTTCCTGAAGACCAGGGATTTCTGCTGGATAGTGATAAGCCACCTATTTACTTTGAAGCCTTTATGCCAGACTAAGCTGTTTAGTACAGAGAGAAAAAAAACAACACAACCAACCCCTCCTGAACAGCGACGGCCAACCTGAGATACATCTGACTCAAGATTTAAAGAAAAATTAAGAATTTAAAACACTGCAGAATTTAACAAACTAAAGCAGCCAGACTCCAACTTCAGGCTAGACTTGGACCTAAAAGTTCTACTCAGTTACATGCAAATCTCAGAGAATGTTCTTCCCCTCGTTCCCTGTTTATTACATGCAGTAAAATATTATTTAGGTTATTGTAATGCTCTACATTAGAAAAAACAAACAACTGGGGAATTGTTTTCAAAAACTGTGGAAGATGCTTTCTGATAATGTAATAACATCAAAATGTCAGATCCTTTGCCAAAACTTACATCTTTAAATATCATATTTATGAATCAAACTTCGACAGCTCCACGTTTCCCAAGTAATATTTTGCCTTCATCCTCAACCTGCTCTTGTTGGCTTCTCGAACTTATTTCCTATCACCAGCTCTGCTCTGGGTTTGCTCGTCCAGTGCCCACATGAGCAGCTCTGAAAAACATGGACCTGGACGTGTCGCAGATTAAGAAAAACCACCACAAATATTCAGGCAACACCATTTCTCTCAGCGTTGGGCAAACTGGTCCCAGCAGAAACGTCGAGCTGGAAATATTTTATTTATTCTGGATTTCCACAGAGCCTGGGTTCAGTTGAGTGTTTTAACCCATGGCACGTTGTCAAAATTGCTTGGGTGTTTTTGTTGTGGGTTTTTTTTGCCTAAAGTGCAAGGAAATGATGAGATTTTACAACCAGAAATGAGTCTCCATGACCGGCCTCGCCACTGGCTCTTTAGCACAGCTTTACTATCTAATCCCCACTGCTCCCAGGGCTCCATCTGGGGGTGATTAGACACAGAGGATCTCAAATACCAAGTGAAGAAGCCGGACCCAGCAGCTTATCCCACAGTTTCCCAGTCCAATTAGAGCCTAATTCAATTTTATTTGTATCTGACCATCTATTATTAAGCATCAGCAAAGTCTGGGGCTCGGAACCAGTCAATTCAAAAAGCTTTTCTGTGGATACTGATGGTGCCATTTCTTATTAGAAACCCCGATTTGCATCTCCTTGCAGCATCAGGCTGGGGCCCAACCACCTACACAAGGTTTTCAAACAGGTTGAGCTGTTTCTTTCACCATGCACAAAGCAGAGGTTAAGGAAGCGACGCTGCTTAGGGCAGAGAAATAAATAAAAATCTGGTTTAAGTTAGAGAAACTGGCTGAAAACACCTCATTTCTTTCTTGCTTAGCAAATCCTGGCGCTCTGCACAGATGGTCCTCCGGGAAAGAATTGCTACTAGTAGCTACCCAATCGCAGAATTAACGGTTTCAGGGAAATTTTGCTGCTGCACCAACTATTTTCTAAAAGAGAATGACGTGGACGACAATAAGCAACACCACTTCAAAAACGTTATTAAAGGGATTTTGCCAGAAAATGTTGACGTTTGGATTAGAATTCCTTTCACAGGCACTTTCTCGTAGTGTTTACCCAGAGAGAAAACCACTGAAAATACTTCTCCTCAAAGTACATCACGTAATTAGTAGCAACCAAAGCTCGATATTGACAAACACAAGCTAAGCAGCAACAGAAAGCATCAAGTTTTCCATAGGCACTGGTTTGAGCAACAAATTTTGAAGGCAGAGACCTCGGTGATGGTCACCTCGGGGTTTATAGCTCCGCTTAGGCACGGCCTGGCTGCCTAAACCAACACGGCCGGGCACCGGGAGCATCCCACTGATGCCAAAAAAAAATAAAAAAATAAAAAAAAACCCAAACATCAGCTTCTGGGCTTTTTAAGGATCAGTCCATGAAAATATACCCACCAGGGAACAGTGGCCAAGAAAAGGGGGAAGAGGGTTAAGGCAGAAGAGCAGAGCGGGGTCTCCGATCCACAAGGTGCTTATATCTGGGAGGAGGTGTCCGGAAGGTGTTTCCTCCTTCTCCCAATCCTTCGAACCGAGCCCAGTCGGGCCCTTCATGCTCCAAATAACAGCCCGTCCCAGCAGAGTTTATGTTTAGACTCTGGCATTAACCTTGGCAAATGTGTTTGGAAACCTTCTGTTTCTAGATTTTTGTCATATGGAGCACGCCAGAGATGACTGGGGAGGCAGCCGCCCTGGGTCCTGGGGGAGCCCAAGATAACACACCAATCCTGCTTTTAGGGAAGTTCACCACAAAGGCTGAGGTGGATTTTCCAGCAGGCACAACTGTCACTTGAAATCTTGATTTTTAGAACACAACCCTTAACCATCCAACAAGGTATAGGATTGAAAGATCCTTTTACTTCTACCTTTTCTTTTTTTTTTTTTTAATCTTACTTTTCAGCTCCGTAGAAAATCTGATGAAAAAGGAAGGCAGTAGAAAATTAGAAGTGATACAAAAGTACATGGAAAGCTACTCAGGAGCAAACTGCTTTGGCCGGGAATTATTTCATGTAGCTGTGACAGTGAATTATTTGTTTTTAAGTACAGTGGGTGATTACTAATAAATATCTCATTAAAAAAAATAAATTACCAGTGAAAGGAAAGGTCGGGGTGACTGCTGAGAAGAGAGAAAATATTTTCAGAGACTTCTCTCTTCAGGAAGAGACACAGTAACGTGCAAACAACTGCTTCACAGGGAGAGATGGAAGGTTTTTGTCCGTGGCTCCTGTTTTGTACTGATTTCTGAGATTCTTCGGTTCTTTCCTTCCCACAAAAGCAAGATGTGTGCCTACAATTATTACAGACGTGCGTGGCCCACAGAACCTAACCAAGGCTCGGCAGCATCCACAGCTTTCGAATTCCAGGGAACAAACTGGGATTTACTCCGTTAAACCAGCTTCTCTTTGTAAGGAACAGACTGGCAGCACCTTCAGCCTTCTCCTCGAGGGGGACCAGGAATCAGAGGTGGGGGATCCCACCCACCGCTCCGTTCTCCAGCTCTCTCCGGGAAGGCCACGTCTCAGTACAAATAGTTTTGCTCCTTGGAGCAAACAACAGACTTCGGTTTTTAAAGACAGCAGGAAATACCAGGCATTCACGCTCTGCTCTAGTGCCAAATCCTTGATTTTCCTGACTTTTTAACGCCTGTCCCTGCTTGAAAACTAAATTCATGTTTTAGAACCCAATATTTTAAGCATCAGGATCTCAGCTGCCCTAGAATTTGTAAACAGAGGTATTTCATCCATCACTTAAGGCTCCACTTTTTAAACCAAACAAACAAGGTTAAGAACCGACTCCAGCCCTGCCCTGGGCAGCCTGGCACAGGCCTGGACAACCCCAAAGGGCAACAAATTGTTCCTCAGCTCCAAACTAAACCTCCCCTGGGGAAACTGGAGGCCACTTCCTCTTGTCCTGGTGCTTGTTCCTTGGGAGCAGAGCATGACCCCCTCTGGCTCCAAGCTCCTGAATGTCAGGGAGTTGTGGAGAGCCAGAAGGTCTCCCCTGAGCCTCCTTTGCTCCAGGCTGCACAAGCCCAGCTCCCTCAGCCGCTCCTCCCCACACTCCTGCTCCACACCCTTCCCCAGCTCCGTTGCCCTTCTCTGGCCACACTCCAGCCCCTCCAGCTCCTTCTGGGAGGGAGGGGCCCAAAACTGACCCCAAGATTTGAGGGGCGGCCTCCTCAGTGCCCAGTCTAGGGGGACGATCACAGTTGTTTCACTAGACAGGATGGGTTTTTGTTTGGTTTTTAAAGCACTTTGTGTTTACACTGCATTGCAAATTAAACTGCAGCAGCAGCAGGGACAGATCCACACCCTTGTTTTGGGAAGAAGGCCCATTCCCAGTGTCCTCTTCAAGGGCAGGTCTCATCACTTCCACAACTCTACAAACACACTCTCTGCTCCAGAGCTTGGATACCAAACCCCGCTGTTACAAAGCTGTTTGTTTGGGTTTGTTACGGGGTTTTTTTTGTTTGTGTTTTTTTAAATGGAATATTTATATCATTTCCTGGAGCGGTTATTTAATTTCATCCCAGGCAAATGGGACTTCAGCAAGTTTAAGTGGTTTGTCCTTAAGGAGAGGCAGCCTCACAGGAGCATGTCCACACATCCCCTACAGGAACTCCATTTTTTATGTCATGCCCTAGTAAAGCGGCAATAATGGTATTGAAAGAAGAAAAGCAAAAAAAAAAATATCATAAATTTCACTGCGCTTTCCAACATTTAGAAGCAGTTAATGGAAGATAGATGTTACAATAATGGCTCTATTCAGTTTGTCTAAAAGCTTAAAGTGGAATCTTGTAAAGCAGCTTTTTGTGCTCTGGCAAGGAAAGGTCTGTGCATATTCTGGTGGCTACATCAGGTTTTGGAATTTAGGTGAACCCAACACACTTAACCAAACAAAATAGTCGTAACAATCAATTAAACTTTCGAACTCCCTTCCAAAACAAGTTTCCCTTCCTGAGCTCAAACTCACAACACAGAATTCAAAACTGAAAAAGGAAGGAGCCTGAGTCTTTCCAGAAAAAGAAAAAAAAGCCAGCGGTAGAGTCCCCATCCCTGGAGAGGTTTCCAAGGCGTGGAGCTGTGGTGCTGAGGGACAGGGCTCAGGGGTGCCCTGGCAGGGATGGGGCAGCGCTGGGACTCCAGGAGCTGAAAGGGCTCTTCCAACTCATATGATTCAATGAGTCTGTGATTCACATTGTCAGGAGAGAGACCACTTCACTTCTGCTGGCCTGAGGTGGGTTTGGACTTGGCTCTCCAGAGAGGCTGCCCCTCAGCAGGTCCTGGACACCACTGCAAAGAGGAGACTGATGATTTCCGAGAGCCCTCCTGGAGTGTTCCCAGGGCAGGAAGCCACACGCCCTCCCACTCACCAGACCCTGATCCCTCAGAGGAGCTGAAGGCACAGCTGCACTGAACTGCTTCTCCCAGGCTAGAAAAAGAGATGCAACGACTCCAAACTCCTCGGAGTCACGATAGATTCAGCAGATGAGGCTGCTGTCATCTCCATTTGGACAGAAAAGGCTTTTGATAAAGCCCACGTGCAGGAGGCAGCGCTGTGCCCACACGCAAAATCTTTGGGTTGCTTTGAAAGCTGCTCAGTGAAGTTTGCCCAGTCCCTCCTACCACACCCTCGCTCTCTACCCAGTCACTAGAAAAAGTCCTGGACCAGTTAAGCTATAGCAATCAAAATAAGTCTTAAAGCCCAGAAATCATGAACTCACGCAAAGATCCTGACGATACGTAACTGTTCCTCTTTAGGGAACACCTTTCTCTGTCAGCCTGTGTAATTAAGAGTCCTTTCCGCTGCCACCTCAATCATTAAGGGACTAAAGATGCCTTGACTGCAGCTTCTGATACTCAGGACAAGAAAGAACTTCTGAAGAGACAACGAGTGCTCAGCTCCAAATGCTGATTTCCAGTCCACACTAACCCGGAGGGAGCCTCTAACGATCTTCTTTGGCCCTGCTTCTCCAGATAGATTTTTAGCTCTTCTTCCTGCTGCAGTACACCAGGTTATCATCTTCTAATGGGATACTCGCTGCTCTAAGCAGCAACACTCAAATGTCTTCCACCTCTAAACGCTGAGTGACCACCAGCATGGAAATCTGCAACCCAAACTCACTGCTCTTCACACCAGAATTTTTCTCCTTGGGATCAGTCTTGCGCAAAAACCACCTAAAAATCAACCACAGCATCCAGGAATTCATTAGACAAAGACACCAAACCCAGACACTTTGTGCTCTTCAGAGGAAACAACTGGCACTGGAATGACCTCCATTCTGACCAGCACAGCCCAGTTTTGGTCCACAGCTACACAACCATTTCTATTTCCCCTGCGGGCTCTTAGTTTGACAGGATTAACTTGAGCTGCAAATTGAGGCCGGTTCCTCTTGTCCTGGTCCCTTGTTCCTTGGGAGCAGAGCCTGACCCCCTCTGGCTCCAAGCTCCTGAATGTCAGGGAGTTGTGGAGAGCCAGAAGGTCTCCCCTGAGCCTCCTTTGCTCCAGGCTCAACAAGCCCAGCTCCCTCAGCCACTCCTCCCCACACTCCTGCTCCAGACCCTTCCCCAGCTCCATTGCCCTTCTCTGGCCACGCTCCAGCCCCTCCAGCTCCTTCTGGGAGGGAGGGGCCCAAAACTGACCCCAGGATTCCAGGTGTGGCTTCCCCAGTGCCCAGTGCAGGGGGATGATCCCTGCCCTGGCCCTGCTGCCCCCCAGTGCTGACCCAGCCAGGACACCGGGGGCTTCTTGCCCACCTGGGCATTCAATATGCTCAGAACACGGGGACATTTTCACAGAAGCTGCCCAATGTAAATCCTCAGAATCCCAAGATTTACCTACTACTTCTGAGAGAATTCCATTGATGACAGAGCAGCTGCTGAGATGAAAGCAGCAGGATAAAGAGAGTTCTCCTCTTCAGTTGTTTTCCTGCAGAAAGAGGCCAAAGTTCCCTTCATCTCCCCCAGCACTTCAGGTAAAAGGGAACGATCTGCGATAGATGTGTGGTGTTTGATCACTACGCTGAGACTGAATCTAATGGACCATAATCTCCCAACCTCTCCCATCTCAATCAATAATGTATGAATATGTATTCATAGAAACCCACGTACAAGGCATCGGGACAGCAAGTCAGAACCGGCAGGAAAAGATTCTCTTCTTTTCCAAAGCAGGTTAAATCGTCACCACGTTACGCATCGGTTCCCCTTGCTAAAAGAAACTCAGGTTTGTGGTTTACCTGTTTTTGTCCAAGGCAATTTCTGCTCTGCATAAGTAGGAGTCGATTTTTCTATTTTAAATAAATTGCTGTGAAACATCAACAGGCCCAGTGCCTCCTCTCCCCCTGTGCAGGTCGGCAGCATCGCCACCGCGAGCTCAACAGCAAGGGAGGTTTCAAAGTAAGAAGAAACAAACAGGAAGGATGTAATCATAGAATGGTTGGGGACGGAAGAGACATTTTTTAAAGGTCATCTGGTCCAACCCCCCCCCTGCAGGGAGCAGGGACATCTGCAAGGACAGCATGATGATCTTTAAGGTCTCTTCCAACCCAAACCATCCGACGACTCTATGACCTTTACCAAAAATACACGAAAATATCATCTGTTTAACCTCAGCTAAATATATTCAGAACAAAGCCTCCAGCACTCAACCAGCTTAAGGAAACCTCCACTTGATGAAATAAAAATCACTCAGCAAGTTCCCTTTTAGAGACTTTATGGACATCCTCAAAGTCCAGACACTCAGCTCCGTTCCCAAAGAGGAAATTCAGACGAGCGTGCTCACAAACACCACGAGCTGACCTCAAAACCCTACCGTGCTCTGAAAGCTGTGAGAAAAGCTTCGATATTTGAGAGGACTGACCGCGGCAAACATCCGCTCACCGGGGATGAGCAAGTCAAGAAACGCGGAGCTGCAAGACGACGGAGAAGACCCGCGAAGGGAGGCGGGTTGATCTATCAAGCCATACCCAAAGATAACGACTCCTTTAGAGACAAGTTATGTCTCTCCTACAATGAGGTCATTAATCTAATGAAAATATATCAAGAAGAACAGGTTGAGGCCGACAACGATCCTACACCTCATCATTAATCCTGACCACGTACCATCGCTACAGGCAAAGGAACTATTAAGACGTAGACGCTTAAATCACTCTACAGAAGGAGTTCGTCAGGCCACGGTAAGAACAGCTCAGTAGCGACACGATCCCGACTTTTATAGCAAGTTATTCTGTGTGTATTTAATATTTGTTGGGGCTTTCTCGTTACAGCTTCGTTATTTTAACAAATTTGAACGACTAACGATAGGCCGGCCACTGACAAACGCAGCCCAACGAGTCTCATTTGCTCCCAAGCGGCTTCTTCGCGACCAGTTGTGTGGTTTAGTTGTTTTTTTTCCTTCTATTGAGCAACTGCCAAAAAAATTCTGCAAACTCGCAAAGATCTCGCTGGCAATTAAGCTCCGACAACGGTTTCGCTGACGATCCCGTTCAGGCTGAAGCCATTGAGCGACGTGCCGCTGCGGCGAGAGGCTGCGCGGGCAGGCGGGATAAAGGGATTGACGGCGCTTTGCCGCTGGCGGCTTCGCTGGGAATCCGAATGAAAAGAATTTTCAAAGTAAACATTTTGAAGCAGAAATGTAAAGCACTTGGTATTCTCTGCCTGTATCAGCGTTTCTATTCTACACCTCGTAAGCGTTGACTAAACGCAAGCGGAGCGGTTCTGGCTTTGTTCCTAACGTCGCTGGTCACCTTCGGAAAAGGTGGTGCTGGGAAGATACCAAGTAAAGGCAGGAAAAGCTAAAACCACGGGTTACTTCTGCCCTTTGCACTGTGACACCACGTGGGCAGGACACAAAGCAGGTGGGTTCCTTGTATTTCAGAAGACATCAAGGCATCTTCCCGCCTGTCCTACAGCCAGAGGCAGGCAGGGTTGACACCGTTCTGTCATGGGAAACACCTGGATTGGGATACAATTTGTTAACTGCAACCATCACAACAGAGTAAGAATTAAGTTTGAGTTGGAAAAAAGATTTAAGATCGAGTCCAACCATTCCCCCACCCCTGCCAGGGCACCACTGAGCCCTGTCCCTCAGCACCACAGCTCCACGCCTTGGAAACCCCTCCAGGGATCAGGGGGACTCCAGCCCTGCCCTGGGCAGCCTGGGACAGGCCTGGACAACCCTGCAGGGGGTTGGAGAAATTGTTCCTCAGCTCCAACCTAAACCTCCCCTGGGGAAACTTGAGACGACTTCCTCTTGTCCTGTCTCTCGTTCCTTGGGATCAGAGCCCGACCTCCCCTGGCTCCAAGCTCCTGAATGTCAGGGAGTTGTGGAGAGCCAGAAGGTCTCCCCGGAGCCTCCTTTGCTCCAGGCTGCACAAGCCCAGCTCCCTCAGCCGCTCCTCCCCACACTCCTGCTCCAGACCCTTCCCCAGCTCCGTTGCCCTTCTCTGGCCACACTCCAGCCCCTCCAGGTCCTGCTGGTGGCTGCATCTCCCTACTTGAGCCATTGCTGATTCTCAAGAGTCACTTGCAGAAGATGGGGAAAACCCAATTATGGAAAATAGCAATATCTTTGTCAAAAGCCAGCAAGCAATTACATCTCCCCTACACAGGGAAACATGTATTAGAGCTAATTATTGTACATCGGTCAATGTAATTGCAACTCAAATGCAACATGGTCCACGTAATTAGTTGGCACTAATGGAAACCTCATAATGCAACAAACGTACTGAAATGTTCTGCGACGAGAAGGTTTCCCGGCAGTACCAGGAAGTTGCGCTACTTCTCATCTTGAATTTAAGGAGCACTTTGCCAATGGAAAGAGGGATGAATATCCCCCCCCACTTCCCCTCTATCAACATCTGGAGTCACATCTACAGGTCAGCTCGGACAGGGCTTTGAGCAACCTGTTCTGGTGGGAGGTGGCCCTCCCCATGGCAGGGGGGTTGGAACTAAATGGTCTTTAGGGTCCCTTCCAACTCAAGCCATTCTGTGATTCTACAATAAAGGAAAGTGGCCAGTAGACAGAAGGTCCCCCATGCTCCAGCTGTGCCCTGTGCATGCCCCAGTCCAGAGAAAGCTGTCAGGGTTCACCAACAAGCTGCCCAGGCCCTGCCCCTAGAGGCTGCAGCATGAGCTGATCTGCACAACTTGATTTGGACACATCAGGTTATCAGCGTGGATCACTTCATTAATACACGCGACCAAAAACATCTTTTGTCTTCCCTTTTGCTCTCCTCCTTAGCTCAGCTTCCTTCTGCGCCATTAGATACAACCCTCACCACTGAAGAGCTCCTTACACAACTCCTAAGATACTTGCAGAGAGGCCACGACACCATTTCCCAGCCTTCAGCTGGCTACCAGGCCACTTTCCCTTCGATTTCTCCTGCTGGGCAATGCTCAAAGACAGCCTGCCAAAGCAGGAACAGCAGGAGATAAAAGCAGACCTGCAGCTGCAGCAAGTGCAGGAGGAGTCGGGACGCTCCGAGCGTGAACAGCTCCTCAGGCAATGAGAAGACAGTGGCAGAATTGAATAAGTGTCTCTGGTGCCCCGGTACCTACTAAAGTGAGAGAACCACCACATGCCTATGAGAGATCACAACTTAGAAAGCCCCAAATGTTGGGAAGAAAACAAACACTGTTTCCTTGCAGAATTTTCGTCACAGAGTTAGTAATTAGGGCTAGTTAACTATTACTTCTCCACAACTCCCTGAAATTCAGGAGCTTGGAGCTGCGAGTGGGTCGGGCTCTGCTCCCAAGGAACAAGGGACAGGACAAGAGGAAGCAACCTCCAGTTTTCCCAGGGGAGGTTGAGGTTGGAGCTGAGGAACAATTTCTTGCCCTTCGGGGTTGTCCAGGCCTGTGCCAGGCTGCCCAGGGCAGGGCTGGAGTCCCCCTGATCCCTGGAGGGGTTTCCAAGGCGTGGAGCTGTGGTGCTGAGGGACAGGGCTCAGTGGTGCGCTGGCAGCGATGGGGCAGTGCTGGGACTCTATTTTGAAGGTCTTTTCCAACCAAAACAATTCTGTGTGAAATCAAGGCCAGCAGACACCTGCTATCCCCTCAGTGACCCTCAGATGTCCACCACCCTAGAAGCCAAGCCTGCAAGCAAACAGCACCACAGAGGTTTTACAGGAAAAATGCTGAATTTACTAGAAAAATCCTTTGCGAGGCAAGTTTTTCCTCAGAGCAAACGTCCACCTCCCTCCTTTGTAAAGGCTGATTATTTACAGGCTCTGACATTTGCTCTGGTTTTGTTTTCGTTGCAGACGCCTGCCCAGTTCCTCAGTGGTTTTGAGCCCATCATCCAACATCACCGCCTCTCCACCAGTAATACCCTCTGGTCGGTTTAATCGACGTTTAGCACCTTATTTGCAGCAGGTACAAATGAACCAAACCACCTTTTTGCCATCTGCTTAGAGAAACAAACCTCCCACACCAGGATAATCAAACACGGTGACGTGACATTTCCACGGCAGCTGCAGCAGAAAGCGCTTTGGGCACGGCCCCCAGAACACAGCCCATCTCACTTCCACTGGGAAACAACACAACACACCAAGCTGGTGGAAATTTCCAAACAGAAGTTGGTACTTTGGAGAGAAAAAAAAAAAAAAAAAAAAATATCAAAAAGCCCACAACACATCATCCTGCTGAGGACGTGGCTCTGGATGCGCCACCAGGATGATAAATCCGGAGGAGGCAGGGAAAGCTTACGCATCTGTTCCCAGCACGGGAACTAAACTAGGTCACTGGAGAAGCAATTAACAGGCTCACTGAAGCCATCTCCTGCCACCCAGCCCTGGTGCCTCAGATCCCAGAAGCACCTGATGAACTGGGAGGTGGCCACAGCGAGGCACCAAGATGGTCCCAGGACTGAAACACCCTCTTTGTTTGAGGGGAGTTCAAAACAAGAGAGTTTTTCAGGTGCTGCTGGTTAAAAGTCTTAATTAACATGAAGCAAGAATAAAAAATGAAAAGTTTAAAGCTCCTCTGCAGTCTAAAGGTCATCTGCGTTTCACAGGGAGCCTGATAGAGCTGATCTTGAACTTCAGCAGTTGAAACAGATGATAGATCAAGCAACCTAAGATCATAGACTGGTTTGGCTTGGAAGGGACCTTAAAGATCATCCAGTTCCGACCCCCCTGCCACGGGCCGGGACACCTCCCACTAGAGCAGGTTGCTCAAAACCTCACCCAACCTGGCCTTGAACACATCCAGGGGTGGCACTTCCACAACCTCACTGGACAAGTCACCCTAACTATCACAGCTGAAGAGTTACCACCGAAGCACAAGCAAAGTAAGAAACCATCGCAGAATTATAATGGAAAAAAAAAAAACAAACCCCTAATTGAGCAACCAGCTCTGGAAACTCTGAGGAGGTTGAGATGACTGCACAGCAGGGCATCAGCCTCCAAAAATAACCTAGAGCACCCGAGCTGCTTCGGAAAGGCAACATTGACCTGGAGATGTCCGTGAAAGACAGAGGGCAGCAGAAGGTAACACCACGACCCGGTACCCACTGGTGTATTTACCAGCAGGGTGCAGGCAGCTGGCTGCTCCTGCCTGTAGTAACCTGGTGCCTCTAGTAGAGAGTGAGAGGAGCAAATGCACAGGGGAGACACTTGGTTTTCAACAATATCATTAAAGCTTCTTTAAGAAGTTGTAGCCACACCCCCCCCCCCACTGCCAGGAAGAGTAGTCTCCTAAAGTTTGCGACCAACAGCTTCTCAATATTCAAGCATAAAAATAAAATAAATACTAATTTATTTTCTTCTGGATGCCACAAGCTCCCCTTTTCAGCTAGAAATTCAAGGCCTTCCCTCTGCATTCTCTTTCAATCTCACTGACAGCCTATAAATTATTACTTGATATCACAGGGCACCCAGAGGCTCCAGCCAGGGTCAAGGCAACGTGCTGCAACAGAGGCACTGGCTCCAGAAAGCTGCTCAATCCCGGTCTATCAAAATACCCCTTCAGTGGATGCTAAAACACTCCCTGTTTGGCTCAAAATCAACACTTCAGTCTATGTCAGCAGCTTCTCTGCTGCTCTTCCCCCTGGCAGACGAATGACCAGTCCAGTCAGATCTTCTCCCTCACCCGATTAACGACGCAATGTCATTTAAAACATTAAATACAGCAAAACACCAAACTTCAGTATTTGAATAATTCATGAAGACCAAAAAAAAAAGTCTACATAAAGCCAGGAAATTTTGGAAGCATCTTCCTTTCATCTACCGCCCTCCCTTGTATTTTTTTTTTATTTTTTTAACCCAACACTGAACTTGGGGGCAATTAATATCCGATCCAGTTCTAACAGCGGCAAAATAGTGTTTAGCATCTCCTCCAGACCACTGCTTCATCCCCTCCCTCACTTAGGGCAAAAGATGATCCAGTCAGGAGTTTATGAATAACTCAGCTTTTTCCCCAGGATTCAAATCTCGACTGCTTCTAAATACCTAGAAAGCCCAGGCTACATGAACACATTAAAGCTTTGTGTAGATTGGCCTCAGTGCTTCTGCAGCTTCATTTCAGCTCTCCCTCACAATCCAGATCTTCAACTACTTTCGTCCTAAATAAAAAAAAATTTAAAAAATCATCATAATAAAATAATAATAAAAAATCACTCTGCTTTAAAAAACTCCTGGTGCTCACACAAGCAGGTTGCTAAATGTGTTTAAAGGGATATATATTTAAAACCTGGCAGCAAAACTTTCTTCCTCTACTAAGCAGGAGCATTCTCTTGGATTCTATTGCCTCAGATGTTAATAAAAAGTATATTCTGCAATCAGTTGAGCTTGGAAAAAGTCCAGGGAGGATGATGAGTTTGACAAATCGAACAATTCAGGAGTAGACTTGGAGAATATAGCAAGCGATATAAGAGGGAATATTTTAAGAAAAAAAAAACACAAACACCCAAAAAAACAAAACAAACACCCCGAGGGATGGAGTGTGTTTGTTCTGTAGTGCAGCTGCACAAAGCACAGCACAGGAACACAAAATGGATGCTTTTATTTTTTTGGCAAAATCCCGATTTATTTCCAAACAACTTCGCTCAAAAGAAAAAAATTAAAATGAAAAAAATCATCTATTTCCTACTTCTGCCTGAAGATTTTAATTGCTTGACACAGCTGCTCTTTTCTGCTTCTTCCAAAGCAACAGAATTTAAAGAGAATTAAAGAGAATTTAAAACATTCTGTGCCCGCTGCACGAAGTAATCTGAACTGACAGCTCGGACTCCGGTGCGGGCTCGACGCTCGTATATCGAGTTCCAAAAGAAAAAAAACCCCGGCATATTCACAGCCCCCATCCCGAGCTCAACCAATTCCACAGCAAAAAGACTGAATAGAAAAAAAAAAACATCAAAACAAAAATCAAAAAACCTCACCCATTTCAGACGGGTAAGCGGCGTCTATTAATTACCGGGCAGAAGTTTCAAGCTGCCTTTAATCATTTTGAAATGCTTTGAAATCCCCCGTCTGCTCCAGCAGCTCCGAAAGCTTTTTATCTTTCGGCTGGAGCGCTGGAAAAACCCAGATGAGATTTTTCTACCTTCCAGTTTTGGCATCTCTCCTTTCCAATTCGGATTCCTGAAGTTGAGCGGAGCGAGCTGCGCCGCGCCGGGTAGGGAAAGGAGACAAAATCCTGGCGAAATTTAACGCCAGGAGAAACTTGACTTGAAAACAGGAGCTGGGGAAGAGCCCAAGCGTCAGTTTAATAGGTGTGTTTTGGATATTATCCCAAAGCCTCCCTGCAAGTACAACAGGTTAAAAATCCTGTCTCTGCCGTGCTACGCAGCTCGGGCTTCCCGCAGGGATCGTTCTACACAACGCACAAAAGAAGGTCATTAACAGACTTCCCACAGAAAAAACAACAACCGCCAGCTAATAACAGGCAGATCTGTTTCTCAGGCACCACCTTACCCGGAATAATAATTCCCCATTGATACCAACGCTCACGCTGGAGTAATTTCTGGATGCCATGGAAACGTAACCACAGCTCCTGGAGCCTGAGGAAATTCATGCACCAACTACCTCTCCAAAGTGAGATTTTTCCACCACCTCCACCTTATTCCCCCCTCCCCTCAAAACACCGGCATCCTTCAGCTTACTCACCGTCCAAATGAAGAAAACAAACAAAAAAACCTCTGAAAAATCTGGTTCTAGGCATAAAAACCTACGACAAAACCAACCAGCTCATCTCTGCTTCTGCAGGAGCAGCGAGCAGGAGGAGTCCTGGAGCCGAGCAGCCCGCGGTCCCTTCCTCCGGAGCTGGGTATGGCCAGGCCGCCTCCCGCCAACCCGCGGCCAGATGCCTCCCGCAGCTGCGACTTTCTCCGGCCGACGGAGATTAACCGTTTCGGCATCGCCGGCCGGTCGCGCGCAACGCGACGCAGAAACTCCAGCCCCAGAGTTAAGGGAAGCCGGACGATGAACGCGCAGAGAGAATCTGCTCCTTTCTTACCTTAAGCAAAGGGAGGTCTGGGAATTCTAACGCATCTCAGATTTTTCAACTTCAAAAACGGGGCGGTTGGCGAGTTAATGCGATTTCCCTCTCCGATTTCCTATAGGGGAGATGTTGAGAGAAAAAAAAAAAAAAGAAAAAAATTGATGTACTTAAGGATCTGCAAAAGCCAGAGTTGAATTCTCCCCCCTTCTTCCGTCTGTAAAAATCCTTTTCTTCAATCCTGCCCGCTCCTCAGACAGCCCTGCTGACGAATTTCAAGGCTCAGCTCTTGACACACCGAATCGCTGAAGGATCAAGAGCATAAATGTCACTTCCTCCAGGCAGCACATCAACTGCAAAAGAGCCTAATCTGCTCTCCCCACCCCGATCCTCCCCGACCAAAGAGTAAATCCTGACATCTGCCTCACGCCGAGCTTTCATTAAACCCTTCTGAAGAATTCCAATTTAAAGCCCCCTCCCTCCCTCCCTCTCTCCGAGCCCACTTTGAGCTCAACCATCACGGAGCTTCGCTCGAGAACCTGCGCAAGCGGAAGAATGTCAACTGGAGAAAAAAAAAGCAAGCTCATAAAACCGAAGTCAAAGCCTAACCTTGAAACAAATTACAGCCGGCTACATCCGAGCGGGAGCAGAGGCTCTGGAATTATTAAATGAGCTTCAGGAGGGATTTAACAAACCAAATTCCACCGTAGCGCTTTATTGACGGGACGTCTGCCGGCCCCAGAAATATTTGCTAAGGTTTTTCCATCTCTTTTATTGCTTTTCGCCTATTTCCTACGGAAATCCAACAGGGGCAAACCCTGCCAAGGCCGGAAGGTTGTGCTTTGGGGGTTTTCTCCCCTTTTTTGACAATATTTCATAACGCAGAGGCCTAAAACTTCTTCCAAATAGAAACGAGATGTGATGGTGACAACATCCTACGTGGATTAAACTGAAACCGGGACACCAGCGTCGCCTTCAAACACCAGATAATTAACTCCTCAAAAGGCATTTTAATGATCTCTGCCCTCCCTCCACTTGGCAATGGAGGGTATAATCGCTCCCTGATTAGCTCTCTGCATCCTGCCCTCGTCTTCCCCCTTTTCAAATGAAACAAAACCTCTTCTGTCGGAGTTTGCCTTGAAAAAGTCTTGTTTTAAAAGGATTACCCTTCGCTAAAAGCCAACTGGATTCCATAAAAGGAGGCTTAGTCGTGCACTCAAAGTCTGTCTTCAGTTATCGAGCGCACACCTGGATCTTTTAAAAAAAAAAAAAAAACAACCCTATTTGAATTTCCTCCTTGAATTAGCTCAAGAAAATAAAATTTTATCACCCGTTACCATTTACACCCGGGCAGCTTAAGCCTGCTCGGTATTTCTTCCTCTAATCCTCTTGCTGGAGGCTCGGTTTAATAAACAAAAGGCAGCTCTAATAATTCAAATTGTACTTTCCACGAGGCGCTGTGCCTGTCAGGAGCTCTCTGCAGCACAGTCAGTCCATTCCTCCCCTCGCTCTCCCCGGCTTTGCAGGCGTTTTCAGCCCGTGCCTTGCCTTTCGAAGGCTGATAAACTCCCCGCTTCCTTCTCTCTCCTTTAAAGGATTAAACCCAACCACACAGACATTTTTATTAGTGCATCACGCACCATTAAATTGTCAGCTTCTCTTCCACGATCCTCCTTTAAAAAAAAGAAAAAAACACAATAAAAAAAAAATAACTACACAGCCTTGAAAACATCTTGACAACAAAATACTTGTTTTTCTTGGCGTTTATGTAGAAACCGAAGCAAACAAAGCTGAAACCCGACCAACAAAGCACCACCTGCGTTCTCCTCACAGCCAGGTTGAGGAAGATGACAACCACTCTACACACAACATGTATTTTTAACCAGCGCTCGGTACGTACGATCCACCAGAAAGCCCTTCGGCCACCTCTCCCAAGAGATTGATTTTTTTTTTATTATTTAAGAGTTCTCCTTCCTGCCTTGAAGTGGCAAAGCGAGAACTCCCTCATTTTACACTCTGGTCAGATGGGAAAAATTCCCAGAGAAGAACTACAAGTTTTTACCAGGAGGAAGCAGCGATATTTTTGTCCCAGACAGCCCTCCCTACGCGAAGGACGGTGCCAACACACGTGCTACGTGGCCCACGCCAAGAAGATGATGGCTTCCTCATTCTGCTCTGGATTTTTAATAGCTTATATTTAGTCAGTATTTCTTAGCTGGGAGTGAATCAGCTCTTTTTCATACCCTGCAAGCTTCTTTCTCTCAAACTCCAATCCACCACCAAAGGTGCCCAAAATTGCCTCCAACGGGGCTGGGTCTCGGCACAATTGTCCACCAGCCCTGCAGCCCGAACTTGAGAACAGCCAGTGCTGCAGAAAACCAGTTCCTGCCCAAATCAAACTTATCCAGAGGATGCTGCCCTTACACATTTTTTTACCTTGTGTTTTGTGACCAAATCTTAAAGGTAATCAACGTGTTTGAGATGTTTGACTTGGAAGGTACAAGACCCACTGAGACTTCAGATGTGCACCTTCCTTCTGGTTTTCAGCACAGTCATAGACTGGTTTGAGTTAGAAGGGACCTTTACAGGTCATCTGGCCCAATCCCCCTGCAGGGAGCAGGGACACCTGCAACTGGAGCAGGTTGCTCAGAGCCCCATCCAACCTCCCCTGCAATGGGGCCAGGGATGGGGCAGCCACCACCTCTCGGGGCAACCTGGGCCAGGCTCTCACCACCCTCAGCACCAACAAGTTCTCCCTTCTCTCCACTCAAAATCTCCCTCTTTTAGTTTCGAACCATCCCCCCTTGTCCTGTCACTACACTCCCTGAAGAAGAGCCCCCTCCCCATCTTTCTGACAGGCCCCTGGAAGCCCTGACAGGCCCCCAGAAGGTCTCCCTGGAGCCTTCTCTTCTGCAGGCTGCACAAGCCCAACTGTCCCAGCCTGGCCTCCCAGCAGAGGGTTCCAGCCCTCCCAGCATTGCTGGGTCCCCACTCCAACAGGTCCACGTCCAACACTCATAGGCAGCAGAAATATCCCTGTCTCTCTCCATCAAGCGGAATTCATCTCTAAACCACTGGTAAAATTCCAGACAGTGCTGCCGAGATCCATGCAGGGCAAAGGTCCCCTTGTTCCCCACTGGCCCCAGATGGGCAGGCCTGGGCTGGGTTGTTATAACAGGTCAGCAGAGACTAAACAAGGAGCATCCCTGCAACAGCTTGGATACAGTCAGGAGAGTCCATCTGGCCAAGTTCTGTTTCTGGCTTGCGGAAAGAACAGCTGCAGAGCCTGGAAATAAACCCTGGAGATTGCCTGAGGGCTCAGCGTGGAGCAGCCCAGCAGGTGCTTCACCCCCGTTCCTCTCGCCAGGCGAGAGGCAGCTCATCCCAACAGCTTGTAGCGAGGGCATCGCTCCAACAGCGACGAAATCCCTGTGGGTACCTTCAGAAGAGGGATGGAGATCTTGAGGCAGTCAGATACTCAGCCAGCTCCCCCAGGGCTGCAGTGGGTAGAGGGTGGGAGGACAGAAGCCAAGCAGAAGGTACAAGTGACACTCCATGGAGTCCCGAGGGATGGAGATCTTGGTCAGGGACAGACAGTGGGATTGGGGGCACCCGGAGCAACTTTGCAGATGATGTTCAGCTCTGCAGCCCTCAGCATGAGGAAGACATGGATCTGCTGAGTGGGGCCAGAGGAGGCAACAGAAATGACCTGAGGGCTGGAACCCTCTGCTGGGAGGGTTGGGCTTGTGCAGCCTGGAGAAGAGAAGGCTCCAGGGAGACCTTCTGGGGGCCTGTCAGGGCTTCCAGGGGCCTGTCAGAAAGATGGGGACAGACTTTGGAGCAGGGCCTGGTGGGACAGGACAAGGGGGGATGGGTTGAAACTAAAAGAGGGAGATTTAGACTGGAGAGAAGGAGAAATTGTTGGTGCTGAGGGTGGTGAGAGCCTGGCCCAGGTTGCCCCGAGAGGTGGTGGCTGCCCCATCCCTGGCCCCATTGCAGGGGAGGTTGGATGGGGCTCTGAGCAACCTGCTCCAGTTGCAGATGTCCCAGTCTCTCCTGATCACACTTGTGCTCCAGACCCTTCTCCAAGATGCCAAAGGCCAGTGAACACTCTCAGGTCCAAGGTCACTATCACCCTGCTCAAAAAGGGCAGAGGAGCAAAGGTGCAGCCACCGCAGCCGCCTTCCAGCGCACGGAACACGCCGAGCTTCACACTGACATTTGTTATTTATTAAGAGGGCTTTTTAATTCAAATAAGGTGGTGATAATGACAGCAGCCAATTAACCACTTGGTCAGAGGATGGGATTAATATTCATGAAACATTCAAAGCAGACATGAGATCCTTAGTTACGGGAAGCCATACACAGAGCTGCACTAGTTCTGGACCATCCCCTCCCCAAAATGTTAAAAAACTAAAGATCAGTATTAATTTCAGTAGCTGATTTGGGTCCCATTCCGATTTTTACCCAGCGAAACCCCAGCGTTCAGCTCTGCCCAGCTCTGTCCCTGGTGTGAGCTGAACTTTTGGTCCCATTCAAAAAAAGGAACCAGCCTGACTGAAATCCATGGATTGAAACCAGACTAACCCAGGCACTGGGGAGTAAAAAAAACACAAACAAAATGCCCCCAAAATGCCTGTGCTCCCCAGGGCTCAGCTCTGGGGTCTGTTCCCTTTGGTGTCTCCATCAACAATCTGTACGAGGGGATTGAGGTCCCTTCAGCCAGTCTGCAGATGACACCAAGTTGGATCAGAGCGCTGATCTGCTGGAGGGTCAGGAGGATCTAAAAGAGGGATTTGGCCAGGCTGGAACAACGGGATGAGACCAATGAGAGCGGAGCAGATTCCATCTAACATCCTGCAGGACCTGTTGGAATCCACAAAGCAAACTCCATCCCATATCCAACAACCTGCAGGACCTGCTGGAATAAACCAACCAAACTCCATCCCACATCCAACATCTTGCAAGACCTGCTGGAATCCCCAAAGCAAACTCCATCCCTGGCAGGTGAGGAGCAAGTGCCAGCAGAGGGCACTCGGCTGCCAAGAGAGAACAAACTCACGCAGAGCAGGGGGTGGGGATGGCTCTGCCAACACCTCCATCCACCTGGAGACACCAGTTTTTCCAGTAGCCCTCACACAGCGGCAAACACAACGCTTTCGATCCAAGGCCTCATTTCGGGCTCCCTTCCAGCCACGGCCTCTGCTGCCAAGGCCCGTTCCGAAGGGTCTCGGCGATTCCGGACGCGGGCGAGTTGGGTTTGACAGCAAAGACCAGAAAATAAACCTCGCTCCAGACCCTGAGGAGCCCTTCCACTTTGGGAAGCCGTTTAAGGGGAAATGTGCGTTGCTGTCAGTTACAATCAGGAGAAACAGCATCACAAGCCAAGCCAAGCGGCCTCTGGGATATTATTTGATGCTGGAAGGTTTTACAAAAAAAAAAAAATAAAAAGCTTCAATCTTCTTGGAGAAGTGGCCGATGTTAGAGCAGCAGAATCTGAAAGTCGCTGTCAAGCAGTGGGGGAACTTGTTAACAGTCCAAAGAGAATTAAAATGCTGCATGTCGAAGTCATCTCGACTGGATAACCCCTGCTTGATCTAATGGACAAGGATGGAAACCAGTAGGACCAGTTTCAAAGGTAGTGATTTGGGAAAAAAATACTTGGGGCCCAGTTTTACTCTCAGCCCAGCTCCCTCAGCCGCTCCTCCCCACACTCCTGCTCCAGACCCTTCCCCAGCTCCGTTGCCCTTCTCTGGCCACGCTCCAGCCCCTCCAGCTCCTTCTGGGAGGGAGGGGCCCAAAACTGAGCCCAGGATTCCAGGGGTGGCTTCCCCAGTGCCCAGCCCAGGGGGATGATCCCTGCCCTGGCCCTGCTGCCCCCCCAGTGCTGACCCAGCCAGGATGCTGGGGGCTTCTTGTCCCCTTGGGCACTCTTGGGCTCATCTCCAGCCCCCCTCCACCAACCCCCCAGGGCCTTTCCCACCGGGCACTTTTCGGCCGCTCTGCCCCAGTCTGGAGCGGTGCCGGGGGTTGGGGTGACCCAAGGGCAGAATCCAACCTTTGGCCTGGTTGCCCCTCATCCCACTGCCCTCGGCCCATCGTTCTACTGCTCCCAGGGAGCGCTCAGGTGGTTTGGTGCCACGGGTCTAAACTGCGTGCGCCCAGTTTGAGATAAGGCCCTTTCTGTACCAGGGACAAGCAAGCCCCCCTCAGCGACCTTCCAGTAACCACAGAGGGTAAAACACAAGGGCCTGAGGTACTTGCCCTCTTCCCTCCTCCCCCCAGTTCGATGTTATTTTGTATATTATGCAAATGAGTCCAAGTGCAGCGTTAAGTTTTCACTAATTCACCTTTCATGCAAATATCATAGAAACAGATCTTTTAAAAGTCTAATTCCCATCCGGCTTCATATGAACAGTCTCCCAGAGCGCTGTTCATGCTTAAAAAACAGGCATTAAACAGCTAAAAACATTTGATGTTTGGAAACAAAGTTACCCATCTGCCAAGGGTTTTGGAAGCATTACATACCACCAAAGATTTTTCTGTTTCTAAAATCATTTCATGTTAAAGAAAAAAAAAATAAATCTGCAGGCATGCAAAGCTTAAAGCTCGAAGTCAAAAAAAATAATCCTCTCCACTTACTCCTGGTTCTCACTGGCAGAAGGGGTTGTTTACTGCCAAGCACCAGTTTGCCGTTACAAACCGGCCACCCATGGCAGGAGATTGAGTGCTCAGATCTACCTCAGACGCTCCGAAATAATGGCATTTATAAATTAATCATAACACTTAAAAATAACTGACCTACTTTGCTCGGCCACCGAGGATTCGCCGCGCGCCAGCAGCCGGGCTACGGATCACCCCCTGCCAACGGAAGCGGGAAGGTTCCGCGTGTCCAGATGAGATTTCCTGGCAAGTTGCTGCTCTACCTGAGCTGGGGGTGTGATTAGTTCCCTTCAAAATGCTGCTGTGGGGGCTGTGGGCAGCAGGTCCAGGGAGGTTCTCCTGCCCTCTGCTCTGTCAAGTGAGGCCATCTCTGAAGTCCTGTGTTCAGTGCTGGGCTCCCCAGCTCAAGAGGGACAGGGAAATACTTGAGAGAGTCCAGGGGAGGCTCTGGAGATGCTGAGGGCCCTGGAGCATCTGTGTGGCCAGGAAAGGCTGAGAGCCCTGGGGCTGTTCAGCTGGAGAAGAGCAGCCCCAGAGGGGAGCTGAGCAAGGCTGAGCAAGAGCTCAAGGGCCCCCGGGGGGCAAGAGGCTGGGGCCAGACTCTGCTCAGGGGTGCCCAGCACCAGGACAAGGGGCACCAGGCAACAACTGGAACCCAGGAGGTTCCCTGGGAGCAGGAGGAGCAACTTCTTTGGTGGGAGGGGGTTGGAGCCTGGCCCAGGCTGCCCAGAGAGCTTGGGGAGTCTCCTTCTCCGGAGAGATTCCAAAGGCACCTGGACCCTGCGCTGCTGGGCCCGGCCCCCTGCTCGAGCAGGGAGGTGACACCAGATGAGCTCCAGAGGGACCTTCCAACCCCCACCACACTGGGATCCCACGTCTGAGCTGTGGAGGTGACCGAATTCTTACCCTTTTCTAATCCCAAACCCCTGCTGGCTTTAAGATTCCACCACCATCTGGCCGAGCAGGATGAAGCTCTTCCTCCCACCTACCCAAAAGCAAGTTGCTTTTCTAACAGTAACTTCCTGGGAAACTCAGATTTTTCTGGAAGAATGCTCAGCTCACAAAAAAGGGACAGCAAAAACCCACTAACATGTGGAGGAAGGTGGCTGTCATCACAGAAAGTGTGCAGATCTCCAACACCTCGGCTCCGAGACTGGCACATAACAGAGATTTTATCTAAAACCACCTTCCGTATGGCAGCTCCAGTGCAAATTCAATTCATCATGTGGGCAAGGAAAAAGAAATCAAAACTTACTAAAAAAATCAATCAGTTATCACATGAAACAGCCGGTCCCAGAGCAGCCAGCAGATCCCACCAGCATCACCAAACCTCTCGGCGCCTTTGGGGTTACAAAGGATGGGATCTATTTTGGTGTCTCGGCTACATGAAGAAACAGGATACCAAAAAATTTAAGAAAAGAAAAAAAAGTGGAGAAAAAGTACCTCAAAACCCACACTGAGAAAACAACCTCTCCCTTAGTGCAGCAGAGGATGCTGTGATCTCCTGTGTTGACATTGCTCATTAGGAAGAGAGCCATCTGAAAGCCCTTCCAAGATAAAGCTTCTTAGGGGTTTTAAGAAAGCGGGGACAGCGAGAGCCGATTAGTCCTTCAGCTCGAGACACCCAGCAGCAGTTGGCTCTTCTCAAAAAAAAAAAAAAATTATGTTACCAAAAGCAGCTAAACCAACATAACCAGCAGCCTTCTGTGATCCACTTCGTGCTCAGGTACCTTTTGAACAGGAGAGCTGGATGATGAAGCACAGATTAGAGTCACAGCTCAGCGTCTCAAAACTCAAAGTTGGATAGGTAACAATCTAAAGAACTTTTTTTCCTGCTTATCGAAAAGCAGAAACATCAAACAGGCACAAACAACAACCCAAAAAAATAGAAAGTGATTTTCAAAGGCCCTTCCACTTCACACCACAACCCAGAATCCTATTTTCAGGAGAGGATGCTGGTTTGACAGAAGCTTCTGCAGACGAATGACATCATCTGTTCCTAAATTCTCAGACAACTGAACACATCCAGGTCTTCCTGGTTACAACAACCGCTTGGGAAGGCACGCCGTGCTCTTCCACGGTCAGCTCCAGAAGCCACTCAACAATTCAGCCCTGTGTCTGTTCAAATGCCACTTCAAACAAATCATCAGGAAGAGCCAGCAGCCGGTCGTTCCCTCTCCTTCGATCCAAACAGCGTCCACCCATCTCACACGGCATCAAACCACGCCACCCGAGAGCTTTCCAGGGAAAATATGAACACCACGAAAATAAAAACGGAATATTGTGCGACGGTGACCGGTGCTGATAACCTTCAGGGCCACCGAACGATCTAAAAACGGGGCAAACACCAAAAAACATCCAAAATTTAACTTCCACCCAGACTCAGAAGGCGGCAGATCCAAAAGCTTCAGGTATTTCATGGGAAAATCTCCCATGGGAAGCAGCCAGAGCTGTGCTTGCAGGGCACGGTTTGTAAAGGTGACTTGCTTGCCCTGGCTACCTTTTCAGCCCAGATGGCACCAAAGGGCTGTGACAGAGCTAACGGGCTGTTAACGAAGCCCGTCTGACATTTGGCCCTTTTGACTGATTGGTAGAAACCATTTTGTACTTCTTCAAGCCTTTTTCTCGCAGGAATTAATCGGTATCTTTTGGTATTGTTGAGAAGACTTCTACAGGAAATGGAAATATTCATTAAATACAATAATTGCTAAAAGAAGCTCATTCTGTTCAGATTTCGACTTCCAAAAGGAAAAGAGCAAAAATATTTCTCCAGGAAAACCACACCCAGGAAGAAATAGGGAATGCATTTCACTTTTGACACGGAAATCAGAGTTGAAGACGAACAAACCCACCTTTCAAGCACCAGAGACGCTTCCTGAAGTGAGGTCAACCTTTGGTACCGGGCTGGATGGGGCTCTGAGCAACCTGCTCCAGTGGGAGGTGTCCCTGCCCACGGCAGGGGGGTTGGAACTGGATGATCTTCAAGGTCCCTTCCAACTCAAGCCATTTGATGATTTTACAATCTCCAAGATTGAGAAACACATATAAAGACTGCGAGTTTTCACCTCCTAGGAAAGCTCTGTGGCCCCACCGGCTCTAGAAACTCCTGAGCTCCTTTAGAAATAAAAACAAAACTACTTTTCTTTCCAAACTTTCTGGAATTTCCTGCATACCTTAATGCAATTAAAAAGAGGAAGAGAAAGGCATCAACAGCCCCGTCTCCTGTGCTCAGCCAGTGTGGGGACGCTCCTCTCAACCTTGTCTGCTCAGAACAGAGTCTAAACTAGATTCACAAGAACCCTACAAGGGACACGGGAAAAAGTTCTGATACTCTGGAATGAACTTCATTTTTTTTGGCAAGAAGCAGGGCAGAAAACACGGAGCGTGAATGAAGGTGAACCAACTGCAAACCTCCCTAGTTCCCACCACAGAAGAGAAGGTCAAGTGCTCTACCACCAAGTCAAGCTCATTTTATGCTCAACTCACTCCAGCCCTGGTCTCACCTTGATTTTTTGTGGG
This sequence comes from Baryphthengus martii, assembly GCA_013396935.1. NCBI lineage: Eukaryota > Metazoa > Chordata > Aves > Coraciiformes > Momotidae > Baryphthengus > Baryphthengus martii. The sequence continues at coordinate 34,947 of VWZK01002448.1, read as the reverse complement.
TCTGTCTATCAGCCCTAAACCGCAGCAAACAGGGGTCACCACGCGCAGAGCACGTGCTGCACCCTGGTACCTCCCCAGCTCCTTCTCCAGGGAACATTCAATCGTCTCAGCCCAGCAGAGACAGGGAGCTGGTGGAGCAGGGCCAGAGGAGCCCCAGCAATGCTGGGAGGGCTGGAACCCTCTGCTGGGAGGCCAGGCTGGGACAGTTGGGCTTGGGCAGCCTGGAGAAGAGAAGGCTCCAGGGAGACCTTCTGGGGGCCTGTCAGGGCTTCCAGGGGCCTGTCAGAAAGATGAGGACAGACTTTGGAGCAGGGCCTGTTGGGACAGGACAAGGGGGGATGGGTTGAAACTAAAAGAGGGAGATTTCGAGTGGAGAGAAGGGAGAAATTGTTGGTGCTGAGGGTGGTGAGAGCCTGGCCCAGGTTGCCCCGAGAGGTGGTGGCTGCCCCATCCCTGGCCCCATTGCAGGGGAGGTTGGATGGGGCTCTGAGCAACCTGCTCCAGTTGCAGATGTCCCTGCTCCCTGCAGGGGGGTGGCACCAGATCACCTTGCAAGGTCCCTTCCCACCCAAACCAGTGTATGATTCTATGAACATCCAGAGCAGAAACACTGGACCCCGTAGACATGGAAAACCTTTGCTCAAGTGACCTGCATGAAGTCGACTTCACTCCAAATCACAACTGTCCCCTCAATCTGGAGCCAAATCACACGCTCGCTGCTGAAGTTCAAAGTTCTTACCTGCTACTTTACATGTTCCTGAGCTAATAGTGCTGTGGAAAGTCCATTAGAAAAGAACCTTCAACAAGGAGAAACCTTCTTGTTCTCAACCTTACCAAGGTCAGCAGAAGGTACATTTTAAAGCTCAAGCTAAAAATGTTTGGAGTTTTTTTTGGAGGGTTTTTTGAGCAGCTAATCTTACTGGTTTACATTTATAGTCTGAAAAATTCTGCACTGTGGTCTTGATTATAGCAACACAGGGAACGTTCCATTCCTGAAAGAGCCAAGATTCAACGCTCCGCAGTCTCGATCTGCACGGGCAGCAAAGGGGGTAACTCCCTCAACATCTGCATTTCTAGAAGCGTGACTTTGGACAAGAAGCAGTCCTAATTGCTGCAAACACGGCCAACAACAACCCGTCGGGTGATCAACCAGCTACACGTAACCAAGAGCTCGTACTTCAGATCTGATGGAGTGCCACCGGCCGCCTGGGTCCCGTATCGGGGGACACCAGCTGATCTTTAGCTCTAACAACACCAGCAGGAAAAATCAGGGGTGGGGGGAGGAAGAAAAAGGTGCTGTACTTGAGATAAGGCACTAATTAAAAGCTCATTTCCTTTGGAATTAGCAGTGAGCGTTGCAAGGAGCTCATTAGCACGTGTTTCATCCGTCACCTCCAATATTTCCAATTCCATACTCACGTTTAAAACAAGGAGTTACGTGTGGTTTTCAAGTAAACTCTGTTAAATATTTGCTAGGTCATTGCAAAGCCTTCCTGTCCCACTGCGGATCAAAACTGAGCGGCCTGACTCACCTGCGGCTCGTTCCAGCTCCGCTGGGACACCGGGAAGGAGCAGGAAGCCAAACGGATGCCAAGAGGAGATGAGGCAAAAAACAACAACAACAACAAAAAAAAAGAGAAATAAAGGCTGCAACTGTGGAGCACAAAGGGGAGAGTCAAGAAAGCAGGGAGCGCTGATAAGGAAGTGAATTTACATTTCATTTTAGAAACGCCGAGTGAAATTCCGGCCTAACTGCAGCAGAGCTAGAGTTGCACTGGGCCTACTCCCCTGAGAAAACAGTCCCTAAATACAAGCATTTAGTCACCAGATTTGCTTTAGGAGCACCAGAATTTTAGCATTAGAGAGAAAAAAAAAGGAAAAAAAAATAAAAGAAAATCACAAAATGGCGACTCTGCGAAAGGGGAACATCTTCCGACATTTTAGGTCCGCAGCGCGAGGCTGAGCTGATGAGTCAACTGGCTTTGAAATCCGGCAGAAATTGGATCTTAAAGTTTTGACTGCGGCTCAGACATGAAAGCGAGTTCATTAAAAACACAACCCAAAAATCTGAAGTAACCGGTTTAAGAAGCACCGCAAGTAGAGGCCTTTTAATCTTAGGGCTCAATTAAACGCTCAGAGAAAGAGACTGACTCTGAACATAACCTCAGAGAAATCCAACTGATTATTCGGGAGCGGAGATGCTGAACACAAAGACAGACAAAACCCACCAAAGATCATGAGGTAAAATGATCAGAAAGCAGCAGGTTTGATTAGTGGGTGCAGTTTTGGGCCCCTCCCTCCCAGAAGGAGCTGGAGGGGCTGGAGCGTGGCCAGAGAAGGGCAACGGAGCTGGGGAAGGGTCTGGAGCAGGAGTGTGGGGAGGAGCGGCTGAGGGAGCTGGGCTTGTTCAGCCTGGAGCAAAGGAGGCTCAGGGGAGACCTTCTGGCTCTCCACAACTCCCTGACAGGAGGTTGGGATGAAGTTGGGGTCGAGGGCTCTTTTTCCAAGGAACAGGACACGGAATGGGCCTCAAGGAGCCCCAGGGGAGGTTTAAGTTGGAGCTGAGGAACAATTTGTTGCCCTTTGGGGTTGTCCAGGCCTGTGCCAGGCTGCCCAGGGCAGGGCTGGAGTCCCCCTGATCCCTGGAGGGGTTTCCAAGGCGTGGAGCTGTGGTGCTGAGGGACAGGGCTCAGTGGTGCCCTGGCAGGGATGGGGCAGCGCTGGGACTCCAGGATCTTAAAAGTCTCTTCCAACCAGAACCATCGCACGATTCTCACCTGCTCGTGCTACACCATTACCAGCCATGACTGCTCCTGCTGAGCAGTATTTCTGGGTTGTTTTGGTTTTTTTTTTTTAAACACATTTTACTCAGTTCTGTGAAGCAGTCACCCAAGGCCTCTCGCTCAGCGCCGCACACGCGCCAGCCGGCGCCCGGCACACCTCCTGGAGCTCGACAGCCCCGGCCTTACAAACGGCAGCGCTATTGTTAAGGAATCAATCGGACAGGGAAAGAGCCGAGGACACTTGTCTTACAGAAAATTACCGCCAGCCGCTGCCAGGCCCAGCTCTCCCTCTTTCTGGGCCACCAGCCAGGCACTAATCATTTCAGGTCCCTACTAATTTTGAGCCGAGCGACACGCGGCGCAACGCAAGAGGGGCGGCTTTGGGCAGGTTCTGCTTTTTATTGATTATTTTTCAAAAAATAAGCACAACAAAATTTAAATCAGTACCACTCCAAGTGCAGGCGGGGACGTTACTATCTCAGGAAAAATTAACCAACTTCCCGAGACACCACCAGTACCTCCTTCTAACAGCAACTTTTCCCACCTTCCTCGAGCACAACATCACGAGCTGTGGACAGAACAGCCGTAAAAGTTACACACGTCTTGATAAGATGTGATTAATTTTTTATTTATTTTTTTTCAAAGGTTCAAAGAGCACCCAGAAATCTTTGCCCTCGATTCTCTCGATCGCTCACTGCCTGGATCAGCAGGGTTAGAGGCTCCCTGAAGGGGAAACGACGCCTTTAAATAAACAATGGTCAATATTTCACCCGGATTTCACCACGACGCCAAAAAAAGCCTCTGGAGAGATACTGAACATTAAATACTAAGCCCTGTTGCATTTGGCCAGGTTTAGAAGAGCGGAACGTCCTTACAAGCCTCTCTCGCTCACCCAGCTCTGACTCAGAGAAGTAGGAGCCACCAGCAGGTTCTGGGTCTAATGGAACAAACCGAAAGGCTCAAGTTTTAACAGTCAAAGGAATAATAATAAAAAAAACCAAAACACAACAACAAATCTCCACGTTTTTTGGGCTGCCCTTCTCTGAAGCCAACAGCTGGAAGAACTGGAAGATCACCCTCCTGTATCTACACCCAACTTCCACCACCTGGGAAGCCGTCAAGTGTCTGCATTACAGTTTTGCTTAAAGGTAGAATATATTAGTTGAAAATTTGCATCGTGCATCCTTCTCGAGACGAGCAGAAGCCAACCAGGCCAGGGACGCTCAAACCTACAGCACAAGCTGGTCTGATCCGTGTTCCTCTGTCAATAAAGTGCCCCAAAACCTCTCATGATGAGGCGCCTTCCACAGACTCAGGCAGCAGATCTGCAGCGGCTGAGCTGAGTGATCCTGGAACGTACTGTCCCAGAACGCCCCGTCCTCACCTGCACTCTTACAAAAATCATGCAGAAAATTTTAATTTTGCCCTTTCCCCGAGAGCCCGTGGATCAAGATTTCTCCTCTTCACACTCGTCAACGTGGTGTGAATTCCAGCAGATCGCACCCAGGCCACGTCTCCGTGAATCGAGTCCCGTTACGGAGAGTGGCAGCTCCTCTGTCAACACATCTCCAGCACAAGCCCCCCACGGAGCTCCCGCCTTCCTAACGGAGCCGACCGCATCGCGCGATGCCGCCTTGGAGCGCGCAGCCCCCGAGCCTTCACACAAACGGCTTTACAGGTGCCTGGCACTGCACCGATTCCAGAAGCACTGGCAAACCTGCTGGTTTGGGCACACGGGAAGTTTCTGAGCTTGGTTTCACACAATTTGACACCTGAGGAGGGACAACCCAGCACCTGACCAGCCCGCATCAGTGCTTTCATAGAATCACAGACCAGTTTGGGTGAGAAGGGACCTCTAAAGGTCATCTGGTCCCACCCCCCTGCAGGGAGCAGGGACATCTGCAACTGGAGCAGGTTGCTCAGAGCCCCAGCCAACCTCCCCTGCAATGGGGCCAGGGATGGGGCAGCCACCACCTCTCGGGGCAACCTGGGCCAGGCTCTCACCCCCCTCAGCACCAACAAGTTCTCCCTTCTCTCCACTCAAGATCTCCCTCTTGCAGTTTCAACCCATCCCCCCTTGTCCTGTCCCAACAGGCCCTGCTCCAAAGTCGGTCCTCATCTTTCTGATAGGCCTCTGGAAGCCCTAAAAGGCCACAACGAAGCCTCTGTTTTCCCTAGAGATTTATTATTACAATCAGCAGTTAGACTCAAACACCTTAAAGATCTTTTCCAACCCAAACGATTCTCTGATTCTATTCGGACAAGATGCCTGAGGCAGGTACCGGGAGACAATCTGGGAAAACACTCACCCCCCTCCTACCGAGGAGGAGCAGGACATGATTAAACACGATTCCTCATTAATTCCAGAGCTCATTCCGGTCTCCCAGCCAGACCGGGGCACATCCCCTGGCTCACAGCCCCGTTTCACTGCGGGGGCCAAGGCGGCAGCTCTGCCCCCCTGACCCCGGGAAACACCCCGCGTTTTACCAGCGCTGAGAGGCCTCAAAAAGCGCAATTAACTCCTTCCCGAGTTGGGTTCACCCGGAATCGAGAGGTTTTCCAGGCAGCGCTGGGCTGCTCCGCGTCCTCCCGCCAGCCACAGCCCCGACCCCCGCGTTCTCCTTACCCGAACACCACAAACTTGGGCGGAGCACGTCCAGAGACCGACGCAGGCGGGGTGAGGCCGACCCTGGCTCCCTCCCCAGCCCACCCGAGCAGCCCCGGCCCGGCTGGGGAGCGCGGAAAGCCCCGGGGCTGGACGAGCGGCCCCGCGA
>VWZK01002448.1:1110-24902 GCA_013396935.1 Baryphthengus martii | reverse complement strand
ACAAGCCCAGCTCCCTCAGCCGCTCCTCCCCACACTCCTGCTCCAGACCCTCGGTGTCCTTAGAGTGAGGGGCCAGTGGAATCATTGCAGGGGAGGTTGGATGGGGCTCTGAGCAACCTGCTCGAGTTGCAGATGTCCCTGCGCCCTGCAGGGGGGGTGGACCAGATGACCTCGAAAGGTCCCTTCCAACTCAAACCACTCTCTGATTCTGTGGTTCTTTGACTCCTGATGTCCTGAGGTTCAACCATCACTCGAAACCTCATCAAACTGGAGCAGCAGAGCCCCAGGCGGCATCTCCTCAGCATCTCAGAAGCATCCGCTGCTGCCAGACGAACGCAATTACATCTTAATAAAATTTTAATACGGGGAATGATGCACTTTGCATCCAACCAACACTCAGCGGTTGCTACGCTACAGCCAGAGCCTAATCACAATAACGAAGCCAGCCAAGGGACGGCATTAATCAGGAGCTACCTCCTCATCCAACCTCCTCGTTCGGAGCCTCCTGTTGCTTTCACAGGAAAAACACCCCCAAATCCAAGCAAACTGAGTCTGGAGGGAGCAGCCCCTCTCTGGGTACCGGTTCCCATCCCACCCCAGCCTCCCGAACCCACCCTGCTCCAGGATGCCCGCTCCAGGACCGACCCTCCCTCCTTGAGCAGCATCAGTCTCCCCTCCTCAACCTTCCCAGCTTTTCATCATGTATTCCTCAGATCCCAAGGAAACTGGAGATGTGGGGCAGGGGGGGAAACGGCAGCAGACGGAGCTTCTGCGGGCGCAAAAGGAAAGAAATTCATCAATTTTTCATGGCTGCGACGCGAGCGGCTCAGGATTTCTCTCGTCAGCAGTGACCTTGCTGCGGGGGCAGCCAAAATCCCTCCTGCCAGGTGCCGGGGCAGGGGTGGATGTCTGGATGTGGTGACACTCGGCCCGCGTCGCCACGTCCACCCTCTCCCTCCGGCACCTCGCAAGCCCTAAAACCAGAGGAGCGACCAAATTCCTCCCCGTCAACCACCTCCAGGAGCGGGAGAGGCCGTCGGGGAGCGCGCCGGGGGCTGTGGCGGGACCACGCTCCACGTCTCGCTATTCCCAAACACCGGCCAAAAATACCCCGAAAACCTCAAAGCTCATCCAGCTTGTGAGACACACACACACACCGCCCCCCGCCTTCAAAAGACCATTGTGGGGCACCGGCCCCGACTCTTGGGCATTTCACACTAATTCTCCCCCCACATCCCTCCGCTTTGGGGCCGTGATGCTCAGAAAGAGCTAAATTAGTTTAGGGGTTTTTTTAATTCTGATGAATTTTCGGAGCTGCCGTCAGCAGCGGGCGGCCCCCTGCAATTCAGCTGGGCTGCGGCGGGCAGGTGATTAGCAGCAGGCGCATAATGATTCATTCGGTTGCTAATTGCTTCGGCGGGGGCGGGAGATGTAATTAACTCTTCTTTAGGATGAAGCCCAGTGTGTTTTCTCCTCGGTCACGTGACGCTGCCACATACAGCCAGGAATTGGTGGTGGCTTTTTTTTTTCCCCAGCCTCTTTGGCTCTGGGAATAAGTAGATTTATGCACGGGAAGGGAGTCAATTCCAAAGCGTAGCTGAGAAATATCCCAAACCCACCCTAATTCCATGGGCAGGGAGGGGATTTGTATCCCTGCAAGCCCCAGGAGGCTCCAGCTGTCCTGATTTTCCCTGGGATGTGTCCAGCGGGATCTTCCATCATCCCTTCATTGAAGCGGCCCCCTTAATTTCCACTAATTGCAGAGGTGGTGCTGAGGGACAGGGGCGAGTGGTGCCCTGGCAGAGATGGGGCAATGGTTGGACTCCATGATCAAAAAGGTCTCTTCCAACCCAAATGCTTCTGTGACTTCACCAAGGAGCACTGCGAGCAGGGACCCGGGATGGGGCGGATTCCGTGGTCGACTCTCGAAGGCGTCGGGTTTTGAGCATCATTTGGTGGCCCCAGTGAGGAGGAGGGAGCAGCAAAGCTGTGCAGGGGCAGGACAAGGCACCGCACGGGCTCTGCAGCCCAGGACATGCTGGTGACCACCCCAGCCACAGGTGACAGTGGCTCCTCTACGGTCGTCGTTCCTTTTTAGGCTTTTTACAGAAAATCGGCAGCGGGTTCCCCGGGGGGCCATAAACAGCCTCATAGAGAAGCCAGGGAAGGCGGCTTCACACGAGCGTTTCTTCTGAACGGCGATGGGTCCCTGTTGGCCACCACTGGCCACACGCAGGGACATCCCACCCTCCAAGACCCAGTCTTCTCGTCATCGTCCTGTCCTACTAGCCATCCCGAGGAGGGTGGGATGTGCCGAGCCCCCTGCCCACCGCCAAAAGGATCTCTTTTCCTGGTGCAAAAAGAGGTGAAATCACGTCTGGGCTGCAACCCCGGGCCGGGGGGGGCCGCCAGATTAGTTGGGTTTTGCAGAAAAATGTCCGGTGCCCTCCAGAGAGAAGCAGCCGGAGCTGCTGGGGTTGCCCTGCGGTCGGGTCCAGGGTGGGCAGCGGGCAGGGGGGATGGGAGGGGTCCAGAGCAGCTCGGCCCCGGCCCCGGTTCCCGAGGCTGCAGTGCCCTCCTGTGGGCACCGCTCCGCCGGTCGGGAGCAGGGACCCTGGCTCCTCCATCCCAAAGGGCTCCAGCACCCCAGCTCCTCCATCCCAAAAGGCTCCAGGACCCCAGCTCCTCCATCCCAAAAGGCTCCAGGACCCCAGCTCCTCCATCCCAAAAGGCTCCAGGAACCCATCCCCTTCACCCCAAAGCCCTGCAAAGTGCTTCAGGCTCCTGGTCCCCCTCAAACCAATCTGCTCTAGGACACTGCTCCTTGTACCCTCAAAACCCTGCATGGTTGCTCCAGGACACCTCCCGAATGGCTCCAAGACCCCATCTCCTCCACCTCAAAACCCCATGGCCCAGCTCACCCCCTTCCCCTCTCCGTCCCTTGCCCCCCCGCGCATCCCACCCTCCCCAGCGCTGACCGAGCGGCAGCCAGGAGCCAACACGGGCAGTGCTGGAGCCCATCACCCCGATCAGGGCTGGCAGGGGCAGGCGAGGGGGCAGGAGCCGCTGGTTAGAAGTTTTCTTTGAAGAAGCGGAAGCCGAAGCGCTCGCAGTGCGCCCGGACAACTTTGGCAAGTGCCGGCGAGCCGCAGAAGAAGACCTGGACTTTCCCTCTCTTCTCCTCTGCCACCTTCTCAAACACCTACAGCGCAGGCCAAAGGAGAAGAGGAGCAGGTGGTGGGACAGCGCCGGCAATGGCCGGAGCCCTGCCAGCTTGGGCAGCTGCTGCTCGGCACAAATCAGCCTCCCTGAGCCTCCACAGCACTCGGAGAAGCTTCCTCAGATCTGGATAGCCTGGTGCATCCAGACCAAGAGGAACCGGCCTCCAGTTTCCCCAGGGGAGGTTGAGGTTGGAGCTGAGGAACAATTTCTCCAGCCCCCTGCAGGGTTGTCCAGGCCTGTGCCAGGCTGCCCAGGGCAGGGCTGGAGTCCCCCTGATCCCTGGAGGGGTTTCCAAGGCGTGGAGCTGTGGTGCTGAGGGACAGGGCTCAGTGGCGCCCTGGCAGGGATGGGGCAGCGCTGGGACTCTGAGCTGAAAGGGCTCCTCCAACCCAAACTTTGATGCCACGATCCTCCCTCTGGCTCAGAGCTCTCCTGTGGTGTCCCCTCCAGAGAGCAGGTCTGGGGAGCAGGGTTCCCTCTGTGTGAGCACGATCTGGGTGGCGGGGCAGGAGCAGCTCTCACCTTGCTCCAGTCGGGACGGCCGGGCTGGGTCCTGGTCCGCAGCCCCGTGATCGAGTCCTTCTGCTCCTTGGCAGCCAGCAGGTCCAGGGCCATCTGCAGCCCGACGGCCTTCATGTCGTTCTTGCCGAGGGCCGACGTCATGTACATGTGCATCTCCAAAAACCGCCCTGTGCGTACAAGGGAAGCCTGGCCGTAGACTGGGGGTCCCCGCCCCATGCCCTGCCCCCTCGGGTCAGGTTGGGCTCTCCCCGGGGTGATGCCGAGCACGGGGCCGGGCACCACCGGGTCAGGGGGCTGGTCTCCCGCTCACCTCCTGGCTCCTGCTCCACCTGCTCCATTTCCAGCTTCGTTAGCAGGCTGACGAACCACTCGAAGTGCTTCTGGTCTCGGTTTATCCAGATGAAGTCAACCTAGAAGGACACAGCAGCCTCTGCTTCGGAGCTGGAGGAGGCGGCACGGGAGCCAAATCCAGCTCCAGACCTTCTGGATTGGGAGAGGTGCTCGAGGGCTGTCCTGCCCCCATCTCCAGTTCAGTCCTCGGTCCCACATCCCCTTCCACCTGCTCCTACCTTCCTGAGCGTCATCTCCTCATCCCTCAGGTCCTCGCACCACGAGTGGTGGCAGCTGGGGCAGCTCTGCTTTCGCCGGCGGTACCTGCTTGGGCAGACGCGGCCCTGCCTGTCCCTGCCCCGCCACCCACACCCCTCAGAGCCCAGCAGAACCCGAGAACCTGTTCCTCAGCAGCGCACCCATGGTCAACCTCCTGCCAGAGGGTTTCCTGCAGCAGAAATCCCCAGGGGGAAGCCTGACACGGGGAGGACCCAGCTGTGGGGCTTGTGACCACATCTTACGAGTCCCAAGGTCAGAACCGAGGAGGAGCCACGACGGCTGCCGCCCCATCAGGCTCATCCCACGGGGAGAAGGGTCACAGAACGGCTCTACCACGGCACACATAGAATCATAGACTGGTTTGGGTTGGAAGGGACCTTTAAAGGTCATCCGGTCCAACCCAACATCATGTCCTGCGCCTCTCTAAGCCACGTTGGAGCTCACCTGGAGGGGTCACCAACCTGTACATGATGCTCTGCAAAATGGAGGCGAAGGGGGTGATGCCGATGCCGGCGCCGATGAGCACGGCGTGCTCCGAGGTGAAGATCCTCCGCGTTGGGGTCCCATAGGGGCCATCGATGTAGCACTGGGAGAGACAAGGAAGGGGGAGAGACCCAGCAGCCCAGTTGTCATCATAGAATCACTTGGGTTGGAAGAGACCTTCAAGATCACAGAGTCCCAGCGTTGCCCCATCCCTGCCAGGGCACCACTGAGCCCTGTCCCTCAGCACCACATCTCCACACCTTGGAAACCCCTCCAGGGAGCAGGGGGACTCCAGCCCTGCCCTGGGCAGCCTGGCACAGGCCGGGACAACCCTTTCAGCCCCTGATGGGACCATCCCCACACAGAGGCATACATGCGGGTCCCCCTGGAGATGCCGAGAGCAGCCCCGCTCACCAGAGCTGGGAAGAACTGGGACATCTCTCACCTTGATGCTGCAAATCCGATGGGTCTCACCCAGTCCAGTGGAGACCTGTGAGGTGGAGAGAGCAGTGACCATCTCCTGCCCACCCCGAAGCCCTTCCTGGCAGCTAAACCTGCACCTGCTGGTTCCCCATGGTTGAGTTTGGAGTGGGTTTTCTAGATGGTTTCTCCAGGTTGCAAACACGCTTCCAGCCACATCCCTTGCTCAGACCCGGGGAGCGCAGTGCCCACACTTCTGGTGGGACATCCCACCAACATCCGACACCAGGAACCCGGCACCTGATGCCGTTACCCAGATCATGATCGGTTTGAGTATTGATTAGAAGGGCAGTTCTCCAACTCCCCACCCAGGCTGGGGGATGAGCAAGAGGTTTCCAGTGGCTGTGATGGGCTGAGCGGTGGGAGCAGGGGTGGAGAAGCTCTGCTCATCAGGGGAGCTTTCTAATGAGCTTTGGCCCCTTTGGGCCAAACCCTTGTTTCTCCAGCTTGGTCCTCTGGCCACTACTGTGTTGATGAGAGCGGAGACACACCCACCTCACCTCTGCCCCACGGGAGTGTGGGGCTCTTGGTGGTACTGGCTGAGAGTGGGAGATAGTGCTCACCTCCTCCCCTCCTGGGGCAGCAGCGCCGGTGCCCTTGTACGATGTCAGCTGAACGGCTCCATCCCCACCGGTGGCCACCAACCCCTCCCTGGAGCCGGCTCTGCTGCAGAGACCTTCCTGGAAGCCAAAGGGCAAGGGCATCACAGGCTGCAGTGCTCAGAGGCATCTGATGGCCCAGGTTGCCCCGAGAGGTGGTGGCTGCCCCATCCCTGGCCCCATTGCAGGGGAGGTTGGATGGGGCTCTGAGCAACCTGCTCTAATGGGAGGTATCCCTGCCCCTGGCAGGGGGTTGCACCAGATGACCTTTCAAGGTCCCTTCCCACCCAAACCAGCCTCTGATTGGAGGATTCCAAGCTCTGCATTTGCCAAAGCCGAGCCCCATCAGCTCCAACCTGTGCCCAGCGCCGCTGTCTCTTCTCCCTCAGGCTCTTGCTGAGCGGTTTGGGCTCCAGGCTGGGCAGTTCAGGCCGCTGGAAGTACTCGTACAGCTTGTTGGTCCATTGGCCCAGCGACCTGATGTGCAGCCAGAGGGTGTCTGTGGGAAGAAGAGGAGCAGTGGGTGGGCATCCTACGGAAGGAACCACCTCAAAATCCACAGCATGGCACAGCTCTGGCACCAGGGACCCAGCAGCAGTCCCACCGATGTCTTTCACGTCAGCCCCAGGAGTGCAGCAGAGAACCGCTGGGTGAAGCCCAAATCCAAACCTTGCCCCTCGTCCTGGCGCTGGGCACCCCTGAGCAGAGTCTGGCCCCAGCCTCTTTCCCCCCCGGGGGTCCTTGAGCTCTTGCTCAGCCTTGCTCAGCTCCCCTCTGGGGCTGCTCTTCTGCAGCTGAACAGCCCCAGGGCTCTCAGCCTTTCCTGCCCACACAGATGCTCCAGGCCCCTCAGCAGCTCCAGAGCCTCCCCTGGACTCTCTGCAGAAGCTCCTGGTGTCTCTGGAACTGGAGAGCCCAGCACTGGACCCAGTACCTGAACACACACTGCCCTGCTCCATGGGCAACGGACACCTCCTTCCACAACCCAGAGGAGATCCAGCCACCCTGATGGGGCTGGTACGATGGGAAACATCATCCCAGCGATCCAAAACGTCATCCCACTGATGCAAAACATCCCAGCAAGGCAAAATAACCAGAGAATGGTCGATCACCTTGCTGCTCGGGGGCGCTGCTGATGGTGAAGGGATGCCACTCGTAGGTGGCGATGGCCGGGATGTTCAGGTAGATGTAGTCTCCAGGCTTGTAGTGGAAAGACTGGGGCCTCTCGATCACGAGGTGAGTCACCTGGAGGAAAAGCAAGATCAGAGAAGCTGGGATGGTTTCCCTGAAGCCCACAAAGACCCAGGGTTGTGCCTCCAATTTTTAACAGCAGCCAGCGAGGACTTACAGCTTCGACCTGAGGGAGGTGGTTATTGTCCTACTCACTGCCCAGCCTCACCAGCAAACAACCATCTCAGTTACAACCGGCCTCAAGTAACAATTTTTCTGAAGAAATTGAGTCAAAGCCGTTCTCATTTTGTCTTCTGTTGTCCCACGAGTTTAATTTTTACTTGAAAAATAGGCAAAAATTCTAAATGAAAATAATAATGGCTTGAAAACAAAGAAATTCCTTTCACTTCTTGCTTTAAACATTCCCCAACCCAACCCTGCACCTTTTCCATAGGAGCTACTCCTTGCGCCCTGTCCCTCCTGTGTGTGGCCAGGGGAACATTCCCCTTCCAAACAAACACCCCTGAGCCGTCCCTCCCTTCCATGTCCCACCCTCCTTCCCCAGCTCCAGCCCCTCCAGCTCCTGCCGGGAGGGAGGGGCCCAAACCTGAGCCCAGGATTCCAGGGGCGGCCTCCCCAGTGCCCAGCCCCGGGGGACGATCCCTGCCCTGCTCCCACCGGCCACTGCTCAGAGAAGCCAGGAGGCTTGTACTTGGAAGTATTTTGCAGTGAACAGTATCTCTGGGCAGCACAGCATCTCCAGTCTGGCTCTCAGAAGAAGAGGGCACCAGGAGGGAGGTGGGAAGGGCACAGAGACCTTGGAGGGGAACAGGTTGACCTCCACGATGCGCAGGCCCCCGGCGCGCCGCCAGGCCAAGCCAACCGCCTTCTCCAGCGCGAAGAGGCAGCCGGGGACCGCAAACCACTTCCAGAAGTGGGGGCCGTGGAGGATGAGGAGGATCCAGACGGAGATGTAGGAGAGGTGGGTCCAATAGAAGACCTGCAGGAGAGAACGAGGGGTGCGGGATTGCTGAATGTGACCCAAAAGTGGTGGAACTAAATGGTGCTCCGCGGTGAGGCTGTGCAGGGGCACCCCAGAGGGCAAGAGCAGCACAATGGATGAAGAAAACCACAGAAACCCCAAAACTGCAAATCTGAGAAACGTGGGGGTGTCCAAGGGGGCTCTGCACCACCTCACAAGCCCTTCCCCACCCACAGGGCAGCACCCAGAGGCCCACCCACCCACCAGACCCTCGCCCCAGTTCCCCCACTCCCCAGGACAGAGCAGCTTTTGCACCGTTGGCGTTTCCCAGGTCGCACGAGGCCGCGGCGGGACCCACCTCGAAGTGGCCGCTCCGCCGGACGCAGGGGCTGGAGAAGGCGAGCATGGCGACCAGCAGCCCCTGGAGAGCCAGTCCCGTCTGCGAGGCCGTGCCCCCCAGGCCCCCCACGCCGGGCCGGGACGAGAAGACGTACTCGGCAAAGCTGTGGTGTCCATCCTGCTGCGCCAGCCTGCCTGGGACACGTGGAGGGTGGGACGGGGTGCGGGGCACCCGCTGCACCCACCCACTGAGCACCCAGGCTCCTGGTGGGCTCACCAGATTGGGTGTTTAACTAAGAAGTGCCCAAGTGCTTTGCTTGGAAAATCCCAGAATCCCAGTATGGTAGGGGTTGGAGCTCATCTGGTTCCCCACCATCCCCACTTCCAGGGGCCTGTCAGAAAGATGGGGACAGACTTTGGAGCAGGGCCTGGTGGGACAGGACAAGGGGGGATGGATTGACACTAAAAGAGGGAGATTCAGACTGGAGAGAAGGGAGAAATTGTTGGTGCTGAGGGTGGTGAGAGGCTGGCCCAGGTTGCCCCGAGAGGTGGTGGCTGCCCCATCCCTGGCCCCATTGCAGGGGAGGTTGGATGGGGCTCTGAGCAACCTGCTCGAGTTGCAGATGTCCCTGCTCCCTGCAGGGGGGTTGGAACAGATGACCTTTAAAACCCTGCTGTCATTCTCTGGCCATAGGAAGGGGGGTCATTGTGCAGGCAGGGGGCAGTGGGAGCAGCCCTGCAGCCCCGGCCCCCTCTGCTGGGTGAGGGTTCTGTGGGGTGCGGGGCTCTGGGCTGCCTGGGCAGGAGCCGCCAGAGGGGATCACAGACGGAGTCCAGACTCTGCGGCCCCGCAGCCCCCCTGGGCACCTTCACCCCCTCTCTGGGGCTTGATCCCCCGCCCTGGTGGATGGGTACCCCCCAGGACATGCGCATCCCGTCTATGAAGCGTATGCACCCCCCTGGCATACGATTATCCACCTCCCCAAACATTTGCATCCCTCTGGAACATCAGAATTCCCCCAGGGACATCTGTATCTTGCCCCTGGCACACGCCCATCCTCTTCCTGGAGCATCTGCATCCTCCCAGAGTCATGAGCATCCCCTCCCTGGAGCATCTGCATCCCTCCAGGACACAAGCCTCCCCCCTGAGACATCAGTATCCCCTCCTCAGGACATGTCCGTCCTCTCCCTGGAGCATCTGCAACTCTCCTGGACACGTCCACCCCCCTGGCACATGAGCATCTCCCCTCGGGGCTCTGTCCCAGACCCCGCAGACGTTCAATGGGTGCAGTGTGGGCACCGAGGGGCATCTTCCGGTTTCCCAGAGGGACCGGATGGGAAGAATTCCCCCCAGAGTTGATGAGGAGCCTTAGGGGCAGATAAACTCCTGGTTGCCCAAGATACCCCCCCGCTGGGGAGCTGCTCCTTACTGAAGTTGGCGAGGTGGGCGGCGGTGTGCAGGGCTGCCAGCCCCAGCACCACGTACCCCACCAGCTGGTGGAACACCACGTGCTGCTCCAGCGGCAACACCCTGGCGACGGGCGTTGCTCGCAGCCAGGTCAGGCACCTCCGCAGCATCAGCACCTCCGGGAGAGGGAGAGGGGGAATCAGAGATGCCAGGGGGCAACTGGAGATGTTGGGGGCAATGTGAAATGTTGGGGGCATTCACAGATACTGGGAAGCAATTGGAGATGTTGGGAGCAATTGGAGATGTTGGGGGCAATCAGAGATGTTTGGAACAACTGGAGATGTTGGGATAAATTGAAGATGTTGGGAGCAACTGGAGATGCTGGGAGAAATCAGAGATGTTGGGGGCAACTGGAGATGCAGGGGGGCTCAGCCAGGGGCTACTCCCCTGGAGCTCCAGAGCCAGCTCCCCACTAACCCAGGCTGTCAGCCTGGAGAGCACCCTGAGGCAGAAACCAAGGACACACCTGGAGGGTGCTAGGAGCACCCTTTTCCCAGAGAGCACACAACCGCCTGAGCCCATTAATTCCATATCATTCTTTGGAGGAGACAGCCCAGCTCCTCAGCTCCAAAGGTCCCCAGGCTCCAGTTCCCACCCCCCAAGCACTCCTGGCACAGGTCCTGGTGTAACTACGACTGTAAATGGCCCAGGTCACCCTCAGCCGGCACCCCTCCGAGCGCAGCACCGCTCCCAGAACCCGGCACTCACCGCCAGGAGGGCGCAGTTGAAGTTCAAGCACTGCCCACAGCCCCGGGCCACCATCAGCCAGGGCCCGAGGCCGAGGTGCCGCAGGGCGGCCAGGGCGAAGAGCAGGAGGTTGAGGGCGGCGTAGCCCCCCAGTAAGGCCAGTTTGCCGCGACGGTTGTGCCAGTAGGAGCGGGTCAGGCAGCGCGGCCGGCGGCTCCTCTCGGCGGGCGGTGGGGGCTTCAGCCAGCTCGCTGCGCTGGGGACAAAGGCAGGGGGTGGTCCTCGCCCGGAGAAGGGGGAAGCTGGGGCAGCCCTGCACCCAGGCTGGCACCCAGCCCTGCACCCAGCCCTGCACCCAGCCCTGCACCCAGGCTGGCACCCAGCCCTGCACCCAGCCGGGCACCTGCTCTGCTGCCAGTTTGGCATCAGCCCTGCACCCAGTGTGGTATCATCTCTGAAGCCGGTGTGGCACCACCTCTGCACCCATCCCACACCATCCCTGCACCCATCCCTGCACCTATCCCAGAACCATCCCTGCACCCATCCAGGCATCCAACCCTACATCCAACACCAGTACCCAGCCTGGCACCAGCCCTGCACCCATCCCCGCATCCAAGCCCTGGACCCAGCTTGGCACCAGTGGCTCCCAGTGCTGGCCAAAGACCCCATGGCCTGGGCACCCCATGAAAGCCTTAATGAGAGCATAAATCCCATGGATTTTGCTCCATGCAGAAAGAAAAACGTGCTCCAAGGGAACCCACAGCCCTGTGGGGTCCACCTCAGTTACCTGATGGTCAGGTTCTCCATGATGTCTGGCAAAGCCTCCAGCTGCTCCTTGAGCTCCTCGAAAGTGATGGAGCCGCTGTGGTCCTTGTCGGCGGCCTCGAAGAGGGCCAAGGTGAGGTCTCCCAGGCGCTCCTCGGGCAGGGCGATCCCGCTCTCCCGCAGGCACCACCCCAGCACCAGCCGCAGCTCGTCCGGGTCGATGGAGCCGCTGCCTGCGCGGGGCGAGCGGTGGCTCAGGGTGGGGACCTCCATACGCCGTGGTGCCCCCAGAACCCCCGGGTTCTACCTTCATCCTGCACCTTTAACCCAGAAACTGCCTCCCTTTTATCCAGATATTCCCTCCCTTCCTTGCAGGTTCCAGGAGGAAACCTTGTCTGGCCAGAGCAGGATTGTATCACAGCCTAGGAACGTNATGACCTTTCAAGGTCCCTTCCCACCCAAACCAGTCTGGGATTCTGTGAGAAATCAGCAAACTTGAGGATTTTACAACCCAGTTTACCCACAGCAGCCGCAGAGCCCGGCAGTGGGGGAGCGACGCAGACAGGGCTCATCTGGAGCCAGGCATGAGAAGCAACCAGACAGGTGAGAGGCTCGGCTCTCAGTTCTTCGGCCAGCATTTTACACCCAAGCAGGTGGGAGCAGGAAAAGCAGCTCAAGAAGAGCTTTGCTTTTGTTATTTCCAGCTTTCCCAGCCAACGGAGGAAGAAGAGGAAGAGCCGACGGAGGAGGAGAAGAAGAAGGAGACTCCTCCTCTCCACAGCCAAGGGTGAAATCCTGATGTGGGGCTGTTTTCGGCGCTGGCTTTCGGATGGATTTTTGCTGCTTCCATCAGGAGATGAAGGCAGGGGCGCTATCCCAGGTGGACACTGACCTCCAGTGAAGGTCCAGCGGTGAAGACTCACCTACCTCATACCCAGCTGTGCTTAACCTGAGCGAGGACGTGGCACCAGCACCGAATGCTCAGGGCAGAGCTCTGCCACCTCACAAATCACAACTTCCTTCCAGAAAAAATGACAAATGAATTGATTTTTCTTCATCTTACCGTCCACGTCGTAAACTTGGAAGAGGAACCTCAGCTTGTCCATCTGGTTGCCGTGCACCAGCAGGCTCAGGGCTTCCAGCAGCTCCTCCAGGCTGATGGTCCCGCTCCCGTCCGTGTCGAACAGCGCGAAGAACCTCTCGGCGAAGAAGGACTGCGGGGAGGAGGACAAACGCTCTCAGGTGGCGGTGGGAAGCTCTCTACCGGCTGAATCCCGACGCTACGGACAAAGCTGTCACCACCGGCAATGGGAATCGCCCGGCAAAAGCCGAACGTCACCGGGACGGCCTGAAAACAGCAGGAAGGAAGAAAAGTTTTTCGCAGGGATGTTGAGTTTTTTGCTCTCTCTCACACACCGTGTAGTATTCTTAAGCTGAATTTTCTCCAAGTACAATTAGACACCAGAGCTCGGCGGCCGGAGGCAGGGAGCCCACATCCCAGCTCCCTCCCTGCAGCCCTCACCTCCTTCACCTGGAGGGCGGTTTTGAACTCTTCCAAGTCGATTTCTTTGTCCTCCCCGGCGATGCTCCCAAACTGCTTCGTCACCCACCGCAGCCACTCGGCATCCTCGGTCGCGCTCATGGTGCAGGAACCTGCAGGAGGGCACAGCGTGGGAGGGGCAGCGGCCCCCAGTAACCCCCTGCAGCCTGCAAAAGCTGCTGGGTTACTCTTCCTGCCATGGTCTCACCACAAAGAACCCCAGGCTGGTTTGGGTGGGATGGGACCTTTCAAGGCGATCTGGTCCAAAGCCCCTGCAGGGAGCAGGGACATCTGCAACTGGAGCAGGTTGCTCAGAGCCCCATCCAACCTCCCCTGGGATGACAGAATCATAAACTTGCACTGGTTGGAAGAGACCTTTCGGATCAGCCAGTCCCAGCGCTGCCCCATCCCTGCCAGGGCACCACTGAGCCCTGTCCCTCAGCACCACAGCTCCACGCCTTGGAAACCCCTCCAGGGATCAGGGGGACTCCAGCCCTGCCCTGGGCAGCCTGGCACAGGCCTGGACAACCCTGCAGGGGGCTGGAGAAATCGTTCCTCAGCTCCAACCTCAACCTCCCCTGGGGTGACTTGAGGCCGCTTCCTCTTGTCCTGTCATTTGTTCCTTGGGAGCAGAGCACGACTCCCCTGAATTCCAGGGAGTTGTGGAGAGCCAGAAGGTCTCCCCTGAGCCTCCTTTGCTCCAGGCTGAACAAGCCCAGCTCCCTCAGCCGCTCCTCCCCACACTCCTGCTCCAGACCCTTCCCCAGCTCTGTTGCCCTTCTCTGGCCACGCTCCAGCCCCTCCAGCTCCTTCTGGGAGCAAGGGGCCAGTGATGTAGCTGTTTGAGCCACCTCAAGTGAGACTCCCAGTAGATTTTATGGCCCTGAATCCATCAGCACCAACCCAGGAGATGCTCAGAGCTCAGGCAGGTGCAGAAGGAGGGGTTGCACTGCCCCCGCAAAGCACCTGGCACCTCCCTGGCCTTGCTTTGCCGTTGCAGGAGCCCAGGCCCCCGCAAGGGCTCTGCAGGTGACGGTCTAAGGGGAGAAATAACCCCCCCTAAACAATCTGCAGCCACTGGTGCTGCACAAGGTCCAGGGCACCACAACCTGCCAGGTGCTGAGGGAGCGGAGCAGCCTTGGGGGGTCGGCCCACAATGGGGTTCCTCCCCTCCTGGAGACAGAGCTCACGGCCCAGCCCCAGAGGGGCTGAGGAGGAGGGAAGGGTCCATGCCGTGCTCCCTGGCACGGTCTGTGGGATCTCCTGCTCTTTCATCTCCTGCTCTCAAGCTTCTGTAGCTCGTCCATCAGGTTCCCCAGGTACAGCGGGTGCAGGTCCCTCTAATCACCCAACGTGTTTCGCAGCGTGCGCTCGGCCGAACTTCTGCTTACACCCACACCCTGAGCCCGGAATTCCCCCGACAGCTCTACAGATTCCGCCGTTCCCAGACCCTCTTGGCAGGGAGGTGCAGCTCCTCTGCTGAGCCGGGACAAAATCAAGGGGGCAGCAGCAACATCTTCTGGGCTTTGCCTTTGCAAACAAATCAAGAGCGGGGAAGAGGAGGAATTTTGCTTTTTGTTCCCGACAAGCCCTCGGCCCTCTCTCTCCCCTCCTTTCTCCTGGATGGTCCTCACCTTCATCCTCCTTCTCCATCCCATTCGGGCCCTGCCTTCTCGCCTCCCTGTCCCTCTCTCCATCTCCTTCTCCAGACCTCCACGTTTCTTCGAGTTCCCTAGATCCTGTCAGAGCTGTCAGCAGCTAGCCAACAGAGCCCAAAATCACCGCCGGCTCTCGTGATCTTGGGAAACCGCGAGAAAATCAACCCTGAGCCGGAGCACCCAAGGAGCCGTGGTACAGCCGCACCAGCCCGGGCCCTGCTGCCCCACGGCCCTGCTCTTCACCCTCCTCAAATGGCTCCTGTGGGACATGAAATGAGGCTCTCTCAACAGAAGGACACGGTGTTCCTGGGGAGGACAGGCAGTGATAGAACAAGTTTGGGCAGCACAGCCGGAAACGGGGCACAAACTCCTGTTCACACACGGAGAGGTCACTCCCGAGCCCCCTCCTGCCTCACCCCACGTTTAATTCATCGTAGAATCACGGAATGGCTTGGGTGGGGAGGGACCTTTCAAGGTCATCTCGTCCAACCCCTTGACGTCTTCAACTTGATCAGGCTGTTAATTTTCTCGTCTCTCCCACCTGTCACTCACACGCAGCTCTGTCACCGGGTCCCGCTGGTGCCGCGCGCTATTCCGACCGTAGCCGACGCGCAGCTGCTGGGCGTTATTTTTTTAATCATCTCCTTCATTTGATGTTTCTTGCGCCATTAAGCAGCCCAAGCTCGGGAAGCGCGTCCTGCCAAAGCCAATCAAGAGCTCCCGCCCGCCCCGGCCCTTCAGTCCTTATTTACCGGCCGTCAGGAACAGCCGGGCGAGCGTCATTTTCATACTGCCCCCTTTATTCCTTTCGGAACAAATCCTGCTTGTACGGCGCCAGCCCTCGCCGGAGCTGGGGAGGAGGTTGCCATGGGAATGTCAGATCCAGAAACCAGGTAGTAAAGCATCGCTGCCGCGTTCCTCCTCCGGCTGGGGCTGCGGCTGCCGCAGCGGTAAACAAGCTGGAGGAGCAGGGAGGTGGTTACTACGCTAAGTGGCGGAGTTTCGCTTCATCGCTGGAATCAGGGAAGTTGATCCCAGCTGGAAAGTGCCCGGTGGAAAAGGACCTGGGGGGTTGGTCGACGGGGGGCTGGAGATGAGCCCGAGAGTGCCCAGGGGGACAAGAAGCCCCCAGCATTCTGGCTGGGGCAGCACTGGGGGGGCAGCAGGGCCAGGGCAGGGAACATCCCCCTGGGCTGGGCACTGGGGAGGCCACCCCTCGAATCCTGGGGTCAATTTTGGGTCCCTCCCTCCCAGAAGGACCTGGAGGGGCTGGAGCGTGGCCAGAGAAGGGCAAAGGAGCTGGGGAAGGGTCTGGAGCAGGAGTGTGGGGAGGAGCGGCTGAGGGAGCTGGGCTTGTTCAGCCTGGAGCAAAGGGGGCTCAGGGGAGACTGACCCTCCTTTTAAAACTGTGTCAATCCAAGGTCATGAAACCATTTATTAGGGAGAGTAAAATATAAATCACCTTCCAGTAGGTGCTGGATCCCACAGACACAAGCCCCCCTTTATACTCAGAGTTGTCCCACTACACAAACACACTGTAGCTATCGAAAATAAAAAAAAAAAAAAGAAGAGGCTTTAAATTTGCTACTAAGACTTAATAAATTGCGGTCTGGCTGCTGCAAAAAAACCCCTAATATATTATATTCAGACATTGCTCGAGTGGGAGACTGGGATACTGACTCCCCTCGGAGCTGGCGGATGAACCAGCACAAGGCTGTTTTAGTTTGGTTCTTGTCTTAAATTCTTTGTATAAATTGATGAAAATAAGCCTGACGAGTCAATCTCTCAAGAAAAGCGCTTCTGTTCCCTCTGCCTGCAGAAATTCCCCTCTCGGGCTTTCACAGGTGAGCACAACCCCCGAATGTGGGCACTGTGCTGGAAGGCAGGAAGGTCACCCAAGCCGTGCTGGCCTGAGGAGAAGGACTCAGTTCTACAAAAACGTAGAGCAGAGCCCAGTGCGGGCGGCCTCCCTTTAAACCACAAACTAAACTACTTTCTAGAGTCAAATTTTAAGCCGAAATTTAAGTTTTGATGCACTTTGATTTGTCTACACGGATCTTCCTCCGAGCTCTCTCCCTCCAAACCCAGAGAAGGTTCCACGACCCGATGTATGAGGAGCAGCCGTGGGCGACGAGAGCAGAGCCGGGACATCTCGTAGTGTCATCCTAACGTCGGGGATATTTGATGTCTTTCTGAAAGCTTCAACATCTGGAGTCACGTTGTGACGTCTCAGCCTCATGCCTCTCAAGCTCTTTGGATCGAGAAGCAACTGGGCTCCGTGTCACAGAAGGACAGATTTGTTTTGGTCGGAAGGGACCTTTAAGATCATCATGTCCAACGGTCTTCAAAACAAGACCTCAAACCAGCAGTTAACTAAAAATACTCCAATAAACACAATTAATACCAAATTATAATTGGCCGGTAAGGATCAATCTAAACAATCCTCCTCAAAATATCTGATTTTCTTTTTAAAAAGAAATCAAGTTAATTTGGGATTTAAAAAAAAAATCAAGTTAATTTTGGATTTGAAAAAAGGCAAGTTAATTTTGTATTTTAAATAAAAACGTTAATTTTGCATTTTTAAAAAAAACCAAATTGATTTTGTGTTCCCCAGCTCTCAGAATACTTGCATTCAGGCAAGAAATGATGTCTATCCTAACAGATTATCCAACTTATATCCAAAGTACTTCACAGTCTGCTCAGATTTCAAACAAATATTTCCACAGAGCAGAAAACTTTCAAATGTTTAAATTCTAAGTGGCAGAAAATTCCTTTTTTTTGAAGAATAATCTACTAGGACATTCTTAATATTTCATCTCACCTTGAATCAGCCACTTGATTCTTTCGCTCTTGTTTATTCAAAGCTCCAGCGCTCCCCAGTTTGGGGGTGATTCCAGTCCAACCTTAAACGCTGGTACCACAGAGCTTTGTGCCCTTTTAAAGGTTTCGGCTGCGGCAGCCCCGGCAAAGCTTCTCCTGTCAAAGGAAAAAAGGAGTTCAACAGAATCATTGAGGAGCATCTGGCTGTGACATTTCTGTAATTACCCAGTTATTTGAGAACTACTTTGAAAGTGGTTTGTGGCTCTCTGTCTAAATCCTCTGAAAAACAGAAGAGAGCGCGTGGCTGCCAACAAAATGCACGTAACTGAGTTATTCCCAGGAATCGTCCGAGGTCATAGGATCACAGAATTGGGTTGGTTGGAAGAGACTTTCAAGATCCTGGAGTCCCAGCGCTGCCCCATCCCTGCCAGGGCACCACTGAGCCCTGTCCCTCAGCACCACAGCTCCACGCCTTGGAAACCCCTCCAGGGATCAGGGGGACTCCAGCCCTGCCCTGGGCAGCCTGGCACAAGCCTGGACAACCCCAAAGGGCAACAAATTGTTCCTCAGCTCCAACCTCAACCTCCCCTGGGAAAACCTGATGCTCATTCCGTGTCCTGTTCCTTGGAAAAAGAGCCCTCAACCCCAACTTCATCCCAAGCTCCTGAATGTCAGGGAGTTGTGGAGAGCCAGAAGGTCTCCCCTGAGCCTCCTTTGCTCCAGGCTGCACAAGCCCAGCTCCCTCAGCCGCTCCTCCCCACACTCCTGCTCCAGACTTGCTGTGCCCTTAGCGGTACCAGCCAGCCACACCTCTGGAGGCAGCAGCCGGGAGTTGGGGATGATAGCCGCAAAGCCAGAGAATTTAAAAAACTTGGTCAGAACTGATGACGTGCAGGAACCCCTGCGGTTCGGAGCACCGGATTCACTAGTCGTTATTTTCTGCCTCGAAGTTCCAGGAACTTGAATTATTAACGTGAATTATTAACTTCAAACCAGCAGCATCAATAATAAACCAAAAATCCAGGCTGTCGGCAATTTATAACCAAACTGAACATTCACTTCTTTCTGAGAAACTTACTCTAACTACTCCACACGACCGAGAGGTCCGGTTGTTCACGTACCACTCTAAGCAGAAAAGCAGAAAAACCCAGCTCAGTTGCTCCTACAAGAGCAGACAAGCGAGATTTGCGATTCCATTCCCAGCCCTTCCCAAAACTTTCCCATGACAGCTCAGTCCCAACCCTACCGACTCCAGTTTTGTCCAGATTTAGGAAGTCCCATCACACAATGGCCAGGATCTAAATTCCACTGCTTTTGGTGATGCTTTTTCCTGTCTCCACCTCACATTTTTATTTCCTGTGCACTATTTTTTTCCATTAAAGTCGCGGCTTAAAACCAATCGCTTTTCATTTTTGTCAGTGTGAACAAAACATTTTAACTGATATGGCAAATTTATGAAATAATGACTATGCCAGAAAGTTCGAAATCCATTTTTAAATGAAACATGATTATTTACTTGGTATCAACCCCCATGAATGTGCAGGTTGTACTTTGCTGAATATAAGCCGTGGGTACATTTGTCATGGTACCGACCCATTTTTAGTAGAAAAAACCCATGAAGAAGGCTGTTGGATACTGAGCTAAAAGCCATCCAAGTCAACATATTTAGTTTAAAAACACCTTGAGGTAAAAAAAAAACGGTAATCCCCATTTTCATTGTTCAAGCCCCGTTGAAAACTACATTTCAAGAAAGAATATTTGACAGAAACCTTCAAAGAATTGAAGAAAAAATCTAAATGAACAGTAGGAAAATAGAAATAATGTAAAGCTCCAAAAACGTGGCAACGAGCAGCAGAAAATGTAAATATTGCTCGGCGCTATTTTGAAGCAAGAACATGTTTTCTGAGGATGAAATGGAAATTGGAGTATGCCCACAAAAAAAAAAATAATAAATTGAGAAATTAGTGGAGCCAGTTTGTTACTGTGCCATTAGCGTAGAACACGGAGCGGGTTCTAAAACTACGAGGGACTTGAGTTGTCGTCCCTTAACCTCACACACAAAATCCAGCAAAATTTGGAGAAGCCCACTGAGAATTGCTCTTTAGTTCACAATGGTCCAATTTCTCACGGTCACACAACAGACAGGAGGAAAACCAGGGAAAAACGGTCACTTTTAATTACTGGGACAAACACCGCTCTTCTCTGGGGTGGGTGACGGACAGAACCGAAAATCAACCTCCTCGAGATCTCGTGGATAGAGGGATGGAGAGGGAGGAGCAGAGGAAGAGTTTCAGAAATTAAACAGCTGTTCCTACAAACTCTCTACTTCTTCTCAGCTTTTGCCAGTGCTTGAGCTGCGGCTGGCTCCAGGGCGGCCACTTCAAGGTGCCCGTCCAGACGTGGTTTGTTCCCCGTTCTCACTCCCTGCTGCTGGTAAACTTTCTGTCGTTCCCAACGTGACTCCACCTAGAACTTGATGTTCCACCTTCTCAGACTCACACAACAGCCTTTTCCACCCTATTGCTGGTAGGTTTTTGAGTTTACGTTCCGATTTTTCAAACATTCTCCTAAGACTTCACTAAATCCATTTATTAACTGGTCAAGAGCCTTGGTTCTCTGCTTGGCAGCAGCCGTGTGGACGGTGAAGGCGAGCTCCTCCAGTGCGGCCGTCAGCTGAGGGGACTCGTAGACACAGAAACCAACAGAAGTATCTGGGTCAGGCCGCACTGTCGAAGCCGACGGTGGCATAGATGGAGCAGGTTTTCTTGCCACTCCAACTTTTTCTACCTTTTTTTGCTTTTTAGCGTATTTCTTGTATACTTTTGACCACGGAGCCTCAGCAGTATCATGAGGAGTGGCTGTAAGGGCTGAATGTTGAGCTGGAGTGTCCTCCACGGGCGCATCTTGCATCGCTCGCTGCAGGACGTCCACGAGGCTCCTCAGGATTTCCTCTTCTTTAGCTGCTTCTGACCTAGAGGGAGGTGTCTGAGACGCTGCAAGAGATAAGTAAACAGCTTCTAAGTTGTGTGTGTGTGCAAACGTCAGATGGGCATTTGCTACGCTCACCCCTGAGTCAACATCACAAAGGTCCCTCTGGAGCTCCTCTGGTGCCACCCCCCTGCTCCAGCAGGGTCACCCAGAGCAGGGGGCCCAGCAGCGCAGGGTCCAGGCGCCTTTGGAATCTCTCCAGACAAGGAGACTCCCCAAGCTCTCTGGGCAGCCTGGGCCAGGCTCCAACCCCCTCCCACCAAACAAGTTGCTCCTCCTGCTCCCAGGAAACCTCCTGGGTTCCAGTCGGTGCCCGGTGCCCCTTGTCCTGGCGCTGGGCACTCCTGAGCAGAGTCTGGCCTCAAGTCATCGCATTGGAGCATCGTGTCTGGGACTCACTACAGTCTAACAACCTCCAATGAAATGCTGTGAATTAGGAACAATTTCTTGCCCTGCAGGGTTGTCCAGGCCTGTGCCAGGCTGCCCAGGGCAGGGCTGGAGTCCCCCTGATCCCTGGAGGGGTTTCCAAGGCGTGGAGCTGTGGTGCTGAGGGACAAGGCTCAGTGGTGCCCTGGCAGGGATGGGGGAACACTTGGACTCCATATCTGAGAGGTCTCTCCGAAGCAGAACCATTCTATGATGCTAGAGAATGCGACACATCTCCTTTCCCCGTGGCCACGCTGCTCTCGTGATCCCCCAGGCACACATCTGAGAGCACCGAAGCATTCACAGAAGTTCAGAGGTTTCTCTGGGGTGGAGAACTGGCTTCCACCTCACCTCATCAGTTCATGGCAAGCGTTTCAGAGTGAGTCAGAAATCAAGTGAGTGGCAGTTTGCCTGGATGACACCGCACGAGCACAGAAAATCCTACTGGTCCCTCCTAAGCAATACAAAAGAGTAGCTTTGGAAAAAAAAAAAAAAAAAGACATGAAAAGTAATACAAAAATGAGATCTGATCTTCTACTGCCAGATGAAGGAGCTGTGGGCGTTTCCACCTCAGTTATTAAATATCTCGCCCAGCAGAAGAGGACGAGTGAAAATCCAGCGGGTGTTTGTACAACCGCTCCTGTCCGTGACGGTTCGGAGCGCCTGTTGCTCTCCAGATCATTCAAAAACTGCACTTCCAAAATTAAAAAGGCACACAAAGGGAAAAACGTCAAAGGCAACACTGAACCTTGAAGCTTAATGGCAAGGCCGTGCTGCAGGAAGTGCTCAACCTCCAACAGTACAAGTTGTTCCCTAATTCGGTGGTTTTCTGAGAGACCGACAATGTAAAGAATTGCACAGTTAAAGCCCTCATGGTCCGTCAGGAACGAAACACTAGGAAACAGAGCTACAAATAAAACTCATCCTCAGAAAATCAAATTCAAATGTTAAATATTTAGTTGCTAAAAAGGGTG
This sequence comes from Baryphthengus martii, assembly GCA_013396935.1. Taxonomy (NCBI): domain Eukaryota; kingdom Metazoa; phylum Chordata; class Aves; order Coraciiformes; family Momotidae; genus Baryphthengus; species Baryphthengus martii. The sequence goes on along the minus strand of VWZK01002448.1, from coordinate 3,170 downwards.
TGTGGGTTTGGTTTTTTTTTTTGCTGAAAATGCAAATAAACTTCTGACTTTCCCCCGTTTTTCCTCAGGCTTCCCAGTACCTCAGCATCTACGTCACAAACAAGGTTCTGTAACTTTTTCAGCTGTAACTTTCTTTTCAGACCAGGACCTGCACCTTTGGAGCAAGGCTGAAACCACGAAGAAAAATCAACTTGACCTTTGACGACACCGAGCTTTCCTCACCCCAACGGTTCTCTCACGCCCGAGGTTCTGCAGAGACTTCTGTGCGGTGCTTTCAATAGCTCACAGTTTGCTAATTTCATCACTTAGATGAACAGTCTTAGTGACTAGAAATTAATCTGAGGAGAAAAAACGACAGCTACTCTCTTCTCTTATGAATGGAAGAATCTGAAACTCTGAAAGGTTTCAGTGGAGGAAGTAAATTTGCTAATCAATTTTACCTGTGAAATTACAAAAGAAAAAATCCCGTCCCCAAACCCACACTGTAACCCAGCTGGAAAATCTCTCGGGTTCCTGCACTGGGCTTTGTCATCTCTGGAGGACAGATGGAAACTGGAAAGAGAGGAAGACGATCAGGGCCGTCAAGAAAAATACTGACTTGTACTCAGCTGTCTGCTTTAAAATTTCCTCCAAACCTCCCCAGAAGAGCAACTCGTGGAGGAGCAGAAGGCCCATCAGCTGCGACTCAACATCACGGCCTCCAGCCCACAGGCCCACCACAAAGAGCTTCCACCCCTGGAAACACCAGTTACTGTCCCACAAAAGATGCTACCGGATCCAGTGCTGTCAGCTGGGAACTCAAAGGGAATTTATAGCTATCCACAGACTGACTGAGACCAATATGTGAAGAAAAAAGGTATTTCCCCTCCTCTAAATCAACAGAAAACATCTATAAATACTACAGCCAAGGGAACTGCCAACGGAACAGAAATATTACAAACTTTGATGGCATCTGCAAGCGTCTTCTGCTCCTTCCCAAAGTTCCCATGCCAAATGCCTCTGTTGGCAACAACCCCACAACTCCTGCCACACTGTGAACAGGGTCTGTAAACGAGGGGAGGTTTTGGGTAATCGATGCCCTTTACCAGGTTTAGCTTGGATTGCCTTCCAGCATAAACAGGGATTTAATGCTTTATTTGGGTAGAATTTAGACAATTTAAAAGGTGGCAAAGCCTAGTAGTATTATTTCTGTGACGTTTTCTGTAACGGCTACATATTCAAAATACAGATTCCAAAAAAGCCACAGACTCAGTGCAGTTCACAGCAAGAACATCAAGTTTTTTGGGGGTCTTCTCTAACAAGCCCTCACCACCAGCAATCCAGGGGGGAAAGGTGTTTTATGCAGCGCGACTGACACAAGGGGAGGGCTGCGGGGAGACGACGGGGCCGGTGGCTCCTCACTTCGCGCTCTGCCTCGCTTGGTGGCAGAAAAGCTCAAGCATTGGCAGCAGATTCCTGCTTCCAGCGCTGCAGAAGAGCTGTTTCAAAGCTGGTGCTTTCCCGAAAAGAGGTGAGCGGGATGTTCCTTCAGGCCCCTCATGATGTGACGGAGCAACGACCACGGAGCTGTCGCTGGCAGAGGAAGATCTGGGGTTTTAGGGGCACACGGGAGCTACGCGGCTGCTCGGCGTTTACAACCCGTTTTTATAAAGCAGCATTAGGAAAACACTGAGAATATATCGAATCCTTTAGGTTGGAAGAAACCTTGAAGATCATCGAGTCTGAGCATTAACTAATAGAATCAGCTTCAGCAGGAGAAGGATAATCCCTTGAAGATCTTTTCTGGTACTCAGCATGTTAATTTAAGGTGGAGTTGTGGCTGTAGAAAAGCAGGTCAGCATCTTTTTTTTTTTTTTTTTTATGGATAATTCTAACGCTCTCTATTTGTTTTTTCCACACTCGGCACCATCACCAAAGCACAGCACGAACCTGGCCGGCTCCTGGGCAAGGCAGGGCCCCGTGAGGGCACAACTGGCGGCCGCACAACAAAACAGGCCCTCGGGAACACCTCAAACTGCGGCATTTCGGTCAAACAAAAAAAAACAAAAACAAAAGAGGAG
>VWZK01002446.1:0-18632 GCA_013396935.1 Baryphthengus martii | reverse complement strand
TAAAATGGCTAGAAAGCAGAGGACACAAAGGACAGAGTATTAGGCAGAAAGCTCTCAGCAATAAGAGTTGAAGATTGTTTTCATTGGCAATTCGATAAAAGAAATTAGTAATAGTTTACTGAGGCCAATTTTTTTCTTTAATTTTTTAAGATTGTGAAGATCTGCTATGATTATACAATGTGACTGTCCTACCATTTCTGATGTGCATTAGCAGGTAATCCTTCCATTGTACCACGAGCCTGAGGTTTGAGACAAACTGAAAGCATCTCCTGCTCCTTCCATTCAAAAAATTTTACCAGTTCCCGCAGAAAACACATGTCTGTCTCAGCAGAAAAAGCCCTAGGCAAGAGACAGGAAGCTAAGAAAAGATAGAATAAACCATTTAAAAAAAAATACTGTGGCTGAAAAATGTTAAATTCAGCTGTTAGCCAATGAGGATACCGAGCAATAAGAGAATGCAGAATTGCCCCTTATTGTTTGATACGTGTGTGGTCTGTTCACTTTCACACATAGCTGCTTTGTAAGCAAGATGTGTTTTGGGTTGCAGCTGCTGAAACAAACAGCAGAAATTGATTTTAGGAAAAAAAAAAATGTTGGTACTTCCAATAGCAGTTTTCTAACCCCTTTCTCTGCCATGTGTGTCTCGATTCACCAGCTCAGTGCTCAGTGCAATAAAGCAAGAAAAAATTCAACAAACTGTATCAGTACAGGTTATAACTTGGATCAGTAGTTTAAAAAAAAAAAAAAGAAAATTCTTACTGCATATTGTATAGACTTACACTATTCGAGCACTTTTAGATCTTCAAAGATATTTGCATTCAAGAAAGATACTTGTTTAGTCATAATTAAACCTGAATTATATGCAGCTTAAAATAGCATGTGCTGATTCCACCTGCAGTATGTATTTTAAAGCATTATGTGCCACGTCTGTTTTTCAACTCTTTAAATATTGAGTTAATTTTCTTTTTCTTTTTTTTTTATTTTGTTTGGTAAGTGGATATTATTCATTTATATGCACTGTAGTTGTGTGTGAGGGTATTGGGCTTCCTAATGTACTACACAATTTAGTCACAGAAAAATATCTTTGCCTCAAAAAGAGCTGATCTTCCTCATTTTACATTTTCAGGTAAAATCAAACCAGCAAATTTTATCTAGCAAACATCATAACAAATAACAATGTTCTGATAACTGGTTACATCTTTTAGAAACCCCACAGCATGACTCTGCTTATCTTGTGTTAAGAAATGCCCGTTAATAGTAGCAGTCATTCAAAACTATGGGGAAAAAATGGCTCATGACCTCATTAGATCCTAGAATACCAGAATTCCTTTGAGAAACTGTCTTACCTATCAACATGCACAGAAGTCAAAGTAGGCAGAGGAGCAAGCATGGTGCTTCAAACAACCCTGTGATGAGTCTGAAGAAATTTTACTACAATTTTAAACCATGTAATCCTGTTGTCAAAACGAAATCAGTAGTCATCATCTTAGGCCAACATAAATAAAGATACAAAAGCTACACAGAGCTTCAGAAAGTTAATTTCTATTCTTTGCTGTGCAGGGAAGAAAGGAAAAAAGCCTACCCCACATTATCCCACCCTCAAAAAGAGAGTAGCTCCAGAAGCTCTGCATGAAATGTTTCTGCTCCAGGGAAAACAACTTGGCCTCATCATGCCTAGTTGGAAAATGTTCTAATAACTCCCTTTCCTTTGAGGCAATTTCCATAATCCAGCTATCAGTTATGCAAAGAAAGAAACACACAATATCATACTGTATAAAGCACTGTGTGTTTACTAATCAGACTGAATTCTTTGAAATGAGCCCTTTCATACATTTACATTTCCCTGTAGTGTCACATCACAGTAGCACTGGATTTCCTGTAATTGCATAAAAACATTTGATTTCAGCTTCTTTTACTTAAACAGAAATAAAAATATGTTATTCATGGTTGGCTTTGCTATGATTAAAAGCATTTCAGAAGCTGAATATCTTGATATGATCTTGAAAGGTTAAATCATTTCCCTTGGAGTACTCAAATTTTAATATAAATTACATTACTGAGGGCATAAACCCTATCTTCATAGATCTTGGAGACCCCATTAGCTGAATTAGTTGACAATTTAGTAGTATCTCAAAGTAGCTCGATGAATCTATGAATGTCAGTGCTTCCTAAGATAAGTGCAGGCTGAATTTCCCTGTTAACACCGAACGACAAACGATAACGTCATTTGGGATAAAGTATATCAACATATCTTTGCTGCAGTTAATGAGTACAAATACGTGTAGTAAAAATCATAGATCGCCATAGATGAGCATAAGTTTTGTTATCACTGAATGAAGATTTATTGCTTAGTTGGGTGTTTTATATGGATGGCAGAGGCAGAAACACATTCAGATTTGGTTATGTTGTGATTAATGAAAAGCCTGTGTTTGTACAAAGTTTACAACACAATTTGTAACCAATATAATTCACAATGTCCTGCAGATTCCTTGGCAACAAGTATACCTTTCAGAGCTTTAAAAACATATCCTTCCTTGTTTTGTAACGTGCTACTTCTTACAGCCTCAAATTGGGATATCAGACCTGACAGTGCTAAGCAGTACACTTACAAACAATAAACATATTTTTCCCGCCCCAGAGAATTCTGATTTATGTTCACACACTAGAACCAGTTAAAAACAGTGCAGAAAATAATTTGCATTTTGAAATAAAATACAGATTTGTTGTTACTAGAATCAGATCATCTGCTAGGCTAAACAAACCAAAGCCATGCTCAGAGTTTGTATAATAATCAAATGTTTATGAATCACAATTGATATAAAGTATATGCCTGACTTTGTTAAGAGCAAAGGAACTTCATTACAGACATTCAATCACACCAGAATGCTTTATTAACCCTTCTCTTTCAAGAATATTGGTAATAAAGATCCTTGTTCTTTAAGGTACTAGGATACTGCACTCATGCAAAGAAATAAACAGATTTTTTGTGAGCTCGGTGAGGTCAAGTAAATTTAGATGCTTTCTGTGCAATACAAGGAGTTCTGTTATTCTCATTCATTTACTTTCAAAAAAGTAGACAGTCAAGACTGAAAAAAGAAGGATGTAAATGAGCTTGTTTGCAGACTGTGTTGTGTGATTCTTGATAATGTATATTTGAATGTTCTGAGCAGAACCTACAGTAAAGAATATGCACACTTAACAGTGCTTAGCATAGGCATTTGTCAGCATTTGTTACTGACTTACCTCATATGCCTGAGTTGGAAAAGATTATCCAGAGTGAAAATCCACATCCAAAATATATGCTAATCACTGGTGCTTTTAATCTGATACATTTTACAAGATCAAACCCTCCCTGTTCAGAAACTGAAAACAGCCACAAACTGTTCCAAAGCCATTTCCACTGACATGCACAAGCAAAGCACAATTTGCATGCTCCAAAGGTGTTGGTTTTTTTGTGAAACATGACTCTAAAATTGTCAAGCCAGTAATAAATATGTTATTTTTGCTATTTTAAATCCTATGAGATATTTCTGTGTTCTTTAATTTACTTCAGTTTTATATATTGTTGCATTAACTCAACAGTAACTTATTAGGGTGCATGGTGTGACATCCAGGAGCAGGGAAATATGATCCAACAAATCCATTCTTCAGTCTCGGGTTAACAAAACTGTGGGATATGGGTAGGTATTTGCTGTATTGATAATAGCTTGAGACATCTGTGCTTTTTCTGTGACGTCTGTCACAATAACATCCAGAAGTGTTAAGGTAATTCCGTTTCAAAGATTAAATAGCTCATATTGCCATACAGACTTTAATATGCAGGCTTAGGATGGACTTAAACTTGACTAAATACAATCTCAATAAAATGAAGCTTCTGTTTTGGGGATTGTGAAATCCATCTATTTGGATTCAACTTCCTAAGCTTCTTTCATAATCAAAACCTCCAGAGGCTCATCTAGTCTTTTAAAGTTAGGTAAGAGTATAAGGATCAGATCTGTTAGACATCTCCACATACTCAGTGAGTCCAAATCCAGTCAGACAGCTCTTTTTTGATTAGAGTATGAAGACCATATTGCAAGAGACTGGTGTGGTGCTGTGCATATTCAACCATGTGTGAGGAAAATCTGAGTCTTAAGTTCTGTTCACCTTAAGAGGATTCAATCTTCGTCCCACTAAAGCATCGGTATAAGCAGGTATTCTTGGCCAGCAATTCCTTCATCCTTTTGAATTGTGGACAGAAGGTTTTGAGAAACTAACATTAGCCTAATTGTAAAATAAAATGTTTTAAACTAGAGAGTAGGTCTAGAGTTCTCTAACCGTAACTGTTTCTTTGTTTATCCATAGACAAAGTAAAATGCCTATGCATTCACAAGAGCTAGAATGAGAAACCTTTGCTAAACCTTATAGATGAATGCCCGATATAGTACGACACATTTGGGCTTAGTCATTCCTTCAGTTAAGTGAGGAAATAACTAAAGGACGTAGATATAAGGAAGATCTGAAAAATGGATGGACAGGATTGCTAACTGAGTGCAAGAAAAACATTAGAAAATAAAGACCCAACCAAGATCAGACTGTATCTCAACTCACAGCACAGAATAAGATCTTTATAGAATTATCACAGCATTGATGTTCTCTGCTTTAAAAATAAATATCTTGGCTTCACCTCTACGTCAGCCTTCATGTTGGAAAAATATCTTCTCTTTTGTATGACATTCATCAGCCTGGTGTTCTGTATTTAATTGACACTGCCTATTACAGGCTTATTTTTACAGTGAAATTAATTCAGGCCATCCATCCTTTTTCCTTAGTGTTTTTATGGTCACAATGTGTACCCTATTGCTTCAGTTATTTAAGTTCACAAAATGGCATTTCCGTGTTCTTTTTACATGCAAAATTCCACTCTGGTTTGTTTTTTGTTTTTTTTGGTTGTTGGTTGTTTGGGTTTTTTTTTGTTATCTTTTCTTCTATAATAAAGATGTATTATAGCTTGGGCCAAATTGCCCTCAGGTTTGAAGAAACAAAACAAATTATTTTACCATATTATTTAATGTTGTGGAAAATCTGTATATTTTTCTAATTTGATACAGAATTACTCAAAAAATTATCAAATTATAATTTTTCTGAGGTGTTTGGTTTTTTTTCATTGTTCTGTACAGACTTTAGGTATAGAGAAGGTCCTGCTTAAAGAAATAGCTCTCCTTTCTCCCCTCCCCTTGATTTTTCATGTAAATATTGCTGGATTGAAATCCAAGATGCTTACAACATCTTGGCTTAGTATGAAGATGCTCTGTAGCAATTCTGAATAATCTCTCCCAACCTTAGATGATTGTTCATTCAAGTAAAACTGAACATAATTAACATTCTTTGCAATATTGAGATATTACCAGAACTTATCTTTTCTGGATCAGACAACTAATTTATGTTCTTACTGAGAAGCAAATAAAAAACTTCTGAAAAATATTACTAAGTAGTGATTTCAGGTACGATTCTGATAAAAAAATTAGAGACTGACATAAAACTATTAATTTATCTAATTTTAAAATTTTTGACAGGGCAGATAGTTAAAATAATTTGTCTAAATTTGCAGAGCAAAGAAGTAAACCTATGCTTGTTTTCTCTCACAAGTTAAAGTGTTTGCTGAAATACTTAAATCAACAGAAAACAACAGCTGTGTATTCGTACCAGTATCCATTATCTGATTTCTGTGGAATATTATATAAGTTTTTCTTTTTGATTCAAAAGTCAGAGGGTGGTTGAGTTATTGCAAGAAGAGTCCTGTATGGCCTTTCAGGGACTCCATAGCAACTGTATTCAACTCATGGCACCTGCAACACATGAAACTCTTCAGAGCTCTACTTCTTTGGGTTCAAGGAAGGTGTCATATGAAGTCATGATGTCATGCAGAGATTGTCAAAGGGAAAACATATCCATTATGAAAAAAAAGATATAGTGCATATGGAAGTATCTTGCAAGCCTAGCCACATTAACAATGATCAATGACAATTCATCTCATTATTTTCCCCAAACTGCAAACAGTGTGTTATTAGAAGTCAAGTGTACTCTTGTACTCAATAGCATTTCCAAGAGATACATTTTTACTTCTTTGTCAAAACCTGCAAATCTTGGACTGTTTTCCTCTAAGGAACAACAAAATATAATCCTATTGACATGTTTATTTCAGAATTTTGACATTGTGATACAATTTTGTAAATGACACCATGGTTAGAAGGATGGGATGCTAGTGAGGGCCCTGTTGCTTTGAGGCATGCTGGGGACATTGCAACACACTTAAAATCTTATGGAGGTGAACCACAGACTCCTGAGGTCATAGGGAGCAACAGGGAAACACTGGGGAAATAGCTCAAAGGTATTAAGAGCAGTCCCTGTAAAAAGGTGACATGGCCGACAGTCCAGCTGAAGTGTTCCTGCACCAGTGCTCACAGTATGGTCATTAAACAGAGGAGTTGAAAGCCACTGTGATGCTAGAAGGCTGCAACCTGGTTGCCATTACTGAAACTTGGTGGGACAAATCCCAGAACTGGAGTGTGGCTGTGGATGGCTACAGGCTGTTCAGAAGGGACAGGCGAGGAAGTAGGTATGGAGGCATTGCCCTCTATATCAAGTGTGAAGAGAACTAGAGACTGAAGCAGCAAAGGGAACATTGTGACTGGTGTCTACTACAGGCCACTTGATCAAGGGGAGTCTATTGATGAAGTCTTCGTATTCCAGCTACAGGAGGCTTCAAACTCTCAGGCTCTTGTCCTGCTGCGATACTTCAAGCACCCCAACATCTACTGTAAAAGTAGCACAATAAGCAGTAGGTAATCCAGGAGACTCCTGGCATGCATGGAGGATAACTTTTTAAGCCAGGTAATACCCAGCCCTACCAGAGGAGAAGCGATATTGGACCTGATGGTCACCAAAGCAAGTGAACTAATCAGTGACACCAAGATTGGAGGCAGCCTGGGCTACAGTGATCATGCACTGGTGGAGTTCATAGTGCTGAGACATAGGAGTTGGGCAAGGAATAAAGTCAGGACCATGAATTTTAGGGAAGTAAACTTCCAGCTGTTCAAGAGTTGGTCAATAGGACCCCCCTGTAGGGAGGACAAGGGAGCAGAACAGAGCTGGCAAATCTTTAGCTACACTTTCCATAAAGCACAAGAGCTCTTGATCCCCACGTGTTAGAAATCAGCCAAAGAAGCCAAGAGACCAGCATGACTGAGTTGAGACCTGCTGGCCAAAGTAAAAGGCAAGAAGGTATGCACAGGCAGTGGAAGCAGGGACAGGTATCCTAGAAAGAGTATAGGGACATTTCCCATTTGTGTAAGGATGGGGTCATTAAGGCCAAGGTGCAACTGGAACTGAACTTGGCAAGGGATGAAAAGAATAATGAGGGCTTGTACAGGCACGTCAGCCAGAAAAGGAAGGTCAAAGAATGTGTACGTCACAAGATGAACACAACCAGCAAGCTGGTAATCACAGCTGAGGAAAAGACTGAGGTACTCAACAACTTTTTTGCCTTAGTCTTCACTGGCAACCTCTCTTCTCACGTCTCCTGAGTTGATGGACGGCAAGACAGGAACTGGAGGGGCAAAGTCCCTCCCACTGGAAGAGAAGATCAGGTTTATGACCACCAGAGGAACATAAATAAGTCTATGGGTCCTGGTGAGATGCATCTCAGAATTGGCTCATGTAGTTGTCAAGCCACTATCCATGATATTTGAAAATTCGTGACAGTCAGGTGAATTCCCTGGTGACTGGCAAAAGGGAAACATTGCATCTATTTTTAAAAACAGTAGAAAGAAGGACCCTGCGTACTACCAACATGTCAGCCTTACCTCTGTGCCTGGGAATATCATGGAACAGATCCTCCTAGAAGCTATGCTAAGGCACATGGAGGACAGGGAGGTAACTTAAGACAGCCATTATGGTTTCACCAAGAGGGAATCCTGTCTGACCAACCTAGAGGCCTTCCATGATGGAGTGACTATATCAATGGACATGGGAAGAACTATGGGTGTCATCTATCTGGACTTCTGTAAATCCTTTGACTTGGTCCCCCACAATATCCTTATTTCTAATGGATTTGATGGGTAGACTCTTTGGTGAATAAGGAATTCCTTGGATGACTTCATCCAAAGGGTAGTGATCAATGGCCTGATGTCTAGATGGAGACTGGTGGCAAGCGGTGTCCTTCAGGGGTCTGTACTGGGACCAGTGCTGCTTACATCTTCATCAATGACATAGCCAGTGGGATTAAGTGCATCCTCAGCAAATTTACAGATGACACCAAGCTAAGTGGTGCAATTGATATGCTGGAGGGTTGGGATGCCATCCAGAGGGACCTGGACAAGCTTGAGAATTGAGTCTGTGTGTACATCATGAGGTTCAACAAGGCCAAGTGCAAGGTCTTGCACCTTGATTGGGGCAACCGTCTGTATCAAAACTGTCCGGAAGACTGGACATTAGGAAAAAAATGTTCACTGAAAGAGTAGTCAGACACTGGAATAGGCTGCCCAGGGCGGTGGTTGAGTCACCATCCCTGGATGTGTTTCAGGGTCTTTTGGATGAGGTGTTGGGGGATATGGTGTAGGGGAGAACTTGGTAGAGTAGGACTGATGTTTGGACTTGATGATCCCAAGGGTCTTTTCCAACCTGAGTGAATGAGTCTATGATTCTATGATTCTATGATTAGATTAAGAGCAGACCTGTGGAGAAGGACTTGGGGTACTGATGGATAAAAAGCTGGACAAGAGCCAGCAATGTGCATTCACAGCCCAGAAGACCAACTGCATCCTTGGTTGCTTCCAAAGAAGTGTGGCCAGCAGGTGAGGAAGGTGATTCTGCTACTCTACTTCACTCTGGATGAGACCTCACCTGGAGTACTGCATCCAGCTCTGGGACCACCAGTGTAAGAAGGTCATGGACTTGCTTGAGTGGGTCTAGAGGAGGACCATAAAAATGATCAGAGGACTGGAACATCTCTCCTGTGAAGAAAGGCTGAGATAGTTGGGTTTGTTCAGCCTGGAGAAGAGAAGGTTCTGGTGAGATCATATTGAGGCCTTTCAATACTTAAACATGGCCTGTAGGAAAGATGGAGACAGTCTTTTCAGCAGAGCCATTGTGACAGGTCAAGGGGTGTAGTGGTTTTAAATTAAAAGAGAGGAGATTTAGAATAGGTATAAGGAAGAAATTTTTTATAATGAACATGGTGAAACACTGGAACAGGTTTCCCAGAGAGGTGATAGATACTCCATCGCTGACAATATTCAAAGTCACATTGGACTGGACTTTGAGCAATCTCATCTAGTTAAAGATGTCCCTGCTTATTGTAAGGGGCATTAGACTCTATGACCTCTAAAGGTCCCTTCCAACTCAAACCATTCTATGATTCTATGAAAACATCTACCATTTTAGAGTTGGATCTTTAATTGTACATCCTTATTTAATATCTTTTTTACCAATATGTAAAGAATCAGTGTAAGTATACATGAAGAAATAAATGTTTTATTATGACTTGTTTGGAGCCACACAGCATTCCACTGTATGCATAAAAAAGTATTTCCAAAATCTGCTTTTCTAAGATTTTAATCCTTTGTGAAATCTGATGTTATGTCAAATTCTGTCGCTCCTGAGATTTTGGGGTTTTTTTGCTCTAACAGATCTTACCTGCTGCTGTGGTTTAATCTCTGCCGGTAACTGAACATCATGCAGCTATTCGCCCACTGTTTTTCCACCACCCGCTTCATGTGGGATGGAAAAGAGAACTGGAAGGAGGATAAAAAAAAAAGTGAGACTCCACGGGTTGAGATAAGGACAGTTTAGTAGAACAACACAAAGAAAGAAAAAAAACAGTAATAATGATAGTACTAATGAAATAATACACAAAGCAAGTGATAGAAACCACAAGACTCTAGCAGTACCTGAGACACTGTTTTCCCTGCTCGAGCTGCAAGCTGCAAGTTGAAAAGAGGTGCACCCACCTTTGACCAGCCGATCCCTTATATAGCGGGCTTAACAGTAGTACGGTGTCAAGTATCCCATTGGCTGGTTCTGCTGTTTATCGCAGATGTGGCCCCTCTCAGATGCTAGGGTAACAGCTGCTTTTGAAAATTAAAAATTTTACTAGCCAAAACAATTATCCTAGCCAAACCCAGGAAACTTGCTTATCCAGAGTAATACTGAAGTATAATTAGGAGATCTGAGAGAAAAAAAAAATGCAGAAACGATGTTTTCAAAGCAAAGATGATGATTGGAATGTCTTGGTTTAATTCAGTTGATTAGAGTTAGAGCTTTTATAAAACAGTAGTACGTAGAAACTCATAAACCACCAACTAGTGATGCATTTAGAAAACAGGAAAGTTTAGCATTATGACAGGATTTAACATTCAGAAAGAAAATATTTTCTTATGTAAGTGCTATGACTCCTAATACCTCTAATTCTTGTCTAACTTATTCCATACACACAAATGAATGTTCTGCTGAATTCCAGTTTTGTTTTCCTATCACCCTTCCTTGAGTACAACCCACATACTTCTCATTTCTGATGTTACCAATTGCTGAAAGAGCCCTCCAAATCAAAGTTTTTTAATTATTACAGCATGTATCTTTCCATCAAGGTTCACATATGAATGCCAACCAAGAAGGAGAAATACATAGGCTGTGATAGACTATATGAAGGTAAAGAACAAGTCTCATTTTTTTCCCAATGTTCTTATTAGCGATAAATGCTTGCAGCACTTATGCCATTGCTGATTATAGCAGGAGATCCATTACCAGAATTACCCAACAGAAACAGACATGAATAGGATTGTCATAGAAAACATTATCATTCTCATTGACAAAGTCTCTTATCTGGAAATTTATCTTGTATGTACTTCATAAATAATGCATAATCAGCGTGTCAAACTTATTCTCACATTCTTACACACTTCCCAAAGAAAGACGCTGTCAAGTAATTTCACAGTAGGAATTAAGCTTTATACCATTTTGAAACCCAAAATATAGATTACTTAATCATTGCTTAGCTTCTTTTAGATCCTGGATGTCTGAAATGCCTATCGACATTTCTAACATTGTGTTTCTAGAAACTGCTTTCTTGCACATTCACAAATGCCTCAGACATAACTATGATGAGCCTCATTCATTCCAAGTCTTCTTGTTAGTTATCTCAACTATGCAGTTGTGCCAATGTCGGTGTCCTGTGCATGTGTATGCGTGTCTCTGGGACCCAAGCTCAGCTTCTTTACTGGTTGACCCTGCAAAAGGGAAAGTGGGAGCCGCATCCCTCAGCTTGGGTGCCCAGACACAAGGCTGGGCTCCAGCAGTTGGGCAGGAGGGTCCTGGACTGGGGCTGCCAGGAGAGACAACCACTCCTAATGCCACATAGTGGCAATTATTCCATCTATTAAGACTTGATGGTCTTTTTGACTCCTATCCGTAGGTGCCTAAATTTTCCCATATAATGGAAATCTGGGAAGTGGTAGGTTTCCTGGGCAATTAGCCATCAAAATGTCACACTTAGGTCAATGTCTGGGCAATTTCTTTTCTTTGGATTCTGAAAAAAAAGTGTTACTTTTCGGTTTGATTTTTTTTTATGTAAATGAAATTTTACTTCAAACTCAAGAGGCTATTCTTGCATATTCTTGGCTCTTTTCCTACACTGTGGCAATCTTTGAAAAATAATAGCATTTGTATAAGGAAAGATCACTTGAAACTTTTCTTTATCTGACTTGAAATGGATTCAGATAACTTATAGGGATTGATGTGTGTGATGATGTATTTCTCATAATGTAAGAAATTGAACTAATTGAGGAAAAGTGAAAAAATTACTACTGTTTATCTAAGAGAGAAGTTTCATGTAGGTTTTTTTTACTCCTTTTCACCCCCTAAGCATTAAAATGTCACTCTTAATTTATTTCATGCATTTCTGTAATTAAAGTAAACTTACTGACTTTGGATTTAAAGAATATGAAATTCAAGTTCATTTTAGAAGGAAAATATTCCTTTTAGTGATACTATGCTTTCCTTAAAATTACAGATTCTGACAACGATCACAGCTTTTTACAAAGCTAAGCATCATTTCGGGCAACTTGAATGCTGTTATCTTTGGGAAGATAGCACTACACTGTGAAAAATCATGTGTAGCGTTTTTAGCTCAGTTTAGTGCAGATCAGTTCTATGCTTCCTCATGATGTGCCACGTCTTTTATATCAAGAATAATAGCAGAAAAACAAATCAACATGAAAATAAAAGACTATGAAAAGAAAGCATATTTTTTGAAGTTACAATAAGGAGAGGGAGCCAAGACAAACCTGATAATTTTCAGGTGTTAAATAGATGACAGGCATTAGTTTGGGAATGATATACAACCTCATAGTAAAAAGTAGACATCAGTTGAAAACACTAAAAAGGTACAAAGGACCCATAGAGTGGAAACTAATATGAGTATTTAGAATTTGGTACAAAATGAGCAAAGCCTAAAGACAGGAAATGAAGACTGACAGCTGAAGACCAGGAGTTCAGAAGAATAACTTTTGTACTCTGAGGCTTAAAACAGGTTCTTATGCCTACAGGCTACACTACCACAGAAGGTGCCTTCAGATAAGTGATGTTGGTAGGTAAAGGCTATCAACTTCTGTATCTGTGTTTGTGTGGGAGACCTACTTACGTTTCTGGCAGATTCTGTACCAACCTTATTTGGAACTGGAGCTGAAATCACATTGTAGTTTCTGCAAGCCGCTTGTCTTACCACCTAAATTCATTTCAGCATTTAATTGCAAAGACTATTGCCATTCCTTTAAAGAAAGAACATATTTTTTATTGATTGTAACCTAGATCTTTCTGAGGTCAGCTTATATTTATTGCAGACTTAAAAAGCTTAAAAAGTTTTTATGGCCTACAGGTTGGAAGATTATATAAATTCATAGGCTTTGTTTTTAGTGAAACGAAAAAGACTTCGTGTGAAATTGCAAGATTACCTGAACATCATGTGCAACAACAAGAAATTACATAGTATCATTATCATTGAACTATTCTTAAACAGTAATTTTCATTAATTTTTGTGATGAGTTAGCAAGCATAAAATCAACATAAAATAATAGAAAACAGACTAGGTGAGTTTTCAGTGAAAAAAATCTGAGATTCTGTGTGTATGTATTAGGATACTTCCAGGAATAGATTATGCTCATTTAAATATTTCAGACATTGATAGAGTATTATGAATTCAGTAAAGATGAATCAGAGAAGACAAATTCTATATATGTTGCATTTCTTTAGCAAAAGTATAAACTAAAGGCTTTTCCAAAAAATATGTTGCACTGAGCTATTTGTAAATACCATATGCTGGTTTAACTGTGTAACTTGAAGCTTTGTTATTAAAAGTAGAGGAGAATTCTATAGCTCTTTCACAAATTCACATGAAAAAAATATTTTAAAAAATAGCATGGTTGTAAAGTCAAGAACACCAGAAAAATGCATTTAAATAATTAAGCTACTTCTTGAACTGTGAAGTCTGTTGCATTGCTCATACCAATCTTCAAACGAACACAATAATCAGTTTGAGTCCACAGCCTACTGAAGGGATCCCACAGAGTTAGTTGTGGGATTTGTCAGTCTTCCAGTTTTATGTTTTAATCACAAGTGACAGTACACTGGAGGAGTAAGACCAATAAAATAAATATTATATAGTTATATCATTGAAGTTGTGTCAGTATGCTGACATAGAAAAGGGTCAAATTAAGGATGTACATGTTTTTCAGAAGAGAGATTAGAAGAGATGAAATTATGAAAAGAAAATAATAGCTTTATTCCAGAGGCTTTAGAAGCAACATAATTGTATATAATTGCTGAAATATATTAGCTTGGGAAATTCAAAGGATTGATACAAATGACAGTCTTCTACTGTTTGATCCCTTATTTTTACTTGTTAGGTTGTTTTTTCAATACTTTTGAATAAACACCAAATTCTCGTAAAAGACTGTCAAACTGACTTCCAAAAAAATCTGTCCAGACACTTTTTAAAATTAATACCTGAAAAGAATCGTAATAACTAAAAATAATTTGTATTTAGAAAGAAAAACAAAACAAAATAACACACACACACACACAAAAGAGAAAATATCATTTTTCATTTTTAAGATTTGTTAACATGATTGTCAATTGACATTAAAACTATAGGGTTTTAACAGAAAATCTTCAAGAAAATTACAGCCATCACCAAAGTTTCATTTCCTATACAATGTTTAACCATATTCAGACAGTGGGATTGAGTGCACCCTCAGCAATTTTACCAACACCACCAAGCTGTGTGGTGTGGTTGACACGCTGGAGAGAAGGGATGCCATCCAGACAGACCTGGATAGGCTTCAGAGGCGGGCCTGTGTGAACATCATGAAATCCAACAAGGCCCAGTACAAGGTCCTGCACCTGGATCAGGGCTATCCCAAGCACAAATGCAGGCTGGGCAATGAATGGATTGAGAGCAGCCTTGTGGAGGACTTGGGAATGTTGGTTGATGAGAAGCACAACATGACCTGACTTGTATCCCAGAAAGCCAACCATATCCTGGGATGCACCAAAAGAAGTGTGGCCAGCTGATTTTTGCCCACTACTCTGCTCTAGATGAGACCCCACTTGGAGTATTCCATTCAGCTCTGGGGCCGCCAGCATAAGAAAGACATGGACTTGCTTGAGCAGGTCCAGAGGAGGGCCATGAAGATGATCAGAGGCCTGGAACACCTCTCCTTTGAAGAAAGACTATGAGAGTTATGGTTGTTCAGCCTGTAAAAGAGAAGGCTCCAGAGACCTCATTGTGGCTTTTCAATACTTAAAGGGGACCTATAAGAAAGCTGGGGACAGTCTTCTTAGCAGAGCCTGTTGTGACAGGGCGAGGGGTAATGGTTTTAAACTAAAAGAGGGTAGATTTAGATTAGATGTAAGGAAGAAGTTATTCACTCTGAGTGCGGTGAGATGCTGGAACAGATTGTCCAGAGAAGTTGTGGATGCCTCCTCCCTGGAAGTATTCAAGCCAGGTCGGATGGGACTTTGAGCAGCCTCATCTAATGGAAAGTGTCCCAACCCGTAGTAAGAGGGTTGCAACTAGTTGATCTTTAAGGTTTCTTTTAACCAAAATCATTCTTTAATTCTATGATACTTCAAGGTTATGTGTTATAGAACCATTTTTAGACTTGCAATAACGCAAGTCTGTCTGAGACTATTTATCTCAATCTGTTTAAATCCTGACATGACTTAAAAGCAAATGAATCACTTGGTATACTATATGTTTAGCTGTATGATAGATACATTAGGAGAAATTGTTCCATTTAGGAGGATCAGGACAGGATCCTTAATGAAGGATCTTCAAAAGCATCATCATATGCTCTCTAACATTGGATTACTTGTACTCTACTATGCATTTCTCACAGCCCTACAGATTGAATGATCTACAGTTAGAGCTCTAACTTCCTAAAGAAGTTTATAGCTGTAAATGTATTTGAAGAAAGAAACTTAAAAGGAAATTGAAGTATAGGGGTACTTTTTTTCTTGATTTCAGTTCCTACTTTAGTGCTGATTGTTTCCTAAATGCAAAGACATGAATTTCTATAATTAAGGTTGTTAAATCTCTACAAGAATGTGTCTACTGCAAGTATGGGAATAATATAAATAGCTCCTACATTCCTTTTCAGCCTTCTTGAAGATTTCATTAGTGTTTCAAAAGATGTTTACATTATCTAAATCTCCATATCTTCCTGCCAGTTTAGTGCAATTTAGCTCTAAATTGGTGACAAGACTGACTGACTGCAACAACAATGACATCTCTGAACTCTGACCCAGGAGTCTGACACTGACCTTACTCTTTTATGCAAATTGCTATTTACTTTATACACCTATGTCATTCATTTTTTTAAACTGTCTGTCCTCAAAGCACAAACACAACTTTATAAAAACAAACATTAAAATCTTAAATCTCTTGTGTCTTCAGACATCTATCTGAGATCTTCCTAATTGCTTCCTCTGGGAAGTCTATTGTGGTCCTGAAATATCGTTGTTAATTCAAAGAGAATATCTTCCATGATCTTTAACTTGTTCACATAAGAACTGGAGCATTGTAAATTTGAAGAGCTTGCTTATGCTTGCTCACACTCACTTGTAATATCATGAAAACTTCAGGATAGATTAAGAATTTAGTTTAGGTTACTTGAATCCATTTATTTTCAATTTCCAGTAATCTTATTGGGAAAACTGCTGGTAAAATTAGTGTGACAGTGATTTATATTTCTTTTCATGTAGCTCATGCAGTCCTATTTTCTCGTCTTTTCTTTTTTTTTTTTCTCTTTTCTGAGGATTTATATGCACAATCCTTTGCCCTTTGATGGATATCTTTTTGAAGTGGTTGATAAAAAATGCTTTTGGTGATTGGGAATCCTGCAGAATCTCTTGCTTGGAGACAGAAGCCATAAAAACTTCTCTGGCTCTATAGAACTTATTTACTTTGAAGTTGAAGGCCTCAGTGAAAACTTAGTGAAAGTAAGTTCACTTAGTAGTGAGGACTAAGTAGTCAGTCACTTAGTAGTCAGGACTTTGGGTTTTCTCTATATCATGAATGGCCTAAACAAAGACCAAGGCAGCTACAAAGACATTTGACTCCAACAACACCAGGCTGTGTAGTGTAGTCAAAATGCTAGAGGGAAGGGATGCCGTCCAGAGGGACCTTAATAGACTTGCAAATTGGACCCGTGCAAACCTCATGAATTTCAACAAGGCGAAGTGCAAGGCCCTGCGCCTGCATCGAGGCAATCCCAAGCACAAATACAGGCTGAGCAATGAGTGGATTGAGAGCAGCCCTGAAGAGAAGGACTTTGGAATATTGATGGATAAAAAACTGAACATGAACTAGCAATATGCACTTGCAGTCCAGAAAGCCAACTGTATCCTGGGCTGCATCCAAAAAGGAATGAACAGAAGGTTGAAGGAAATGACTCTGCCACTCAACTCCACTTTGGGTGAGACCCCATCTGGAGTACTGTGTCCAGCTCTGGGGTCCCCAGCATAAGAAAGATGTGGACTTGCTTGAGTGGGTCCAGAAGAGGACCACAGAGATAAGAGGTCTGGAGCATCTCCTTTGCAAGGACAGGAAGAGAGAATTGGGGTTGTTCAGCTTGGAGAAGAGAAGATTCCAGGGAGATATTAGAGCGGCCTTCCAGTACTTCCAACGGTGAAACCAGAAGTGCCACTTAGTTGATGAGGAGTGAAACAGCAGCAACAGCAGCAGTAAGTTCTGTAGCCAAGTGCTAGATTAAGGCAGACAGGGGGTTCCCGGAGCCAGGGAAACTCAAGGGAGAGTGGTGAGACCCAGCAGGAGCTGGCAGCTCTCATGTGGACAAGACCGAGAGGGTGATGTGGCTGGGGGCATTACCGGGGCAACGATGGGAGATTCAAACACGGTGAAACCGGAAGCACTGCTCATTTGCAAGGAGCGAAACAGAGGCCTTTTCGCTGTGAACTCGCGGACAAGTCAGCCATGGTCTGTGCCCAGTGGGAGGCAGGAATCTCTGTGTTGAAAGTGGGAACCCAGACAGAGCTCCCACAGAAGCACTCAGCCATCCAGGTCACAGGCTGCAGGGAGTGCCAGAGCCTTGTGCTGGCAACAAGTGGCAGCCGTGAAAACTGCTGCATTTGTTGTGGCCAGGTGAACGATCTGCTCAGCCTGGTGGCAGAGCTAAATGAGAAGGTTGCAAGATTGAGGAGCATCAGGGAGGTAGAACAGGAGACAGACTGGTGGACCTAGGCTTTGCCCACCTTGAAACAGAAACAGGAGTACCCACCAGAGAGCACCCAGGATCAAGGGGCCTAGGTATCCTGCCCCAGTCAGGACAAAGGTATAAGCCTAAATGAAGAGAGTGAGTGGAGGTGAGTTCATGGGATGGGCAGCAGGCAAAATCCTCTCTTGCCCACCTCAGCCCCCAGGTGCCTCTGAGGAACAGATATGAGGCCCTGGTTGAGGAAGAACAACCAAATGAGGATGGGGATAACAGGGAAGCTACGCCAGAGAGGTCTACACAATCGCACAGGCCTACAGACCGAATCACCACCACACACAAAAGGAAGAAAAAAAGGGGTTTAGTTGTAGGAGACTGTGCTCCGAGGGGTGCAGAGTGTCCAATATACCATGTGGACCCTCCTCACAGGGAGGTCTGCTGTCTCCCCGGAGCCCAGGTAAGGGGCATCACTAGGAAACTCCCTAGCTTAGTGAGGTCTTCGAACTACTACCCACTACTAATTTTCCATGTGGGTAGAGAGGACACAGCAGTACATAGTCCAAGAATGGTCAAGAAAGACTTTAGGGCTTTGGGACAGTTAGTGAGAGAATCTGGGGCTCAGGTTGTTTTCTCATCCCTCCTTCCAATTGAAAGCAGTGACATTAGAATGAACAGAAGGATAGAATATATCAACTCATGGCTTCGGGGCTGGTGTCAACACCACGATTTTGGCTTTTTTGATAATGGGACCTTCTATGAGGACTGCAGCCTGCTGGGAAGGGATGGGATCCACCTGTCTAGAAGAGGCAGGGCAATCTTTTATAGCAGACTGGCCAATTTGGTGAGGTGGGCTTTAAACTGAGAGAT